>VZRX01023577.1:16442-28759 GCA_013398075.1 Notiomystis cincta | reverse complement strand
GAAACAGCAATGAGATGAGAAAATGAACGGTAACAACAACAATACTAATAGTAAAGTGTACAAGAAACAAACAATTCACTCCCAACAATACTCCACTGCACCATCATGCTTCTGCAAAAATTAGCCCTGTCCTTGCCAGGACATATATGAATACCGGAAAGAATTAGCTAGCAGATATCCAAGGGAAAGTGGGAAGCAGAGGAATGGGAGGTACTACTTATGAGTGGGAAGCAGAAGCAAAACAAATCACTGAATCAGCAATTCCAGTTGTAAAATAAAGAGGTTTGTACAAGTTTGCCAAGTCTGGCATGTTCCTCATTCTCAAGAAGTAGAAAGTTGTGAAATCCATCACCATGACTGTGAGTCAAGTCCTAGATTCTGAACAGGGCATACAGCTCTAGCAGGATGAGACTGACTATGGAAAGTGCTTCCTTGGATATGTTTATATTGCACCTTCCTATTTCTTTGCTTAAATTAACTAAAAATCCTGAAAAGAGAGTATACATGCTGTGAGATAACTATGAAGGATGTAGAAATGACTGAAGAGGAAGAACAGGTATGCACCTTAAACGTTTTATTAGGTAAAATGTATTTTCTACTTAAATATAAATTTTTAACAAGTTACTTTTTGTTCTTTACAACTATGGCAGGTAGATCAAAACGCAATAATCCTGTGATAAAATCCATATTTATTTATTAATTTACATTACAGTAATTCAAACACTTGTAAAACAGCTTAGATGCCTTGGATGCTTTATCTTCATATGTTCATTTTTGTAAAGCCTGTGTGTTAAAATACATTGATAGATAGAGAAGTATCTGGACTCTGAGAACTGAAAGGATACATGCAGACAGACACTCGCGAATATGAAACTTTGTGCCTATCATGGTTTAACCCCAGCCATCAACTAAGCACCATGCAACTACTTGCTGACTCCCTCACTGCAGGAATGGGAGAGAGAATCAGAAGGGAAAAAAAAAAAGAAAACTCATGGGTTGAGACAAAAACAGCTTAATAGGGAAAGAAAAAGCCACACTTGCAAACAAAGCAAAACAAGCAAGACAATTCACTGTCTCCAATCAATGAGAGGTGTTCAGCCATCACCAGTAAAGCAGGGCTCCATCACATATAACAGAGTCTTGGAAAGAAAAAACACCATTACTCCATGTGAACTCCCTTCCTTCTTCTTCCCCCAGATTTATATAATGAACATGATACCATATAATGTGGAATTAGGGATGAATAATATGCTGGTTTTGGCTGGGGTAGAGTTAATTTTCTTCACGGTAGCTCCTATGGGCTGTGTTTTGGATTTGTGCTGAAAACAGGATGGATAATAGAGAGACGCTTTTGTTATTGCTGAGCAGTGCTTACAGAGAGAAAAGGCTTTTTCTGCTTCTCCTACTGCCATACTGGCAAGGAGTCTGAGGTGCACAAGGAGTTGGGAGGGAACACAGCCACAACACCTGACCCCAAGTGGCCAAAGAGATATCCCATAAAACGTGGTGTCATGCTTACTTTGTAAAACTGGGGGAAGCAGGAAAGGGAAGACATTTGGAATGAAGGCTTTGTCTTACAAAAAAAGTTATTTGTGATGAAACTCTGTTTTCCTGGAGATGGCTGAACACCTGCCTGCCCATGGAAAGCAGTGAATGATTTCCTTACTTTGTTTTATTTGCATCACAGCTTTTGCTTTACCTATTAAAATGTCTTTATCTCAACCCAGCACTTTTCTCATTTTTACTCTTCCAATTCTCCCCCCATCCTGCTGATGGGTGAATGAGTGAGCAGTTACATGATGCTTATTTACCAGCTGAAATTAAATCCTGACAGTGCCTAAATAAAAATCTAGTATTTGTTCTATTTTTTCTCTATATTACTATTTTATCCTTTATGTATACTGCCTCCATAGAGGTCCTCTGAGAATGCATAAAGGCATGCACAACCACACAGTAACAGATGCCCTATGTATTAAATCACCACTGTCTAATTTGACAAGAGCTTACAAGCCAAAATAACAAAACTTGCAAACAGAATGAAGAACATTAAGTGATATACATTTTTTTATTAGTCCAAATTTGTATGTCCAATAACTCGAATATTTTTGGCCACACTGACAGTGAGGTTCTCTGCAATAGCATGCAGAGAAGTTGGAACAGGAGCAGAGCTGAACATGAGGGCATGACCAGAGCCTGGCCATCCATATTTTGGTTATTTGTTTTAATAGTTTCTTGAAATATTACCTGGTTCCCAATAGCATTGCTCTCACTGATAAAGAATTAATGGAAAAAGCATAATCCCTGACTGAGGACAGGTTAATATAATACAACTTCCTGGCTGCAGTCCAGTTAATTATATTCTAATATAATCCTAATCTTGCAATGAATCATTTATTTGTGATAGTCATATAAAATGAAGTTCTCTACAAGATCAGGGCCATAAATTTTAAAACCACATTAATACACTTAAAATATAGGAAATATGTTTTATTTTATTCTGTGTGCAATGAAACAAAATCGTTTCCTAGAGAGAGGGAGATTGTTTTTAAGTGAGTATCATACATTGATAATTTGTCTTTTCATATAGTCTCACCAAAATTGCCTTTCTGAATTATGTTGTTTGGACAATTTTTACTACGAAAGAAATCATTTTACAAGTATGTGTGGGGCAACCCTGGATGTACAGATAGACTGGGGAATGAGATGCTGGAAAGCAGTGCCCAGAAAGGGACCAGAGGATACTGGTTTAAGCAAAGTTGAACACAAGTCAGCAGTGCCCTGGCAGCCAGGAGGGCCAACCCTGTCCTGGGGGCATCAGGCACAGCACCGCCAGACGGGCAAGGGAGGGGATTGTCCTGCTGGCACCTCACCCTCTGAGCTGGGGTGGCCTCATCTCAAGTGCTGGGGGCAGTTTTGTGTGCCACAATGTCAGAAAGACATGAAACTGTCAGAGAGTGTCCAAAAAAGGGCAACAAAGATGGTAACAGGCCTTGAGGGGAAGCCGTGTGAGGAGCAGTTGAGATCACTTGCCCTGTTCAGGCTGCAGAAGGGGGGAAATATTGCAGTCTACAACTTCCTTTTGAGAAGAATAGATACTGATCTGTTCTGGTGATCAGTGATAGGGCCTGAGGGAATAGCCTGAAGTTGTGTCAGGGGAAGTTTAAGTTGAATATTGGGAAAAGGTTCTTCACCCAGAGAGTGGCTGGCAGTGGAACAGGCTCCCCAGGGTAGTGAACACAGCATCAGCCTGACAGAGTTCATGAAGCATTTGGACAATACTCTCAGGCATGTGGTGTGACTCTTGGGGGTGGACTTTTGCAGGGCAGGGAATTGGAATTAATGATCCTTGTGGGCCCCTGAAATTGCAACTCAGACTATTCTGTGATATGCCATTTTAAAGAACAAAACAAGTGCTTATAGACTAGCACACACAATAGATGATGAGGACCAACAGGTTAAGTTGTAATAAATTCACCGCTCATGGTAGGGCACCTAATAAATCTCTGTTCATTTGCTCACCAAGAAGATGAATAAGGGATGACTGCTGTTACTTATAGAATTCTACAGCTCCTTTTACTTTGCCAAGCTGCTATTTTTCAATTCCCTGTTTTTTTCCCTAGGATTTTTTATCCTTTCATATCAGTGTTTTCCCTCCTGAATCCTTGACCTACTAACAACCCAGTCTCAACAGTCTTCTCTCTGTCTGAAATTTTACCTTTCTTACCTTGAATGGCTTATGGCTTATGCACTTTCTGATGGCTCCTTCCTACTGCTTAGCAGTTTTCTCAGAAATCTAAGCCAAGATTGCAGAGCTGTTCTCATCAAAACCAGACTTTGTATCACAGCAAACTGAACCCCTGGGAGGAGGGTTATATGCAGGTTACACCCATACTGGTTTATTTCACTGGGTCAGGGACCATCACAAGGTACTGGAAGACAAAAAACTTTGTAATTAAACTGCTGCCACATTTAGCAGTTTGGTCAGGGATAATTAGTACTCCCCAGATCATGCCTGGACATGCTTTGAGGGGTAGTACTGCACAGTAACTCTTAACATCACATAGTTTTGACATGGCTTTCCAGTGTGAGAGAGTTTAATAATGCAAGTTCCAACATCAAAGAGAAAATACAGGCACGTATAATTTATTTTTCAGCAGTGTTCCCAGGTGGTCAAGAAGGCCAATGGCATCCTGGCCTGTATCAGGAATAATGTGGCCAGCAGGAAGCCATTCTTCCCCTGTACTCATCACTGGTGAGGCTGCACCTTGAATACTGTGTCCAGTCTGGGGCCCTCAATTTAGGAAGGCTGCTGAGATGCTTGAACATATCCAGAGAGGGGCAACAAGGCTGGTGAAGGGAAGACCTATGAAGATAGGCTGAGGGAGCTGGGGGTGTTCATCCTGGAGAAAAGGAGACCCAGGGGAGACCTTATCCATCTCTACAACTGCCTGAAAGGAGGCTGTAGCCAGGAGGGGTCAGTCTCTTCTCCCAGGCAACCAGTGACAGGGCAAGAGGACACAGTCTCAAGCTGCACCAGGGGAAGTTTAGGCTAGACATTAGAAAAACAATTCTTTACAAGAAGTGGTTGGGCATTGGAATGGGCTGCCCAGGGAAGTGGTGGAGTCACTGCCTCTGGAGGGGTTTAAAAAAAGACTGGATGTGGCACTTAGCGCCATGGTCAAGTTGACAAGTTGGTGTTAGGTTGTAGGTTGGACTTGATGATCTCCAAGGTATTTTCCAACCTAGTTCTATGATCCTGTGATTCTGTGATTCTGTGATTAATGTAGACTTAGCCTATCATGTCACCAATTTGACATCAGCAACAATGTGAAAAAGAAAAGGGCCATACAAACTAAAATCAGAATTAATATATTATCCACAATGTCAGCTATAGTAAATATATTTCTATTATAATGAGACACTTTCAGGAGATTTGGGGAGTGAGGATACTTGATTGTCCAAAATAACCAATCTCATTACAATTCAATAGCAAAATCCACAAAGCTGTGAGAAAAAAAATCAGTTTGCCAAATGAGGACAAGTTTATTTTAAACCATATATAATTTTTTTCCCTGAACAAATATGCATGAACATGATTGCATGCACGCATGAAACTGAATATGTTTCAGTGAAGGTTGCTAACACATTCCTCCCAAAATAACTTCAAAGAATTAACATAATGAATGTGTAAATTGAAGCAGAAACATGTCACATTTTTGCTGCCCTACAAGCTGAAAGCAGCTTGGCTGATTTGCTTTGAACTTTCAAAATATTACTCTTTTGTAGTTTCAAACTCGGCAAAAGAATGTTCAGAACAGATAGTATAACTTTAAACAATAACAGAGGTACTGAAAAGTAGGCCAATAAGTGGAATATTGGTTGAATCTTTAACTAGTCCCATTCTTTCAAGTTCTGCAGACACATTCCATAGTCTGTAGAAACATGTAAAATTTAAGTTTTTATGTAGGTTTGCTTAGCATAGACATAAAGCAAAATTGAAACATTCCTTTTGATTTGCAATGTATTTTTCACAGCTCTCTCCAGCCACGAGAATATTCTGTATTGTTAATGTTGAAAGAGTTGGGAAAAAAAAAGAAAAGCCAAAAAAGAAAAGAAAGAAAAGAAAAAAAAGAAAAGAAAAGAAAAGAAAAGAAAAGAAAAGAAAAGAAAAGAAAAGAAAAGAAAAGAAAAGAAAAGAAAAGAAAAGAAAAGAAAAGAAAAGAAAAGAAAAGAAAAGAAAAGAAAAGAAAAGAAAAGAAAAGAAAAGAAAAGAAAGAAAAAAACTCGTTTCGTAACTATCCCATGTTTACTCAAAGGGAAACCAGGTAATGTATATCACAGTGCAGTTTACAGAGGAAGGAACAGAAGTAAATTAAAGCCAAAGAGTAGAAACTCCATATGCCACAGATTGTTGAACACCTGTTTTTCCCTAACACCCTGGAATCCATTAGGAGAGTAATGTTAGACTTTGGAAGGGGAGCTCATGATTTTAAAACCACAAACCATATTTCATAAAAATTTTGTTTGTAAGGCTAGAACTGGCACATTATATTATGAGACAAAAGAGCAAAGATGTTTCACAGCTCTATGATGCCTAGTTGCTTATTATTGTTATTGGTCTTATTGTTTTTATTGCTGTTTTATGCATTTTCTTATTTTGCTTCCAGGCAGTTTTTCCACTGGTTTCTTTATTGTGCTTTTGTACATAGCAATCAATGATCTTGTTTCCTCATCTAGCCCTACAGGAGACCTATGTTCTCTCACTCCATCTGCCATCAGCCTCTCAGGTAATAAATGAGAGAGATGATAAGCACTCTGCTTGCCTCCCTCAGGTGCTCTGACTCACCCTCCTGGAAGTGCTTTTTGCTTGAGGGATCCTGGCTGCTAGTACTTTCCTCCTTTTTTCTCTCTCCTGCACCACTGAATAGCCAAAAGCAGACCATGGGACCATAACTGCTAGCCATCTGTTTTCTCTGCAAACTAGAAAAAGCATCAAAAAATTTGAAATAATTCACTCTCGTTGTGAATGGATTTATTAAAAGAGCTATACTCCATGAACAAAGAAAGAGAAGCAGGAGAGAATTAGAGAGCAAGAGACAGTTACTGTTTATCATTGAAGTTTTCCAATCATAAAAGAATCAGAAAGCAGAAAGAAAAATTAAGGAATTCCAGACAATTCTCTATGAGTTTTGCAAACATGTGCTTTCTGATCACTGATATTTTAGCATTATTTTACACACATATATGCATGATCTTTTAAAAGGTACAAAAGGCACTTATGAAAGGTACTAGCAGAGGATTTTATTGTCATAGACACTTCACATTCAGAGAGGTTTCCAATGTCATGAACAATACAAAGACAATTAGAAAGTGAATATATTGCTCACAATGTGTCAATGAAATACATGAAGATTGGTGGCTAACCTTCATGAGTGGCAATGCAAGCTTTTTGCTTAATACCTCAGCCTCACCTGAGACATTAACTTAGCTCCATTAGTGGATAAAATTGACTAAAGAACCTTCTCTGCACTTAAAGCCAATTTCAAAATATTAAAAATTACCTCTATGCAAGAAAGTTAAAAAAATGGACCAAACAGTATCATTTCTGGGCAAAATTTAAAACTATAGTAGTATTTTGAATCAGATTTATTAATAAGGAATTTAAATGGAAATTTCCAACATATTTTCTAAAAATATTGAGTATCTGTAGATATGTTTTATAATTTAAAAAATTTCCTCAAAGAGAAAAGCTCAACAAACGTGGATGTGACTGTTGAAATACAGGCTTAGAAAGAGAACTAAGTTCACCTTCAATACCATGCTATAGACACTTTTCTTTTATGCACACAAAACAAAATCAAATGCTCCAAGAAAGACTGGAGGACTTTTTAAAATTTTCAACAGAAATAATTTTCATTCTAACATTAAGGACAGTCCCACAAGTTCATGTGATCATGTATTTACAATGGTTTAAGCTTGTCAGTATCTTGGAGTGCTATAAAAGTACTTCATAGAACAACCTTAGTGTTTCACCACCCCTCCCTTCACACAGCTAACATCCTGCTTGCCAGTAAATCAGAAAAGAGCTGGAAGCTGCAGTAGGAAAGAGTAGAAGGAGGTGAAACTTTTTGAATATGAATTGTGACATTGGTGCTTGCCAGCTGATTAAAGAAGACTTTCTTTCACAAAAAAAAAAAAAACAAATAAAAAAATAGTATAATTTAAAACTCATTTCCTCTTTACAATATTTTAAAGGAAGATAATTCCTTTTCTCACTTATTGCTAGCTCTATCTATTAATAATTTCAGTGTTTTAATACTTTAAAATTTCAATAACATCTTGAAAGAAAATAAAGATGCAGAAATAAAATCCAGAAACTGTTAGTAATGTCTGCTTGCTCTTGTTCAGTTTATGCAAAGTCAAAAGCTAGTCTGAGGAAATGATGGAGCTGTTTGACAAATGTTATAAATAATTCAGAATATACATTTTTTGAAGAGGATTAATAAAAAGGGGCATTCAAGTATTTACAGAAATCCAGTCATTTCTAAATCTGTAAATCTTTTTACTTTTTTCATGGTACGCCAACAAAAAAAAAGTTTGTTCAGTTACTCATAGACTTTGAATCTTTTTAGTTAAGGTCTGCAACAGAAGATAATTTAAAATTTATCTATAATTCATTATATTATTTTTTGATCATCATCTTTCTCTTCTGCCTTTATTTCCAACACACAGAAATAGTGCTAAAAAAAGCTTGAAAAAAATAACTTGAAAAAAAATTAAGAACTGTGAATGTTTCGCTATTATAGGATAAGATATCAAGTAAGAGTTACAAAAAAACCAAATTTAGTCAAGCGTCAAAAAGGAAGAAATCTCACACAATCAGATAATGAGGTGTGTTAACAAGTGAAATAGTGCCTTCAAATGATATAAATTATATCAATTACATTAGTGGATTAAATGTCTTGATCAAAACATTTTCAATGAAAAAATAAAGTTTTTGAGTTAAATTGTTTAAATATGATGTCAAATTATTATTGTTATTATTAAGAAAACCAGTCACCTCAAAATTTGCTACAGTTTTAGCTAAGCAAAACATATTTTTGTCAGCATTTCTGCCCTCCAATCTTTTGCCTTGTGGAGCAAATTGCATGTTTGGGCTTAAAAGTAAATGTGGTGCTTATTTCAGCAGAGAATCTGGAAATTTTTTTTTTTTTCTTCAACCTAAAATTGCTATTTGTACTAGTATTGTTTATTTACTGCAAATAAACATTATCCCACTGTCTCCAGATGCTCACATAGGAAAAGCTGCTGCTCACAATGACAAAATCACAAACAGGTGTCTGGAAAATTTTCAAAGATCCTTTGATTCTCAGCAGATCTCAGGCCAAAGAAAGCTCATAAGTATGATATGGTTGTGTCTTTCAGAACAATCTGCCCAGGTCTTTGAGAGGCAGGACTAAGAGTGACTACAGCTACTTATGGAAGATTAGATCAGGCTATTGTTGGATGAGCATTAACCTCCAAAATTCTTCTTGTTATTTCACTGGGGAAAAAAATGCTGATTTGCACCTTTGACTGCCAGAGGAACAACAGCCAAGTAATAGCTTATTAGAGTGAGAACCTCTTTGAGGTAATTCTGATGACATGAGGAAAAAACCCCAGAATTCTATGTCTCTCATTAGCAGGAAAAAAACCTATATTACCTTTTCCAATTTCTGATTTCATTGATTATACAAAGTTTAAACCAAATACATTAAAAAATGGCTTATATTCTGGAAAGAAATAACTCTGGTTTTATTCATAGGTCATCACATGATTGTGTGATAATATTTGAAATAAGAAGGATTTTATCCCCCATTCTTTTGAGAAAATTCTGAAAGTTAAGATGTCTAATTTTGTTAAAAATGACAAGAGGGACGTATAAAACATACCACAGTGGAATGACCAGTTAAGCTGAACACGTTTGCTTGTTTTAATATAGCTGTCTGAAAATAAGCATTGCTACAATGTAACTAAATTGATTTTGTAATATTCTATACTTCAAAAGTTTAATTTCTCTTTATTCTCTTCTGAATTTTCCAAATTGCAAGTAATGCTTTTGGGGCACTATAAATAGTTTCTCAAAATTTTTTAGCTTATAATTTTTAAATAATTTTTACTACCCAATGAATCAACTCATGTGCACAAATGTACACACACACATACAATCCTCCACACACCTTTCAACATAGTGTTATAATAATAGAGGAGACAATAAACTGAAAAGGAAAAAAAATTGCAAAGTTAGTATAACGATTTAAAATATTGTTTGTGCAGCAACCAGTATTCTTGGTACTAGACAAAACCTTGAAAAAAATTCAAGTTGAATATATCCATGTGTTGAAATGAGAGTTTACCACTAATTTATCAATTATTTAGTCATAGATTTGTAAAATAATAAAGTATACGGTCATAAGAAATTATGAGGACATCCAGTCTGACCATTATATTACAAGTAATTACATTTTTCTTCACTAATTTTATATCAAACCCAGCAATTTTTCTGAAATGTATTTTTTATGAGTAGCTTGCTTGCATCTGAACTAGCCAAAGTATTTTAAATATCATCCTATTTTCATAATTTTTATTTTTTTCATTTGTGCATGTGTTTAAGTCTTCAACCATCTTTTTTCCTTCATTCTGGTAGAACATTATCCTTTTATTCTTTATTGCTTTCTCTGCTTATGAAATATTGCATCGAAGTCCGACCTCTATGAGTAAAACCATATCAGAGCATGAATCTGACTACAAGCATCTGGACAAACAGGTGTCTAGAAAATTTTAGTTTGCCCATTCTTTTGCAACTAACATACTCTCTGGGAGGCTTTCAACTGAGCACAGCTAATACTGTGTGGTGCAATGCCTGAGTATAGTCCAAGGATTTGAAGCATAAAGAGAGAGATCAGTTGTAGTGCTCAGTCTGTGTGGAGCTGCCTGGTTTCTGAAGGGACAGCCTAATTGCATGATTCATGATTTGCTGAGTGATGTGGATTATCAGTAACCTCCTTGAAATGCACTTCTGTGGGCCTGAAATCAGTTTGTAAAAATGTTGAGGAAATATTATAATTGGGTTTAAAACAACTGGGAAAGTGAATTTGAAATGTTTTCATCAAAACTAAAGAATCACATTTTTTACCTTAGTTGCACTGAGCATATAATGAGATATTGTGTGGTTAATTTCTCCTCTGTATGAAACATGATTTACAAGGGTGTGTGCAAACTATAGCACTTAAGTCTTGCTGGTGGCCCAGCAGGAAAACACTGTTTAGAAGCCAAGAAACAATATTAACAGTAAAGAATTCAGGAGAGAAAATGCTTTTGAATGAAGTCATATTGAATGAGGATACAAAGAAAAGGAGCTCCAGATGTAGCATACAGAAGTATGAAGTACTATACAGAAGAATTATAAAGAAATTCAAGGTAGCAAGTGTCAAAAAAAAAAAAAAAAAAGCATGACTACATGAAAATAATTTCTGGCAAAGAATGAAAGGGAGTATTTTAAGCCACATAAATGCTAGCTCCAAGCACAGGGCTAAATCTAAAAAGATTCCTACATCCACTCAATCTTGTTTTAAGCATCAGGATTAACTGTTGAAAATGAAAAAGTGCAGTAATAGAACTTAATGAAAATTCAGGAGTTCTCATCTCTCAGGGAGTCTTCCCTAGCCACATAGTGATGCTACACAAAAACACATGGGAAAGCTGAGGCAGTGAAAACAGACATAAAATTAAATTTACTGAGTTTCAAAGACTGAAGGTTATGGCACAGCTCAGTGGGGGTTTGTTTCCTGTGCATGGTTGATAAAAGAAGCCAGTTCCATTCTGCTTCCATTAGCTGGAAAAAGTCCCTGAATTGTTGCCCCCCCAAAAATTACATTGCAGAAGGAAAGCCCTCAATTTTTAAGTTATTAGACATAAGTCTCTGATGGGGGATATGAGGATAGGAGGATCTGTTCTGCTGTCATAAAACCAGGAATAATCTCTTTTATTTCTTTCTCAAGCTATGTAGGATATTGGGGATAAATATGTATGTGAACACTGTAGAGAAATTTCTCATCTCTCAGGGAGTCTTCCCTAGCCACACAGTGAAGCTAGACAAAAACACACGAGAAAGCTGAGACAGTGAAAACAGACACAGAATTCTCAAACGATGAAGGATATTGGGGATAAATATGTATGTGAGCGCTGTAAAGAAAGTTCTTAGTAACTCAGTCCTCTAAAGCCAACCACCTATGTGTGTGTTTTGACGCAAACAAGTTGCTAGAAACAAGGAAGCTCATCAGAATCATAAAATCATAGAAAAGTGTGAGTTGGAAGAGACCTTGAAGATCATCTAGTTTCAACCTCTGCCACAGGCAGCGATATCTTCCATTCAGATCACTATGATCAAAGTCCCATCCAGTTTGATCTTGAACACTTCCAGGGATGGAGCATGCACAGCTTCTCTGGGCAGCCTGTTACAGTATCTCACTGTCCTCATTGTAAAATATTCCTTCCTTATATCTAATCTAAACCTATTCTCTTTCTGTTTAAAACCATTGCCCCTTGTCCTATCACTGCATGCTTTAGTTAAACCTCTACCTTTCCTATGAGCCCCCTTTAAATATTTATATACCATGGTGAGATCTTCAGTGAATGCTCCAAAAGTGGATTGCACTGCTGAGTGCTTAACATTGATTACTACCACACAAAGTAATTCTTTTCACCATCTTGAAATTACTTTTTCCTTGATAATGTTTTTGTTTTGTTTTGTTTTGTTTTTTAAAATCTTGAGCTCA
>VZRX01023577.1:0-15959 GCA_013398075.1 Notiomystis cincta | reverse complement strand
AAAAAAAAAAAAAAAAAAGCATGACTACATGAAAATAATTTCTGGCAAAGAATGAAAGGGAGTATTTTAAGCCACATAAATGCTAGCTCCAAGCACAGGGCTAAATCTAAAAAGATTCCTACATCCACTCAATCTTGTTTTAAGCATCAGGATTAACTGTTGAAAATGAAAAAGTGCAGTAATAGAACTTAATGAAAATTCAGGAGTTCTCATCTCTCAGGGAGTCTTCCCTAGCCACATAGTGATGCTACACAAAAACACATGGGAAAGCTGAGGCAGTGAAAACAGACATAAAATTAAATTTACTGAGTTTCAAAGACTGAAGGTTATGGCACAGCTCAGTGGGGGTTTGTTTCCTGTGCATGGTTGATAAAAGAAGCCAGTTCCATTCTGCTTCCATTAGCTGGAAAAAGTCCCTGAATTGTTGCCCCCCCAAAAATTACATTGCAGAAGGAAAGCCCTCAATTTTTAAGTTATTAGACATAAGTCTCTGATGGGGGATATGAGGATAGGAGGATCTGTTCTGCTGTCATAAAACCAGGAATAATCTCTTTTATTTCTTTCTCAAGCTATGTAGGATATTGGGGATAAATATGTATGTGAACACTGTAGAGAAATTTCTCATCTCTCAGGGAGTCTTCCCTAGCCACACAGTGAAGCTAGACAAAAACACACGAGAAAGCTGAGACAGTGAAAACAGACACAGAATTCTCAAACGATGAAGGATATTGGGGATAAATATGTATGTGAGCGCTGTAAAGAAAGTTCTTAGTAACTCAGTCCTCTAAAGCCAACCACCTATGTGTGTGTTTTGACGCAAACAAGTTGCTAGAAACAAGGAAGCTCATCAGAATCATAAAATCATAGAAAAGTGTGAGTTGGAAGAGACCTTGAAGATCATCTAGTTTCAACCTCTGCCACAGGCAGCGATATCTTCCATTCAGATCACTATGATCAAAGTCCCATCCAGTTTGATCTTGAACACTTCCAGGGATGGAGCATGCACAGCTTCTCTGGGCAGCCTGTTACAGTATCTCACTGTCCTCATTGTAAAATATTCCTTCCTTATATCTAATCTAAACCTATTCTCTTTCTGTTTAAAACCATTGCCCCTTGTCCTATCACTGCATGCTTTAGTTAAACCTCTACCTTTCCTATGAGCCCCCTTTAAATATTTATATACCATGGTGAGATCTTCAGTGAATGCTCCAAAAGTGGATTGCACTGCTGAGTGCTTAACATTGATTACTACCACACAAAGTAATTCTTTTCACCATCTTGAAATTACTTTTTCCTTGATAATGTTTTTGTTTTGTTTTGTTTTGTTTTTTAAAATCTTGAGCTCATGTTAAACAACGCCATAAGTCAAAAATTTCTCCAGTATCCCATTAAATGTTCTGTAAGCATAGCTACATAGTTTCAAAAACAAGGGTATTCACAAGCATGATTATCTCAAATTATCCAAGAAACACATGAAGAAAACAATGAGGAAAAAAATATGGTCACTGAAGGAAAAAGGTGTCTTTGGTATCGACTATAATATTTTCACACTCTTCTTTTCATTTCTAAAATATAAATTTAATGGAAAATTTCAGACTTCATAAAAGGGCAAATTTTTATGTTTTAATATCAAAAGTCAAATGTTTTGCAAAGTCTAATGAGAATTTCACCTCTTTAATGTCAAATCAGGAATGGCATATAGAGTAAATGGTAAAAGGGTAAGGGCTTGCCAGGCTAAATGAACATATCCTGTCCAAAACTTTTAAATTTCCTTCTAAAATAGATTTTTTGTTTATATAATTTCAGCAAAAACCACACTGGAAGACCTGCTAAAATTACAGCATGCGTGACATTTCTATGAGAAGAGCTGGCAGGTTTGGGAGTTAAATGACACATGATGTAAACAGAAAAAAAATGTAGACCCCTACTACAAAAATTATTTTTCTTCAGTTTGAGTCTGTGAGACCTTCAAATGTCCAGCCATAAGTTTCCTCTTATTGAATATGTTAACATGATTGACAGTAAAGGAAATATATTTGTGGAACTTTTGAACAAAAAGTAAAACAGAAAATACAATTTAATTCACTTAAAACTATAAATATATGTGTGTATAAACATATATGTATGTTTATATGTACACATACACTTACATATGTGTTAAGGAATCTTTCAGATATTTCTTTGATAGTATACCTCATAATTAGCTATTGGAATCTGGCAGATTTCCATTAAGATCTAAACATTTTTTGCTCCATCTTCCACTAAATTCTAAAAATATACCAACTCCTAATGTTTATTATGTATCCAGATTGTATGTAGCTAAGTCATTTGAAATAAACATGTATATATATAAATCTATATAAATAAAATCCAAACCAAAATGTAAACCCCTACATAACACTTAGGTGTTTGTGATTTTTTTAAATGCATACATTTTTAAAAAGATTCATCTACATTGCATGTTGTTTTTAATAAAGAAATCTCTAAGAAAAAAATAAGGACAAATGCTATTAACAACTTTGTAGTCTCAGTTCTTTATAAATTGTTTTTATAAATGTTTAGAAAAAAAATCACAGATTGTTGAACACTTTTAACAATATTGTTTTCTTTTACAGATTTCTTTGGTTAAAAATTAGGTCAATAGTCAATCTGTTAACAATTTTACAGCATGTTTTGAAATATTAAATATTCTTTGGATTAATTTCTTCTATTAATTTTTAAAAAATATTTACAAAATGTTTTCTATTTTCCTTAAGAAAAACAGCATTCAGTCTTGAGTCTTGATATAGTTAAGATACATAGGAGTAATGTGACTTTGAACTTTATTGCAGTGATTGGGAAGAGCAGAATATGAACTATGACACTTAGTCTGAAGTTTCTATTTCCAGACCTTTGAATTTCAATGACTTGAAAGTTATTATTGGGTCATATTTTGGCCAAAATCTTCCAGGACCATATTTTAAAGTATCTTCATAAATGCTTTAGAGTATTGAGAGAGCCAGGAAATTGAATTTTTGATATTGTGAAAAAATAGGTGCAATACATGGAGTTTGATGGCAATGTTACATTTCAAATTATATATCTGCACAATTTTTCTACATCCCTATAGTCATAAATGATCCCTCTGTAAAAGTAGAAACTTAATTCAATTTGCAAATATAATAATTCATTTATTATCCTATAATTTCAGGCCTAACCCAATGTCATTTATACGAATACATTGTTATTTCATTGCTCCCTGAAAAGCTGAATGAATATTGTGTCTTACTTGATATTCTTATGAAAATGATAATTTCTTTTTAGTAAAATCTGTCCTTCAAAAGAAAAATTGACTCCTAGAAAGCTGCAAAAACTTCAGCTTCCTGAGTTATATATTAGCATTTTGTCCTCTGACTTGTATTTTTTATAGTGACAAATTAACAGGTGGATATCTTCTAAAAATTCAAGTTTCAAAATGTAATTTTCTATTACTGGTGGATAACAAACCAAAATGAAGCATGGTCACACTCCAAACCTTAGAGACAGATAAGCAGCAAATACTTGATTTTGTATGAGTAAAATGACTTTGCTTAATGACCTTATTTTTTTTCCTTTCACGTATTGGGGTTTATTTTATGTGAGATCATAGACACCATTTCATTACAGGAATATCATCATTACTCTTCCTTGTAGTCAATGCTGCTTCCTTTCCACACTTCTTATGTACTTTTTTTACTCACCCATCTCCTTCTTTCTGCCTCTTCCACATGGGATCTCAGTAGTCGGAAGTGTATAAGTAGGAATAGGCAATAAGTAAGGTTCAAAGGATTTCTTGGGTATGAGTTTCAAATGGTCAGTAATGCCAGTCCTTAGAAAGCCAGCCTCCAGCCTTTTCTACTGGAGGGGCATGAGATCTCTGTTATAGGGAACTTGTCTGACTCCTGTCTGGGTGTGGCATATGGTAGCAAACAGAAAACAAATGTTGAAAACTTGGTGGAAGATATTGTAACTATCGAAAGGGCATATATATTCTCTCCCACATAGTTCTTTCCCATATCATTCATAAATGTACACCAATGATAATTGGTGTCCCTCAGGGATTTGAGTAATGTTGACTGCCATTTAATATCTTCATTAATGACATATATCAAGTGCACCCTCAGCAAATCTGTAACGACTCCAATCTGAGTGGTGCATTTGGCACAATCAAAGGATAGGACGCCATCCAGAGACCTGGACAAGCTCCAGAAGTGGGCCCATGGGAATCTCATGAGGTTTATACCACCAAGTGCAAGGTGCTACACTGGGGTCAGAGAAACATGGGTCTCAATACTGGCTGGGGTATGAAGAGATCCAGAACAGCCCTGCCAAGAAGAACTCAGGGATGCTGGTGGATGAGAGGCTGGACATTACCTGGCAACATGCCTGTGCACCCCAGAAAGCCAAACTTATCCTGGGCTGCATCCAAAGCAGCATGGCCAGAGGGTAAGGGAGGTGATCCTGCCCCTCTGCTCTGCCCTTGTGAGACCCATCTTGAGAGATGCATCCAGTTCTGGGGTCCCCATCACACAGATCTGTATTATAAAATCCGGAGGAGGACCAGCAGGATGATTAAAGGGATGGAGCACCTCTCCTCTCAGGAAAGGCTGATAGAATTATGTTTGTTCACCTTTGAAAAGAGAAGACTTTGGGGTGACTCAATAGCAGCCCTTCAGTACTATAAGAAAACCTACAAGAAAGATGGGAATGGACTTTTAACAAGAGCATGTAGTGACAGGACAAGGGGGAATGGATTCATAGGTTTAGATTAGATACTAAAAAATTCTTTACTGTGAGGCTAATGAGGTACTGGAACAGGTTGCCCAGACAAGCATGTAGATGTCCAATCCTTGGAAATGTTCAAGTCTAGATAGAATTTAGCTCTGAGGAAGCTGATCTAGTAGAAGGTGTCCCTGCCCCTGGTGGAGGATTGGAACTAGATGATTGTTTAAGTGCCTTCCAACCCAGGCAATTCTATGAATCAATGATTTTATTATTAATTCCTATGGAGAATTTTTAAAAGAAAAATCCTTCTTTCTAGTCAATATTACTCAAAATAAAGATGATATGTTACTCTCAGCATAATGAAGTGATTCTTTTGGAGAATGCCAAGAGGTTTTTAATAATAACATTAATGGAGGAAGTTGATTCAATTTCCTTCTTATTAAATCAGACTACTAGTCTCATACTGAAACCTTACAAGTAAAATTTTCTGAAACTGAAGAAATTCTCTGTATACATTAGATGAACTGAAAAATGGATCTATTTCTAGTCATCTGTTTTTGCAACTAATCCACCTTGTCCCACTAGTACTTTCCGAAAAAAACATTAAGAACAACAGCTGTATGGTGGTGAGGTTACATAGAATTAAGGTGAGGAAAAATAGAAGGACCCAAAAAAGCACTAAGGAGAACCATAGATCTGACCCTATTCCTTCACTGACAGAGAAAAATCCTGTTGGATTCCTCTGGGACACTCTTACAACCCAGAATGATTTCTCTCTTTATTCAGGCAGGTGTCTATGAACAGAGTACTTACTATTCCTGGAAAACATATTTTAAGTGGTGTGACAATCAGTGTCTGGTCACATTTTCCTATTAATACAGGATCTTTTCTTAATGATATTTTTGATTTTCTCCCTGTGGAACTGAAATGAATTTAAACATTTCTTTTGTATCAAACATAGAAAACTGAACTAAGGAACTGATCTCACAGTAAGAAGAAACTATTCACTGGGTATAAAATATTCTTGTTTCTAAGAAAGCATCTGTTAGAGTACTTGGCCAAGACTAGATTAGGAAATGCGTTTAAATTCTATCATGTTCACTAAAGCCTATAAACAATGATAGAGAATGCTTAGCCAGGAACTAGTGGGATATATATTATATTTAATAGGCTAAAAATTTTCCACTTAAAAATAACTGAACCTTCGGCATTAGGGAAAGCTTTGCAGCTGGTCATACATCTTAGTGTTCTATGGGGCTTTGTAAAGCTGCTTCAGAGAAACATGTAAGGACCTCTTTTAGACAGGTCTAAATCTCTTGGAGCTAGTAAAACCAACATCATAAGATAGAAAGATTCCTTCTGCCCTTCATCCTTTCTATTCTTTTTGGAGTGATATGTTAAGTAATGCTTCACTTTCCCCAAACACTGTTGCTATGTTATTGAATTATAATAGCTAAGAACTTATTTTTCAAGCCTGAGTACAAAAATAATTTTAATTTTTTTTTTTATTTTATTTTATGGAAAAAGAATAAAATGAATGAATAGTGGACATTTGATTGTGGAATAAAAAATCACCTTTACATAAACTAGTTTAGTTGAGACTGTAAAGAATGAGAGAAGATGAGCTAGTAAAAGGGGGATATGGATATTTGAATGCACACAGCACCGCAGTTTTGTATTCATTTTTTTATTAGAACCAAAGATATTATGAGATACACTATGTGAGTTGGAATTTATTGAGCAATTTAGTTGGGTTTTTTTAACTGCATTTTCCTTCATGCAAATTTATTCCTAAATTGTAATCAATAATTTACATATCAGGGCTTAAATTTCATTGAAGCATAGGCAGTGCCAAAATTGCTTTTGTTGTTTCAATTTGTGAGTCTTTTCCTCTCTCATTGAATGCTAACATGTATATGGAATTTTTGCCTCATATTCCTACACAAGGATATCCAGTTCCTGCAATTGTTTCTGGGTTTTACAACTTAATTTTCTTTGTCTTAATATTTTACTGTGGCAAGTTGAATTTGGTTTTGTTGTTTGGGTGTTTTTCTGCCTAAGTCTGTCTTTCTAAATATTTTCATGATGAATTGTTCAGCAATTTCAAACTACTAGTAGAAGAATTTTTTGTGTGCGTGGATGTTTTCTGGGGGACTATTTTTTTCAAGCTCAAAATTAAAATAATGTTTTATGTTAATTATAAGTCCTCTGTTAACTCTCATAGCACAAGATTATTTTTTCCTCCCTCAGATTTAATTTTTCTTTTAAATTCTGTTGCTTTAATTTTTTTCTCTCTTTAAGATTCTCTAATGGTCTTCTTTTTGTAGGTACTCATTTGGACCTACTTTTAGCTGTTTTGTACTACAATATATCATTGTGTTACTACACTTCAAGAATTTTTGTAATGAATCTTTCTCTTGTCCAATACCTAAAACATGTAACATGGAAACATAGTGACAAAGGGAGAAGAAAATGCTGAAGTACTTATCCTCTTCTTTGTATCAGTCTTTAATAGTAAGAGCAGTTGTTCTCCAGGTGCTGATCCCACTGAGTTAAAAGAGAGGGACAGGGAGGAGATTAAAGGCCCCATAATCCAAGGGAAAATGGTCAGTGACAGGTAGTTTGCTGAAGACATCAAGGTGAGGGGGAACGTTGATCTTCTGGAGGGCAGGAAGGCTCTGCAGAGGGATTGGGACAGGCTGGATTGATGGGCCAAGATCAACAATATGAGGTTCAACAAGGCCAAATACTGGGTCCAGCATTTGGGTCACAATAATGCCCTGCAGTGGTACAGGCTGAGGACAGAGGGACTAGAAAGTTGTCTGGTGGAAAAGGACCTAGGGGTGCTGGTCAACAACAGCTGAACATGATCCACTGTGTGCCCACGTGACCTAGAAGGCCAATAGCAGCCTGGCCTATATGAAAAATAGTGTGGCCAGCAGGACTGGGGAAGTTTTTGGCCCTCTGTACTTGGCACTGGTGAGGCCACACCTCAAATCCTGTGTCCAGTTCTGGGACCCTCAATACATGAAAGACATTGAGGTTCTTGGAGTGTGTTCAGAGAAAGGCAACAAAGCTGGTGAAGTTTCTAGAGGGTAAGGTCTATGAGGAGTGGCTGAGGAAGCTGGGCTTGTTTAGGCTGGAGAAGAGGTATCTCAGAGAACACCTTATCATTATTATCATATTATCATATTATCTCTCTCTCTACAGATAACCTGAAAGAAGGTTGTAGAGAACTGGGGGTCAGTCTCATTCCCAAGTAACAAGCAACAGGACAAGAGGTAATGGCTTCAAGTTGTACCAGGGCTTTGGATAATAGGAAAAAATTCTTCACTGAATGGATTATCGAACTTTGGAACAGGCTTCCCAGAGAAGTGGTTGAGTCACCCTCCCTGAAGGTATTTAAAAGACATATAGACATGGCATTTAGAGATGTGGTTTATTGGTAGACTTGATGGTGCTGGGTTAATGGTTGAACTTAATGATCTTGAAGATCTTTTCTGACCTAAATGATTTTGTAAGATTGAACATTTGTTAGTATGATAGTTATGAATATTATTAGCCTAAAGTACGTAATGGGAAAATGGTAAAATCTTCTTCTAGCCTAATGTTATATATTATAAAATGTAACTAGAAAGAACAGGAAAAATATATTGACTTCTGTGTATATATTAAAAGAACTAATTTCAACAGGTAGATGATTACAAAGTAGGTCATGACATTCTACAAATATTTGAAGGCTGCTATGATGTATAGGGACTGATTATTTCATGGAATAGTGGAATAACTAATAAAAAATAAAACAACATTTGTAGTTAATATCAGGGAACACTTGGCAGTAGGGAGATTGTAATGTCTCATTGAGACCTTTAAAGGTAGATTTTGCAGAGCTAGAAAATATCCAGAAGGCAAAAATATGAATGACCTGTCTATAAATCTTTTCTGTCTCTCTTGTGTAATCACCTGCAATTTCTATTTGAATAATAGAGTAAGGTCTGAAACATCCTTCCAAAGTCAGTGGTTGAGATCACTGTATGCAAATACTTGAAAATACTTGGGTCGATCTTAGAAGGTTCTGGTATTCTGTCTGATCCTAATGCATCTGTGTTAATTGATTCCTCATCATCCTTTCCTGCTTTTCTTTGTGTATCCCGAAAGAATTCTGTAAGCTGTCAGCCAGATATGTGTATTACTACGGATTTGAAAGATAACCAAGAGCTGAGGCAGTACAAATTCCAAAGGAATGCTCATGTGAATCAGTAATTGTTTAATTCTCATCTGGGTAATAGAACAATGTATTTAGAAAAACCAACACAGCATGTGTGACACAGACAAATCTGGGTCTTTGGGATATCTGGAGTGAAAAGCACCACTAAGTAATTGTCTTTGATGATGTAGTAATATCTTATTTATTTTATTCCAATTGTTTATTGACATATCTCTTCTCTCCTGGTTACAATGACAAAAGGGTCCATTGCAGCAATAAGGACAGCCTTATACAGAGAAAAAGTATTTTCTCAAACACAAATTGCAACTTAAGGAAGAAATGAAAAATCAAAATGGACTTAGTAGGTCTTCTCCAATATAAGAAAACCATAATATACAAGAACAAGAACTTTTGTCTTAACTGGAGAAAACATAGGTTTGTTTCATTGTGCTAATTTCTAATTCAGTTGTCAGTTATCTCTACATAAAAAATTACTGCTAGCCAGATCCCCAAGAATGCTATAACAATGTATTTTAACAAATCTCTTCTCTATTCTATAGCTTCTAAAACTCTGATTTCTTCTATTTAAATCTAGTCTATGCTATGTTATTGATTTTAATTTCTGTGCTCACCAGAGTTCTGCGTGGTACTTTGTTTCCTTTTTAAGAAAAGTCATAGCATTTTAAAATACATTTTATTTACATTTCTCCATAAAATAAAGATGTGTAGTTTATGTTCTGTTCTTTTTCAGTCCTTCTAATTTTTTTGCTTTGGTTGGTTGTTTGCAGTTTATTCTTTTTATTACGGCTTTATTACGGCTTCATCTAAGAGAGCAGAGAATAAAATAGGTTTTCCTTAAGATGCAGTTTCAAAAATTATCCTTACCTTTCCTAAAGAAGCTCACAATATTTTTTGGGCAACTTCCAAAAATGTTTTGTTCTGTTGGCCAATCTTAAACTAGTAAAGTTTCAATGCATTTAAATGATGGTACTAAAAGTCATCCAGGATGTTATGAAATCCCCGGACTTAGAAATTGTGAAAACTTGCCTGGATAAGCCCCTGAGCAACCTCATGTATCATTGAAGTCAGCATTCTTTGAGCACGAAGTTGTACTAGGTGAACTTCAGTTTTTTGAAGTTCAATATTTTATATGATATATTTTGTATTTTGTGAGATCAGCTGTCAGGAGGCTACAGACAGTTGTTCTCACATCAAAATTCAAGCAGGTGTTTTGAGGGCCCAGACACTGTCAAAGCTCAGAGACAAGGCCAGGGTACTTGCTTCTGAAGGCAGAGAACAACCAGACAGGTGTGGTGTGTGTAGAAAGTGGTGGCTTATCAACATGGAGAGTGTTATTCTGAGGTGTCTTTAAAGAGTAGATGATGAACATCTGGGTCATTACAAATATACAAGGTTGAGGACTTGTTCTTATATGAGCTTAAACCAATCAGTTTTGGTTTGGTTTGGTTTGTTGATTTTTTAATTTTTTTTTTTATTGTTAAATATTCTAGAGGAAATAGAGCATTCTATCTTAGAGATTTGAATTTCTAGCCATTTGGACTTCCACATTCAGATTTGACTTTTTTTCAAGAATTAAAAATTAGATCCAAACAAAAGGAGGCTATGGCACATCTCAATCTGCCAGTTTGTTTTGTTACTATATACATGTGGAAAATACTTTTACTTATAAAGAATCACAAGACAAATTGTTCTTATCACGTGCAACAAACTTCCAAAATTCTCTGTCACACGATTGAATGCAGAATCACGCAGAAAGATATTAGCACAAGAATTCAGGATGGTATTAGGTTAACTAGCTTTATTCTTTAACTGTAGGCGTGGATATTCAGCCAAACATAAAATCATATCCATTTAACTATGTTATGTCTTTTTCTGTGTGAGTTCTGCTTTTGTTCATTTATATTCCCTGTGACCTATGGCATGTTGTGGAAATAGCTATAGGAGTTAAGAATACCAAATACCCTGTTTTGTAGGGTAAAATATCTGCAATGTTGAAGGTCTGACTGATGTAATAGTGACTAAACGCTGTTTCTACTTAATTAATCAGTTACCTATGGAAGAATAAGCCTCTCACCACTTCTGCTCAGGGATTCACCCTGGACCTGAGAAATAATAACTAAAGGTCTTCCAGAGAAGCTACCACTTGACAAAGCTTCTTCCCTCACCCCAAACACTCTACCTCCTTATTACAATAGTATTTTCTGAAGGAAAAAAGTCAACTGTTGCAGTACATGTCGTAGGTGTAGAAAGCAAATTAGAAAATTTCTGGTAAAAGGTTATTTGAAGATTGTTTCCTTGTGCATGTTTGATTTGTAGAATTCATTCCTGCATGTTGTTGAAAACTGTTAAGTAAACCATGCAAAAAGAATTTGGGGAAAAGAGTGGGACAGTAGTAATGAGAATATTTTCTAGCTGTCATGCAGAAAAAGATACTGAACTGTGTAAAGATGAAGAACTTAGTAAATATCTCTCACGATTTACGTTTTTATTGCTTATTTAAACTAGCTTACAAAATCCTATGAGCTTCCCATTTGCTTTTTCTATGTTCTCAATCCCTACATGACGCTTACAAATATTTAAAATATATGCAAATTTTATTAAATATATTATGAAGAAAAAAGCACTGAATACTTTTTTGCAGTCTTTTATGAGAACACACAGTTATTCATGGATGTTCCTTTCAATCAAAACAGAAGGCAAGCAAAATATTTTTGTGTCCTGATTCTTTTTCTTTTCCTGCTATTCAAGAATTCATAAATCTGTCTCATTAGTTTGTGCCTTGGTTTCCAACTATGATCTTAATACAGTTTTTAAATGAAGGTAGACTTTACACGTTAACAGTTTCGAAGCAACATATTCTGTGTAAACACAACTTATATACAGCTTTTACAAGGAATTCAGGGCTAAGTTTGCCTTCCATTAAATTATGTGGGGATAATATCATGAAGTTAACAATAATTAGATGAGGTTGCCTGCAACTCACTGCAGGCAACCTCCTTACAGTTTAGTAGAAGATAATTCATGATCTTCAAGACCTTGAGGTTCTAAGGACTTACTACTTTTCTACTTTTAGTTACAATATCTTTTATTCACCATATTCGTAGATCTGATACAGATAATGGAGTCTAAATATTTGGAACTACTCAATTAGCTCTGCTATATAACTGATGGATCTTGCTTCTTGTTCTTAAGATCTACATTATTTTATTTTCATATAATTAATTCATTTCAGCTATGAATCCATCTTGAGCTAAATTTCTCATATGCTGTTCTGAACACAGACTTCAGTGACCATTCTGTAACCTTTTTGATATTCAATCCTATTAATTCATAACCTTAGTTTTTCTTGTTTAAGTCTTCTCCTTCATTCTATAATGAAGTCATATATACACTCTACACAGAGCTACAAAGACAATTTGCTGAGGTTAGTGTCATTAAATATATTAACATATTTTATTCTGGGAAGCAGTCAGCTCAAATTTACAGAGACAGAGTTCCATGATGTCATATGAAGATCTTTTAATGACAATTCCAAACAAGACCCTTCATAGAAGTGTAGGCTGACATTTGGCTTGTATCCCAGGGAACCAAAAGTCATAGTACTGATAGGGGAAATATAAAGCTGGATACATGAAATGCTTTTCTATTTTTGTTCCCATTGTGAGCCGCTGTTTGTTTTATCTTAAAGATAGTATCGATTGAAAGGAGATTGGTCATTTGCTTGTCAGCATGTCCTGAAACAGAAAAAAAACCCATCTATTTTATTTTCTTATGCTAGTTGCTTAACAGTTATCATTGCCAAATATAAAAAGATGCCAAATAGAAAGTACTCTATTTTTTTAACAACTATTAATATTTGAGGAAAATAGCAACACTCAAACATGTGTCAATAACAGTTTCTTGCCAGTTAGCCAAGAACTATTGAAACCCCTAACTCAAACGGGCTGTTTTGAGGCACAAATGATGCCTTACAGTTCAGCCTAACTTCGGAAGTTAAAACATTTTTCCACATAGCCAATGTGATTTTGGTGGACAGATTTTCCTAGATAACCTTGTCTGGGCTTGGTTTTTCCTGTTTTCTGGTGACAATGAATTCTTTATTCTATAGTCAATTTCATTAAATGTGTGTGTATATATATATATATATATATATATATATATATGTGTGTGCACACACATACAATATATGCTAGAGTAGAGTGATTTATTATGCACTGTTGTTTCTTGGGTATTACATCAAGTTTGCAAATAGAAAATATGATAAAGAAAGCACGTTTCTTTTAAAGGCTGGATAATCACATGGGAGGCGATTCTGTCACCTGTTTCCAGATCTGCCTATATATTTTATAATACATAGTCATGGGAGATGAATCAGAGAGCAGGACTGATTTAAGATTATTTTCTGAATATTACAAATTTAGATGATTAAATTAAACAGTAAATATTTTCAAGGGTTAGTAAAGAAAAGGACCTTCATTAAAATTTAATCCAGAGATAATTGTGTGTATTGGGTTTGTGTAGAAATATTTTAGTAGCAGTGGGAAGCTACAGGGATGGTTTTTGTGAAAAACTGCTAGAAATTTCCCCTACATCTGTTAGAGCCAATGCCAGCTGGCTTCAGGATTGATTTGACAGTGGCCAAGGCTGAATCCATGAGGGACAGTGGTGCCACGTGGACAATACAGTTAGGAAGAGGGGAAAATACCCAAAATAACATGGCAACTGCAGTTGAAAAGAGGAGCACAAAGTTCAGTGGGTTAATATATGTTCAGGTTCAGATGAGAATGCCTACATACTTCCCCTGAGGATGAGAGTTTTACACTGTTATGCAGCACTGTGGATCATGCACAATTCTCTAGGTGGAAGGCCCCAGAAATTTGTTTGGTATATGACACCTTCTAGGACATGGCCACTGCCACAACAGAGTAGTTGAACCAGTAATGGCCCATCAGAAGGGATGAACATCTTCAGCCTGACATGTGAATGTCCTGATACTTTCCCCGGGGTGGAGGGAGTTTTACACCTGAGCCAGTTGTGTAGGGGAGGACATTGACATAGTTAAAGCATTATCCCACCTCTGCAGGATCTGCTTCTTATCAGCCTTCTCACTCATCTGCCTCAAACCTCAGTTTGTTGCTAAACAAAGTTTGGTTTGTTGTGGTCATCCTCTGGTGGTGGATGACCCTTCTGCACCAGGGCTGTTCTTATGCAGATAAGAGATTTTGCCACCTAAGAACTCTCCTTCCCTCCATTGGTTGGAGGGTACAAACCTGGCCTCAGCAAAGCACCTGCTGCTTTTGCCAATGGTCTGTTGTTTGTGACATTAACCTTTCATATCTCAGTCTCACACATATGGTGAGGCAGCCGTGCCCCTGCAGCTTGTGGAGGTCCATGCTGGAGCAGAGCTCCACCTGCAGATGGCTCCACACCAGAGCAGGGGGATGACTGAAGGAGGCTACGCTATGTAGGAAGGCTGCACTGGTGCAGGCTCTTGGCAGGACCTGTGGGCTCATGGAAAGCAGAGCTCACGCTGAAGCAGGTTTGCTGGAAGGACCTGTGACCCCACAGGGGACCCATGCTGAAGCAATCTTTTCCTGAAGGATTGAACTCTGTGGAACTGCATTGTGAAAAACTGCATCCCATGGGAAGAGCCTATATTGAAGAAGTTCATGGAGGATTATCTCCCATGAAAGAGACCCTACAGTGGAGCAGGGGAAGAGTCCTCCCTCCAAGGAGGGGCAGAGACAACAACTGATGCCAACTCCAGTGCCCCTGCACTGTTGGGTAGGTAAGCAGTAAGCAAAAATTGTGAGTGAATTTAAGGCCAAGAACTAAGTAGAAGTGAGAGGAAGGTGTTTTAGTCTTTGATTTTATTTTGCATTATTCTGCTCTAGTTTAATAATAAATTCAATCAATATTTTTCCCAAGTCAGGTCTGTTTTGCCTGTGATGGTGCCTGGTGAGTGATTTCTCCCTGCTGTTATCCCAAAGGGAACTATTACCTCTTATGTGAACTTGATTATGAATTGTAGTCCTAAGCTTGATGCAGCCACTGCTTTCAGCTGGCCACTTAATGATTGGCAAGAGTGGCTGTATAAGTTGGCAATTTAAAAAATCTTTGGTAGGTCAAGGGTATAATTTTTAATATTATTTTGCTAGGCTGAATAAAGAGATTTTATATCAGTGCATTTTCTGGTTACAAAGCCTGAGCTGGGCCTGTGTTGAAGAGATATTTTGGTTTTCAAACTTAGAGCAATACTGTGCTTATTTCTTCAATTTTTGATTTTTTTTTAGTTGCCTAACTAAATAATTAAATAAAGGCAACTGAAGATATTATGGTTTCCAGAGAAAGGAGTTTCATAAGATGTGCCTTCTTCCTTATTTCCTCTCTTCAAGATGGTAATAAAACTACAAAACCCAGTGTTAAACTGAATTTTGATAAAGGTGAGGACGCCCTCTCTATGATCTCTAAACATGAATGAATATATATCATATGCCTACTGCTTTGTTTTATTTTTAGTTAGATGGTTTTATTCAGTTACCATTCGTAACAGTTGAAGCTGTTCCTTCCTTACTGGAACTTCAGTCAAGATGGTGCATTTTCTGCTAATAGTAAAAAATAATTTAATTTTATTCTACTGAGCTATGACTACTTCTTTAGATTTTGGACAAGCTCTTTGTCATGTTTTGACACTGGCCAAATGCCAGACACCCACAAAAGCCATTCACTCACACTCCCCTGTCACAGCTGGGCAGAGGAGAGAAAATTTAACAAAGGATTCATGAGTTGAGATAAGGACTGTGAGAAAACACTCCAAGGGCAAAACAGGCTTAACTTAGAAGTACGAAGTGAATTTGTTACTAACAAAATCAGAGGAGGATAATGAGAAGTAAAGTAAGACCTTAAAATACCTTTCCTTTCCCCAACCCTTCCCTCCTTCTCACTGACAGTGCAGGAAGATGGATGTTTCGGTCAGTCCATCACCAAG
>VZRX01023576.1:37630-55403 GCA_013398075.1 Notiomystis cincta | reverse complement strand
AAAAAATATATATATAAAAGAAAAAGATAGAAAGAAAGAATAATAAAAAGAAAATTTCTTTTCCATGGGCTCATCCCTCCCTACAGTAGCAATGACCTGAGCTCATCTGTGCCTTGAAAACCCCACTCCCAGCATGGGATAAGCAGGACACCCCTGCAAGAGCAGACATTTTTTGGGGTGGTTTTCCTGCTTCCAGGGCAGGGTGGGGCTCTCTGTTTATGGGATATTTTCTAAGGCATCTCCATGGAACAAGCAGTGCTGCTGGTGCCTCTGAGGGAGAACTGGAACATCCTTGGGCAGTTCTGTTGTCACTCTGCCCCTTTTGTGGCACTTGGACCTTGTTCAGGAGAGGCCAAAAAGTGCCATTGCTGTGCCTAAAATGCACCTTGGGGCACGTGCTGGAGATGCACATGGGAACTCAGCTCAATGATCCCTGTCCTGGATATCCTGTGAACTTCCAGCAGACAGTGGTGTAAGGACTTCCTGAGGTGAAGGTTATATCCTGAGCAGTGTTTAATAGCCCTTAATGGACTCATCCTCCTTCAGCCATCTGATTTTTAATTTATTTTTTCTTTAATTCATTCATATGGTGTTGGCCTGCCTGACATCCTGCCCAGACCAGTTCTGTAATTTAATTACACACTGGATGAAAAAGTGCTTCCCTTCTTTTGTCTTCAACCTGCTGCCTGCTGCTGCCTCTGCCAGATCCCTTTTGCTCCTGTGTGCTAAAAAAGGGAAATATTTTTGCTCTTCCCTGTCTCTGATCTGTGATTTCATAGACACCTCATCACTTCTCTCTTCTCCAGGCTAAAAGCCACTAGTCCAGTATCTCCTTTTCTGAAGCTGTTTTGTACTCCTGCTTATTTTATGCCCTTCTTCTGCATAAACATAACAAAATAAATATGAGGCATAAATATAAAAGCACCTGTTTGTGTCAGACCTTCTCTCACGCTGGGTGTAGCAGATCAATTCTGCATGGTACCAACCTGGAGCGATCTGAGCCGTGTTTTCCCCTCTGAGGGACAGGAATTATCCACAGGGATATGAGGAGAAGGAAGGGGAGAAAATTAACAAAGAGGTTTCTGAGGAATCGTATCGAATATCCAAGCAGCAGGGGCTGTTAGAGGGGAGAACATTCTTCCTCTGGGGTGGGAAGAGCCTGGTCACAGTCTTTAACCCAGAGCTGTCAGATCTCTGTGGTGTTTGCTATGCTTGGTTTCCCCTTTTCTCTAAACCCTACTTTTTCCTTGGTTAATTTCTGAGTTAACTCTTTTTTTTTTATTTTATTTTTCTGTTATCTCTGCCTCTCACCTTCCAGGACAGCACAAAATCCAACTATTTTTGGAAGATCGATGAGAAATTCCAGAAGGGAGAGGAAACCCTCACAATTTGGTGGTAGATGTGCATCATGAGGGGAAACCAGGACATGATATCTCTAACTACAGGCCCCCAAAGGGAATATATTTGTTAAACATTATAATTACCCTTCAGTGCTGAACTCTATAGCAGTGGAATCCACGGTGATGCACATTATCATTTCTGAAATGATGCTTTCATTTAGATAAGGCATGCAATTATACATCTTGATTAGGTCACTGTTCCCAGGAGCTCCAGCTTATTTATGATGAGTTGCCCCCTTTTGTAAATCATGTGGTGAGGCTGTGGATGGAGACACATTCCCTCCCTCTGCTCCCTTACCCCTTCCTTCTCCTCCTCAGACCCTTTTGCTCTTCTTCTTCAACCTTCACTGCCCAATTTTGTGTGGCAAGACCAAAAACCCAGCAATGAGAGAGAGAAAAACGTCGTGTACATAGTGGGGACATTGCCACCTCTGGGAGTTCTGCTCATCCCTCTGTTCCTTTGTGGGACCTGCTGGATTTTCCTAGTGGGGTGTTGAGCCTGGGATTCCCATCCCTGCATTTTAGACCTCTAAAATTGTAAATTTTTTGCACAGGAGTCAGCTCAGTGACCAATGGCACTTCCTGAGGGTTCTTGTCTTAAGCTGTGACCTGGGGATGTGGTTTCCAGCCAAGCCCAGGAGCTGTGTGTTCTCCAGAGCTCAAATAACTGCACTGGCAACAGACTCCCCTTTCCCTGCTCACTCCACAGTTTCATGGCTGAAACCCCCCCAGTTTCCATAAGAAAAGTGGAAGTGAGGTCTGCTCCTGTTGATAAAGGAGGTCACATGGGAAGTGTTGATTGAGGCAAGGAAAGTGGGATGAGAACATTCCCAGGGAAGAAAAGTGATGTGGAAAGAAGCAAAGGGCAACAGCAGGAAAATGATGTTCTTGGACTACTTCTGGAGTTCCCTGCTGGAAACTGGAATGGTCTTTTGCTTCTCCAGGCTGTTCTAGTAAATCCAGGTTTAGGAAGGGCATACTGAGGAAGCACAGTCAGGATGCAGCCAGTCTGCTTCTGTCATACCATTTTGTATAAATAAGGATCTTTTTGTAGAATCACTTAGGCTGGGGAAGAACTCTGAGGCCAACCTTTCCCCCAGCACTGCCAAGGCCACCACACAACGANCCCCCAGAGCCTTTTCCAGCTTTCCAGCCCCTCTGCCCCAGCCTGGAGCGTTCCATGGGGTTGTTTTGACCAAGGACACAACACCTGGCCTTGGTGAACCTCATCCAATCATTCCCAGCCCATGGACCCAGCCTATCCAGATCCCTCTTCAGAGCCTTCCCCCCCTTCCCACCCAATGTCCTCCACACACAGACAGAAGGTGCCCCCAGTCTCCTCACCCAGATAACTGATAAAGATATCAAGGTATTAAAGAGAACTATTATCCCAAAGATTTCAGTTTGGATCATTGCCAGGCACCAAGCAAAGGCAGTCCAGAGTGTGTCTGGGTATAGGAATGAGAAGTGGGACAAATTCACCGGGCTCAGGAAACACTGAGCAGGACCTGAGCTGTCCTGGGAGGCAAGAGAGTGCCCAGGATAATCCTACATGGTCAGGGGAGAGTTGGGCTGTTTTGATAGGATTTTAAACAGCTCTCAGCTGCCTTAACTCTTTCCATCTGCCACCTTCCAAAGCTGCCTTGGGGCCAAAGTGGAAGTCACATGAAAGACCCACCCCAGATGACCTGGAGGCTCTTTCCTAACTCTGCCTCCTCTGCATCCACAGTTCCTGAAAGAATACAGCACATCTTAAGCAGATTAACGTAATCTTGATCTTCCTCTCTTGCAGATCTCTGATCCTTTCTCCCCCTCTGTGCTTCCCAGCAGCTCCTAATCACCTTTTGGGGTATTAAAAAGATGTTTTCACTTGGTGCACTTGGGCAACCCCACTCTCCCCTCCCAATTTTCAGAAGCAGGAGCAGGGAGAGGAGAGGTGCTGTCAAATGGGACGGTGTTTCCCATCTGCAAATATTTATTTGCAATAATTATCCCTTTTTTTGAGATTAAAAGAGCCATTCACATGCGAAAAGCAAACTGTCTTATCACTCTTTTTAAATAATATGTTTAGAAAGTTTGACCGAGCATGAAAGTTCATCCTTCAAATATTGCTACTTGTAATCCAACAAGAAATATTTACTGTGTTATAATTGGCATCATTAAGCTTAGGTGACGTTATTAATATTACTAATTAAGCTGCTATAAACCTAGTTTGCAGTTACATAAACACATCATCTCCTGAACTGCCTGCCTACATGTTTTGGCATTGGAGGGGGGTGGATAAAAGCAAATTCAAATGCAAATGATATGAACATACTTTAATCAGAGGATCAGAGAAATCAGACACAGGGAAGGCTTATTAGGTCTGCTCTGTTCTCCAGAGGCAGGGCCGAGATTGTCTCCCCATGGAGACTCCCAGGAGCTTTGGGCAGTCTAACTCTAAGTGCCCCAAGCAATGGGACTTCTCCTGAGTCTCAGGAGGGACCAGACTGACAGAAATGGGACTCAATATTCAGCCTCTGTTTTCCTGCTGAGGCAGAATTCAGCTGCAAAATAGAGAAAATCTATTCTCAGCTCTTGTGAAAGGTCTTGAGATCACATCCAAGGGCAGAGGAGAAGAGAAAGGCATTTGTAAGGCGTCTCTAAAGCTGTCTGTTTGTGCAGCAGGGCTGAAAAGTCATCTCCCCCTCTTGGTTTGGCTTTCTGGCAGCACCAGTCCTAGCACTGCTGGCAGGAACTGGCCATAGGCAGCAGCACAACACCCAAAAGTTCAAATGTTTGACCCAGTTTCTCTACAGCTGGGAAATCCATCTCCTGTCTAGAATTCCCCTGACTTTGGCTACTTCAGGAATATCATGAGGACAGCATTTCCCCTGATCCATTTGTATTTGGGTCCCATCTGGAGCCAGAAAGTGCAGAATCATGTGGAGCACTAAAAATATGAATGCCCTGAGGAGGCAGCTCCTGCTTGCTCCAAGTTCCTGCTCTCTGCTCCTATTCAATCAATCTCCTAAGCAATCCCCAGACTGTTAGAGCAGGAGTAAAGTTTGTTTCTCACTGCATCAAAAGGGTGTGGGAGCACCTAGGGCAGAGACCAGAGCCAGAGCAGCCCTTTGAGGGTGTTGTTTTTCCAGAGGAGCCCATGGCAGAGGCACTTATTTCAGAAACTGCTGTAAAGCAGTGCAGGTCTATTCCTTGGCCTGTCTGTGGCTGATCTGCAGAGTTTCACAGGTCACCAAAACTTCCTAAACCTCCCAGACAAGCTTTTCTCAGCCCAAATTGAAGGGAAAAGGTCCCAAATTGAAGGGAAAACCACTGAGAAACGACTCCCCAAAGCAAGGGCAAGTTTTCCCTGATGTCTGCACTACAAACTTTGCTCTGATGGTTGCAGATGAGGTAAATGAATAGGAGAGGTTGCTCAGAGAGACTTTGATGACTCAGAGAGACTTTTAGGACTCAGGTTCACAGCTGTGACTCTCAACCACCAAATCCATCTTTATTCCTGATGTTCAGTAGAAGGTTGGGGCTGCCAGCTTTGTTTTTTCTTCCTCTGGCTTCCCTGGGCACTGCACAGTGAAGTTACCTGGGCTTTTCTAATGGATGTGGTTAAAGCCAAGCCTGAAGATTTGAGATCTCAGTGCAAGCAAAGATTTTTGTCCAGCTTCAGCTACTCTCAGGGAGCTTTTACTGACCACTGAGTTGTCCCTGAGTGGCAGGTAGGTCAGACTGGGCTGGGTGAGTGTCAGGGAGCCAGGACAGATGGATAAAACCGTGTCCATTCAGGCCACTGGGGAGGGATGTGACAGCAGAGCAACAGCAAAAGGTTTGTGGCTGCTTGGAAGCCACAGAGCATTGCTGGGCTGTGTTGCCACCCTGGATCCATCAGCCCCATTTGGCCTGTCTGAGCTCCCTAGATACATCTTGAAGCAATCCCCAGACTGTTAGAAAAGGAGTCAGGTTTGTTTCATCAGAAGAAAACCATAATCTTCTTGGGCAGCTCAGTGTTTGTGCTAATGGGCTGCAGCTGCAGAGCTGTGACATGTCAGATCTCACCACACACACCATGCATGGACAAAGGCACCCACATCTGGAACACGAAATAACAAAATTTCTCCTCAAATCTACTTTACAGAAGTAAAGCTCCCACCTGGGAGCATCCTTTGAAATCTCTTGGAGGAATAGCACCAAACTCTTTTGTTTCCTTAATATTCCACTAGTGATGAACATGTGTGTCTAGTGACTGTGAGACTGGTTTGGTAGCATCCCCCAAAACTTAAAAGGCCATGGGTTGGGAGAGGGAAAGCTCTGAAGGTTATCTAGAAGCTCCATGGCCTTGTGAGAATGGATCTTGAGGCATCCTGCCAGGAAAACCTTGAGTTTGGCTGAACCTGGACTTAAACTGCTTTCCCCTTGCAGGATCTGCTTTATGAGACCCCCACCCCTGACTCAGCCAGACGTGGAGTGATGGGTGTTGTAAAAAAGGGCTGCATTTGTTTGACAGAGCTGTCACAAGATGTCACCAGGGTGTGGATCAGCTCCTGACATCAAGTACTGATGTACAAAGTAATATTTTCATCGTGGAAGGGTCCTCTGTGCCTCTGGGGCTTCAGAAGGGCTCAGATGCCTTTTGGTGGAGCCAGATTTGGCACCTTTAGGTGCCAAATAAGGGACATCTCTCAAGGTGCAGGATGAATGGTCACTCAGCCTCTGCCCCTGTTAAACCTGAGGTGCCCCACTCAGTACCTGAGTGAGTTTTATTTTCTCCTTCCCGAGTTCCCACGCTTCTTTCCATATTTCACATGGGGTGGGTGACTCAGGAGCAGGCAGAAAATAAAAATTACCAATTTCTGCAACAGCTTCTTCAAGTGGAGAGCGGCCTGGGTACCACTGCGTGCAAAACCCACCACGTTTCACGTGCCAGGAGGGTCAGACCTGTCTGTGCACGTCTCAGGGCTGGTCTCAGGTTTTTTGGGAGAAGGAGGGATGTGTCACAGAGAGCTCCTGACCCCCAAGCTCCTGAGACCCTGCTGTGTCTAATCAGGGGACACATGAAACAAGGCAGGTCATGGCAGTGCCTCCTGACTCACGCTCCCAGCACGGGGGGACCAGCAGGGTTATGTTTTCATTACTGCCCGTGGCTCTGATGCTCTCAGCTCTTTGGAGGTTAAGTCAAGGTCTTGGCTTTGAGATTTTTTTGTTGTTATAACCTTTCACAGGCAAACACTTCATGTGAAGTCTGGCAGGCGGGCTGTGGCCAAGAAAATGCCATTTCTGCCCGAGCTGCCAGAGAACCAGAGCTCTGGCCACAGCAGCCAGGCTTTGGCTAGCAAACAGTGGTGAGTGTTGTGTTTTGGCAGCCAGCTTGCTTATCAAATTGATATAGGAGCCTGTAAGCAATTGCATCTGGATTTCGATGGGTTACCCAGCCTGCTCGGCTGCTTGGGATCCACGCCAAGGGAAAGCAGAGGAGTTGTGAGGAGAATACCCAATTTCCCTCTGTGAGGACTGATTTTAGTTTAATGCAGCCTCCTCGCCCTTAAATCCAATTAAAGGCCTATATTATGTCAGTGAAAATTTATGCCAATCCTAATATAGTCTAATAAGCCTTAAAATAGCACTTTGCTAGTGAAAAGTCCTGTGGTTTAATTTGATTCTGAGCCTAATAACAGGCTTAATATGAGGGAATTGGCCCCTTTTTCTTTTCTAACGGGGCTCCACATGCCTGCTCCCTTTTTAGGAACAGAAAGGTTCTCTCCAAAGCAGGGACAGGAGGCAGCTCACCTCAGCAGGTTGCCTCTTTTCCACTTGCTTCATTTGTTGGCTGTGGGAAGTCTCTCTAAAGACATCCCAGGCTGGAATCTGTAATGAAAAGCAGCGAATATCAGCCTGCAAAGGCTCTGGTTTCACTTTCAGGTTTTCTGTGCCTTGCTTTTCTTAGGCACTGTGGTCAAAATCATTAGCTGGACCATCACTCAGTCCCAGCTCAGGATCTGACCTTCAGAACAAGCTTTGTGCAGGTGCCTTTCACTGAGAGCTGCAGAGACACGGCCCTTCCTATCTAGCCAAGCACCTAAAACTTTGCCTGGCCCCATCCTCTTTCAGGGTTTCCATTGCTAAACCTCCCTGTGCCCTCCCTCTATCCCAACATTGAGCAGCCCATGGTGCCCTCTCCCCTTGCTTGCTTGGGAGATGTGCATTCTTTTCCATAAATTTAGGATGTTCCAGAAAATTTCTCTCTAACAGCCTCATTACTGTCCCACAGGTTATTTTCTGGGATAAACTACACCAATCCCTGATTCCTTGTTAGACCAGAGCCTTCAGCATTAACACTTTATAGAATCACAGAATCTCAAGTAGGAAAGGACCATAGAGATCAAGTCCAACTCCCTCCTCCTCACAGGTCTACCTGAAACTAAACCAGCATTGCCCAAATGCTCCTTGAACTCTGACAGGCTTGGTGAGACTTCCTTTCCCTTGTTCTCAGGAGATTAAGACTGGAATGCTTAGGCAGTGGTCAGCCTGGGGATGCTTTGAAGGAGCTTGTTTGGGTGGGAATCCGATCTTTCCAAGATGCTGGATAGAATCAGAGAATCTCAGGATGGTTTGGGTTGGAAGGGACCTTCAAGATCATCCAGCTGCACCTCCTGCCATGGGCAGGGACACCTTCCACTGTCCCAGGTTGCTCCAAGCCCTGTCCAGCCTGGCCTTGGACACTTCCAGGGATCCAGGGGCAGCCACAGCTTCTCTGGGCACCCTGTGCCAGGGCCTCCCCACCCTCCTAGAGAAGAATTTTTTGGTTATATTTAATCTATAAATTCTTGGACCTGCTTCTGGCTGCTGAACTCTTTGCTCAGCCCATCTGCTCTGAGGTAACATTTGATTTGGAGGGGGGCTGTCAGCTCCAGCCTCACACCCTGCACCCCTGCCCTGGCTGTCCTGGGCTGCTGCTCAGCCTCCCTGCACACACTTACCCAGCTGCTGCTCTGCAGCCCACAGATGACTGAATTTCGGGGGTGGGCGGGGTGATTTTGATATAGCACTTACTAAAATGCGTGGAGATAAAAGCCTCGGCAGAAACATAAAAGGCCCTTTGTACTCGCAAGTTGTTACTGTTATTTTTCGATTAAGAACAATAGTAAACAGAGGCCCTCAAAGCTGCCTTCAGGAAAAAAAATAAAGGGGGGGAAAAAAAGACTGATTTGTTCTTAAAATAAGAGAAAACATTTTCTTTTTGGAGCACCTAATAGATTTAGGTGCCTAAACCCCTCTGAGTCGAGCAGTCTGACACCCCAGCTGGCACAGCTCTGCTGTCCTGCCTGAACCAAAGGCCGTAAACCCTCCCCATCGGGCCCAATTCATCTCTGGGTTACTCTCTTGGCATCAAACAGCTTTATGCTGGTAGGAAATCTGGCCCAGAGCCCTGAAGAGCAGCGCTGTGGCCCAGCAGTCCCAGGTGGCAGTTTTGTGTCTCCGGCACCTCTTATTCCTCCGCTCCTTTGTGGGGAAGGCGACTTCACGCTGCCACTTCTTTATCCCCGTCACTGCCCAGCCCAGCCCTGTCCCCCATCTACCTAGGGGCAGGCTGGTGGGTTAAGGGAGCTTTGTTACTGCCCTAATCCTCACGTGTGCTCAGCCTCCCAAAGCTGCCCCTCCTGGCCTGGAGGATCCCTAATGTCCCGTGTCCAATCGATTGCCGCGCTCGCTCCGGCTGTGCCGGCTCTCGGCAGCTTCTCCAGCGGGGCCAGATTGCTCTGGCAAGCTCATCCATCCGTCAGGGATGGGGGCAGAAGGTGGAGGGGTGGGGGGATGGATGCCTGGGATTGGGTATTTGGGATTGAGGGGGGAGGGAGGGCTGGCAGGCAGCGAGGAAGGGAAAGGTTGGAATGGCGCAGGAGCTGGAGTTGTCTCTTCTTCATCCCAAAGCCTTCCCTGGTGATGGTGACCCCAAGCCAGGTCCCATGGAGAACATGGTATTTAATTGCACCACTCCTCATGGCCACTGAATGCTCAGCTGGCCCTTTCCTCCTCTCCATAGCCCTGAATTCATTCTGACCTCCCAAACTCTTGTGCATTCTCAGTGGCCAAGGACACGGAGAAATGAAATTAATCTGCCAAGGTTTGTACTTCCCATCTCTGCCCCTAAGTTTGCAGTTTCAATTCCTTGCCTAATCCTTTCCATAGCTCAGGACAGGCACGTTTCCAAAATTTCTTGGGCCTAAAAATGTCTTTATATGCAAGATGGAGAAGTGGAAGTTCTCTGATCCAAGAGACCGGGTCTGCATTAGGAAGTGTAATATTTATTTCTAATCCTAGAAGCATTTAAGTGCTAGATATAAAAATGTGATTTTTTTTTTTTATGCACAGTGAAGCTGTTCAGGATTCTTTTCAAGGTTTTTATGGCTCCTTCTGTGCTCTGCACATTTAAGCCCAGAATGACTCAGTCATCCAGTTTCATAGAGGACAAGAATCCTAGTCCCAATAAATTGCTTTACAAACTTCTTGAAAGGTTTCTGAAGTTTCTTAAGTGGTTCTGGCTTATTGAGGCAAGATAGAGGTATGGGAGAAGCAAGGGGGAAATGGATTTATTTCCGAAGTCTGTGCACTGAGAGCCTCACGTGTCAGGAAACTGCACTCCCATCCTTGTTCTAAAGCTCTGTGCAGCACCACACCTCGTGTTGGTGTGTCCTGTGCACTTTACCTGCACTGCTCTGTCCAGGAATGGGCTTTGGGGTGTTCTTCCATGGGAAAAGGTGACACAGTCCCAGACATGATCTGGGAAATTTCCATTCCACGTGACCTTGGCTTTCCCCAGCCTTGGTGCTGGGTATTCCCTTTATCCCTTATTTACCTGTGTTCCCCCAAGGTTTGTAAGTGCAGCCCAGCATCAAAAACTGACCTGCCTGTGGCTCCAAGAGAGCTGGAAAGGGACTTTGGGCAAGGCTCTGGAGAGGGAGGACAAGAGGGAATAGCTTCAGACTGACACAGGGCAGGGCTAGATTGGATGTTAGGGGACAATATTCTGGTTGATGGCAAGGAAGATGCTCAAAGCTGTGGCTGCCTCCATAAACCTTTCATGGAATGATAAAGCAACACTGAAAGGCAGTGGCCCTCAGGTTTTGAAATCGTGACTCAGACATCAGGAACCACAAGACTAAAAACACTGCTATAAATTTAAACTTTTTGGATTGTCTTACAGTTTGTCTGTGTTTGTGCTGATTTCCAGCCTCCTTTCTTTATCTTGGTTTCTCCTTGGATTCTGAACCCCCCCGAGGCAGTGTCTTCTGTTTGGTGGTGTACATAGAATGGGTGGCTGCCTCAAGATTGGCCCTCCTCAGTCTGGAGTAGGTGAGGTGATATTTTCAAGCCTCACCCACCCAAGAACTCAAAACTTCCTTTTACACAAAGAAGCCAACATTGGGATTCCAAATAAATCACTTGAATCCAGAAGCTGGAGAATCCAGAAGCCTGGAAGCATTTGAGTCAGGTTGGACAGGGCTCTGAGCAACCTGCTCTAGTTAAAGACATCCCTGCTGATTGCAGGGGGGGCTGGAGGAGATGACCTTAAACGTCCCTTCCAACCCAAACGGTTCAATCATTCCACAAATTCCAAACAAACTCTGAGCTGCTGTGAAATCCTCCTTGGAATCAGGAGAGCAGACAGGGAATAGTTCACACCAGACAGTGCCTTGGACAAAGCCAAACTCTCTGGAAGGCTCCAGGTCAACCCTTGCTCTGTGATGGTTTGGTTGCCATAGAGACAACCAGGTCTCCCTTCATCCCCCAGCACTGGCGCTGTTCACCGGCGACCCCTCCGGATTAAAGTTTGGAGTGGTTTGGATCATTCTCTTTATTTTATCAGTGCTGTAGCACACTGCCTAATCCTAGTTGTACCTCTCAGGAACGGAAAAAATAAAGAGACAAAAAAAAAGCCAACCTTCTTCCCCACTGTTTGTTGCAGAGGCCAATTATCCAAAGGGGTGACAAGTAGAAAAATGAATTAACCAGAGCTTTGTAATGTCAGCGTTATTTATCGTGTCTAACTTTGCCCAGCTCAGCTGTGGATCAGCAAAGAAGTGTTTTTATTCTTCCCTGCTCTCTTTGATGCTGTTTTTACCTTTCCTCCCTTCCTTGGCCTTCTGTAGGTTCTTTGCTCCACCACACCACCATTACAGAATCTTTTTCTCCTGCTCCAAACCAAGTGGCTTTTCCATTTGAGATGAGGGGCTGGGCAAGAGATGCCCTGCAGGAGGTGAAGGAGGGGAGATCTCTCAGCTCTCATCTTCCCCATCCTTCCCCTCTGCCCCTGTGATAACCAAACCACTCCGTTGGGTTGGTTTCCTTTGATCTCCAACTCACACAAGAAGCAGGTGCTGAGACTGGAACTGGCCTCTGTTCGCTTTTTCTCCCCCCACTCTGCCTTCTTCTGTGCATGCTTTGCTGAGTCTACACCCTCTTCCACCTGCTGCAGCAAAGACTTTCAAAAGGAAAAAAAAAAAACAATGTCACTTGCTGGCAGGAGGCAGGAAAACAAGGGACGTTCAACCAGGATCCAGGCTGAAAGCAACGCCCTGGCAAGGAGCCCACAAACACTTCAGATGTGAAGCACCAAGTCACAGAGCAAAGAGGCAAAAAATGCATCCTTGTAAAGCCACAGCAGGGCTGCACCTGCTCGAAACGGCTGCAGCCAGTACTCTGTGACACTTCAAAGCTGCCAGGGAATGAGATACTGGAATAAGATACCCCTGGCAGGGTGTAAAAGTAGCCAAATCTTGCACCGAGGCAGCCGGAGTGCTGCTTGACGTAGGGAGCAAGCCTGGAGGATAATATGTGTGTATCCAAATGACAGATGATGGGGAAAGAAATAAATGATCTTGCAGTGTGTCTGTCCCTGAATGAGTGTTGCTGGCTTCCCCTGCATGGATTTCAAGACCATCTTCACAGTGAATTTCTCCTTCCAACACCCACAGCCTGCAGATCCTACAAATGCATTAATAAATCAAGCAGGTTATTGGCTCCAGAGGTGATAGCTGGGTTTGCTGGTTCAGCTGGGCTGGTTTTCTCTGTTTAAAATCCAGTTGTTTCCTCTCTGAAGGTACCTTAATGGGCTAGGCTAGCCCAGATCCGACAGCACATCAGAAATTCTCCTGGAGGAGTGGGCAGCTGCACCAGTGTGGCATGCAGGCTGTCAACTGGCAGTAAATCTGCTTGAAGCTCTTTTGTTGAGCCAAGCAATTGCTGAATAACTTCTCTGAATTACTTCCAGTCGATATCTCTTATATGAAAAGCTCACAGAAAGCTTATTATGTTCAAAATTCGGCAGATACGGATTCTCACAGGCTAAACATCCATTAGCAACTGGATAAAGGCAACTCTCAGGATCACATTTCTATAGGGGCAGGTGAGGTTGGCTTTGTGTGAAGCATCTCAGATGCATTCTCCTAAAAGCAAAAAACCAAATTCTTAATAAAATCTGGCTGTTGATGCCAGGCATGAGATGGGCAGGACTGCAGGCAAAGCCAAAACGTGTTGGTGAATAATCCTGAAGAGGAGGGAAAATTTAGTTGTTTATGGTGATTTTTAGGCCCACGCTTCAAGGGTTAATTTTGGAGAGATCAGACCTTTGAATGGTGAGAAGAACATCTTTATCCTCACTGCCTGGACACACTCTCAGTGCACTCCTTGCCATAAAGCTGCTGAGTGGGTATTTGAGTAGGTTTGTTTTTGTTTTAAATGTGAAGTTACTATTAACATGCTGGGGAAAATGTCACAGGTGGCCAGCACAGGGCTGGCACTTCTCTAATTAGACATCCTGGGATACTGAGGAAGCAGCAGAGATGACTTCTCCCAAAATGACCCCATCCAAAGCAGCTGCCCACAGCCAGATTCTTGCTTGAGAAAGAACAAGAGGCTTTACAGCTGGATCCCATGAAGGTGAAATTATTTCCCATTGTCCAGCTGCTGGAAATGCCTTAAAAATAACCAGTTAAGTTAATGCACAAATTACTCTGTGGTTACAACCTCCAGAAGGTAATTCACATCTCAATTGCCCTGGGAAGGGATCTGTCTTTTTCCTGTTGACTGGATGGGAAGCCTGAGATGACTTAATTCCCAGCTCAACATTGTGGCTAAGTGAAGCTCAGTGGGGTAAAACCAGTCACAACTCTGGTTTTGACTTCATTTTTCTAGGCTAGGATCATTTCTTGTGAAAGGGGTCATCAGATCTCAGAAAGAAAAAAAAAGTGGAGTATTAGAAAGTGCAGAAAAGTAAAAATTAATGATTTATACACCTTTCAGGGCCTCCAATTTGAACCAGGTTTTGTTTGAAACAAACATTTTCTCTGTTAGACTTGATATTGACTCTGATGGATTCAAAGCAGAGCTCCAAGATCTCCAATCTTTCACTTTTGAGGAGCTTTCAGTGATGAACCAGACTATTTGTTTGGCCACTGCAGAGATGATGCTCAGCACCAAAATCCACCCTTTGAACTGTCAATCTGCTGCTGTCTGTGACCTGAACTTCTCAGAGTCAGTCCCTACTATTTTCTTCTGAGAAGACAACCCTTGGGGTGGTTCAGGCTGAGTCACAGCTGAAGGAGACCCTGAGATCACCTCAGCTGGTTGGAGCATGGTGCTGATAAAGCCAAGATTGAAGGTTTGATCCCCATATCATTTCAGAGCTGGAATCAGTGACCCCTGTGGGTCCATCCCAGAATATTCTGTGATTCTGATTGCTGTGGGGAAAAGTTGGATTTGGCTACAGTGAAGGGGGACATCTCTGCCTGTGCTGGTGGCTTGAATATGTTGCAGGGAGGGACTGACAGGGTCTCTGTCCTGGAGGTTGGTCCACCCAGGCGTGGTCACCCATTGCTTTGACCTCTTCCAGCCAGATGAAGGTCCCACCTCTGCCATCTTTTGCAGACACCTCTGGCCTCACCCTCTTCGTGCTCCAGGCCAGCTGGACATCAGCCTGCTACAAACTGGAAGCCACAGAGTGGTGCTGGTTTCATGTTCATCCCATGGCTGTTGATGCCACCGGGAGCCCAAAGCACAGACAGAGGTGGCAGCAGGGACTGGGAGGGGACTGGTGTGATATCCTAAATCACTCTGTGTGTGTTTACATGCCCTGGTGTTCATTCACCTGGGACAACAGTCTGAAATGAACCCACATTAACCCCTGAGCAGTGACCACGGGTAACATCTGGCAAGGACGTGCCCTCACCACTGCTGGCCACAACCTCTCGTGTCACTGGTTTGGCTGCACTGCCACAGAGATGGCAGGCAAAGAGATGAGTGGTGATTCAGGCCAGTAATATTTGGTATCACCCAGGCTCTTTGCCAGCAGGGGTTTACCCAGGGCTGACCTTCCCTCTGCACTCAGCAGCTCGAGCGATTCGGCCGACACAGACTCCAAAATCCCTGATGGATTTTACCCATCTCCCTTCCCACCTCTTCCCAGCCTCCTGTCCTTCATCCTCCTTGGTGCTGGCAGAGCAGGGCTGCAGGCTGCCAGGTGGGCAGCAATCCCATGTCCAGGGGAATTAAAGGGATCTGGGAACAGGGGATGCTCCCTGGAGCTCCTGGCCTCGACTCCCCACTGCTCAGAGCCGGACGGTGCCGTAACCTGCAGGCAAAGGATCAAAAAACATTGTGTCCCCTGTCAGCCAGCTGTCACCAGGGTCCTGGCTGCAGCTGGGCATGCAGGCAGGATGTGATTGAGTTACTCACTGCCAGGGGTTCATTAACCCCAGCCCCTGTTCAGATGGAAACTTCCAGGATCCCAGGAGAAGCTGGTCCAGCTCGGCAGCTGGCACGATGCCCTGGGCACCCCTGAGTGCCCATCACATGTGGCAGAGGGGGAGAGCAGAGGGCTGAAGGAGCTGGAAGCATCCACAGCTGTAGGGTTGGGAAGGGACATTGCTCTGGTTTCCCCAGCAGATGTCCCAGTGAGAGCTGGAGCTCCTTGCCTGAAGTAAATGCCTTCATTTTTCATCCTCAGAGTGATTTGTTGGCCAGCCAGGCTCTTCTGAGAGTGAGAGCTTGTCCCATCTCTACTTTTCAGTTGCCACCACCTCTGAAGAGCGGGGCTGACCAAGCCCTCACACTCCAGTGCTCATTGAACAGCAGCTCCCTCCTTCCACCAGCTTCATTCCTCTGATATCCCTAAAAATGCCCTCAGCCGAGCTTTGCCTTTTTGCATCACCAGACTGGAGATGGACCAAGCACTTGGGACCTGCTCTAGTTCAGGAGAAATGAATCTCACATCCATTATTTAGATCTCCCCACGCCTGGGCATGGAGAAGTGTGTTTAACACATTTTGTTTGCTTGGTGTGTGTTGAAATACACCTGTTCTTCCTGACATTCTGATCTCCACAATCCCCTGGCAGGACATTGTAGACAGCTGTGGGTTGGTCTTTTTTCCCAGGTAACAAGTGATGGGACAGGAGGAAATGGATTAATTGAGGTTTAAGGGAAAAATTCTTCATGGAAAAGATTGACAAACATTGGAAAAGACTGCCCAGGGAAGTGGTGGAATTATTGCCCCTGGAAACATCCCAAAAATGTGTAGATATAGAATACATTTTAGTGCTGAAGATGCAAGTGCCAGATTGATGGTTGAACTCAGTGATCTTTTCCAGCTTTAATGGTTCCTTGACTCTGTTCTTTGAAGGTTTCTGTGGTTGTATCAGGCTTGGTTTGAAGCCGTGCCTTTGTCTGCATATTTACTTTCCCCGTGTTCACTGCTCATTTAGGCACCCTGGGAACATCTGTGAGAATTTCAGAGGCTGAATAAACTTTCAATTGCTGCTGTGTCTCACCCCAGAATTAGCTGCACTTCTTCAGTGGATTCAGTGATTTCCTGAGCTTTCTAATTTATAACAATCTGGATATTCTCAGATAAGTGCTGGGCTCTCCCCTCACTCATCTCTGCTGTAAACTGGGTGTGCACCAAAGGAGCTGTCCCTGTATTGACTGAAAGTTTTACTGGAAGGTACTGACAGAACAAGGGTTGGGTGTTTTAAACTAAGGGAGGACAGATTTAGATTGGATATCAGGGAGAAATTCTTGTGAGGGTGGGGAGGCCCTGGTACAGGTGGCCCAGAGAAGCTGTGGCTGCCCCTGGACCCCTGGAAGTGTCCAAGGCCAGGCTGGACAGGGCTTGGAGCACCCTGGGATGGTGGGAGATGTCCCTGCCCATGGCAGGGGGAGGCACTGGATGGGCTTTAAATGCCTTCCAACCCAAACCATCCTCTGATTTTAAGAACTTTCCCATCTACCTGTCTCTCTGTGGTGCTCCAAGAGGAGGAAAACACTCTGATTATGCTGTTTAAAATCACAAAGTGCCCATCTGAAGTCTAAACCTGCCATACTGGTGCATCCTGGTTGATTTCTAACACTGGATGTGCATTGGCTGTAAATCCCCTGGAGGAACTTGGGGTGGAAGTTCCTTTAACAAAATAATCTGTTCTATATTGAGTTTTGTGTGTAAACAGGTGCACAGGGTTTGGCTTTCTGGAAATAAACTCAGAGGCAGCAGTTTTGGGTTTGTTGTGTATTAGGGCATTAAAGTGCAAGGGAAATGCGAGACCAGAGCCTCGAGGAGTTAAATGAACATTTTGGAGCTTAAGAACCTCCTGATGCTTCATGGGAAAATGGGAAAATATTCTATTTAGAGACAGCACTGCTCACACATCAGATGTTTTCTCCAGCTCTCTCTGTCTCCGTGTGTAATATTTTTTTTTTTTTCTTTTTTAAATTATCATCGGGGGCAATTTGCATGAGAGGGATCTTTGTGTGTGAAGTGCCCATCTGCTGTGCAGCCCCACCTCCCCCCTGACGACACAGCCATCTGCTTTTGACATCACAGCCACGCGGGGCTGGGCACAGGGAGCCCCTGGCTCGTGATTAACACCTCACCCGTGTCGCCCTCCTATCTCAGAGGATTCCCAGGTGCTTTCCCTGGCTTTTACATTCCAGACAGGGATGAGCAGGCTCGGGATGGTCTGGGCTGGTGAGTGGGAGGTGCAGAGGACCAGCTTTGAGCAGGGACTGCGATTTTTGATTTGCCTTTGTGCGACACGTCATGCGAAGGAGAAGTCCCCTTGTCTCTGCCTCCTGGGAACTGAATAATAATAATTATGAGGCTGATGATCACTCTCGTGAAGCAGTGTTTGATTAGCTTCACTTGCATCTGCTTGAGACACTTCTAATTACACAGCAGTGTCCTGGTGTCATTCATTCTCCAAACTAAAACTGATTTGCCCTTCAGAGCTCGTCCCACCCCAGTTGGTGATGCTCAAACCCAGACCTTGCTCTTTGACTGATTTACCTGCTCAGGGCTTAGAGAAACATGGATAAGAACACCATATCTGAA
>VZRX01023576.1:0-37610 GCA_013398075.1 Notiomystis cincta | reverse complement strand
AAAAAAAAAGAGTATCCAACAGCCCAGATGGTCATGGCTTGGTGAAAACACCTCCCAAAATGCCAGCACTTGTCTGGCTGTGTCCTCGGGTGGGTAACAGCACGAGCTGTCACAATCCTGCACGCAGGAATTTGCTGTGTTGAATTCAGAGAGCTGCCTTCAGATTAAAGCCCTGCTGCATCTGGATTTCTGGACATATATATTGAGTTTCCTACCCAGAGTCCTGGTCCAGGTGCTGTTTGAGGTCTGTGGTTTTTGTGTGTGGCTTTTTAAATTTTTTTTTCCCCTCCCATATAAATCTGCAGTGGGTTTCTCTCCTTTGGGAAGGAGCAGAACCGCTGCAAAGCCTCTCTGGTCTGGCTGCCATCCACCCAGAAACCCTGGGCACCTCCCAGGCACGTGCAGGGATCAGCTGTAAATCCAACACATCCGGGAAGGGCTGTGCTCTGCACAAGCCCTGTTGGAGCAGGCTGGGAGATCCCACTTCATTTCATGGAGCGTGGAAGTGCTGCTGCAAGCTCTTTTCCCTGGTTATTTTAATCACCCAAAAGTGCAGGGTGATGCTAACTGAAAACTTGTATCAAATTCAGGGCGAGTTTTACTTTTTTTTTTCCCTTCAATGAAAGCAATCTGTAAGCAAGGCTTGGATAAGTACTTGGAAAATGTTGTGGGTTTAGGGTTTTTTGAAATGAAACATGTGAATTATTCCTCTGGGAACCGAGCTTATCTTCAAAATTCACTGAAACAAAACAGCCAGCTGTAATATTATTGATTAACATCAGCATGGTGGTGACATTGGGTTTGATGATAATAATAAAAGACCAGTACAAAAGGAGGGAAAAAGATGTTTTCTTTCAGGTCAAGCAAGTGGTTTTGTTTTACCTGACCCATTTTCCTTCACTATTCTTTCATTTAAGTAAGAAAAGTGCAGGAAACGAGCGGTGTGGATTAACCCTGACCAAAATTAGGACCAACAAGAGATGTTTTTCTTGGCTTGCAACCAGGACCTTCAATCCTGGGAATGACCATGGCATTAAATGTGTGCACAGACACTCCTCACCACACTCCATCAAGGCAGGGAGGTTAAATCCTGGAGTGAAGTGCTTCTGAGCAGCTTCCCAGCCTCTCCAGCCTCTCCTGCTTTGCATGGAAAATACCAGTGCACGACCCTAAATTCCTCTTGAATCCAGACCTATTCTCTCCCCTTCTGCCACGGCTGGGGAGGAATTGAAAGAAGCAGCAGAGGGCAAATTGCTCCCCAAAGTTTTCCTTGCCCAGCAGGTCCATTAATCTCATTGCAGAGCTGCTGCTGCACCAGGTGCACAGATCATTCTGATATTGCCACCATCCCTGCCAGGAGAGGTGGCAGAGGGAGGCTCTTGCTGGATGCTAGCACTCCTCTAATCCAGTTACTGGAGCTGGCTTCTCACCGCAGTTTGAATACAGCTTCTCCCTCTGATCGTGTCTCCGGCAGCGCCAGCACCACTCTGAGCCACTGGAAACCCTTAATCCTTCTCAGGCATCTGTCAAGTTCTTTTCCCACCCGGGACCCCTCTTCTGGTGAGCTCTGGATTCCGTGGGAGATGAAAGGCAGCAGCACCTTGCGGGATCAAACAGCGCTTACGAGGAGGCGCACGGGCGCTTCGAAGGCTCCGTGGGGAGCGGGGTGGAAATCCTTTCCTTCCAAAATCTTGTCTTGGAGAGGCCATCCCGATGATGGAACAAATCCACCAGCAATCAAACGCTGAAGAACCCCCCTCCCCTCCCTCTCCTTGTCCTGTTCAGGCGGGCTGGAGCGCCCGGAATGCCAGTGCTGGTGGGAGCTGGCAAGGTGCCGGGGCTGCACAGAAGGCTGGGGGGCTTGTGCCATGTGGGAGCCGGGCAGACTGGGAGCAGCTGGTGGAAAGTCAGGGAGTTTGGGTTTGTTTGCAAAGTGGGACGTGGGGGTGAGAGGCTGAGGGGGAGCAGACAGCCTCCCAGCTCCCCCTCTCGAGGGTGGGGTCGCTTTTCTTGCAAACGTAAAGAGGGTTTTTTTCTGTGCCCCGTGAAATAGGGGAACGATGGAGTTATTCAAGTCTATTGAAAGCAGTGCACAAAAGCCTCCCTGGGCTGCTTCACTTGGTGGTGCAGGTCTCCACCCAACGGGCTGGAGGGGGCTTGGGGGCATTTTCAGCTTTATGCTGGGATTTTTCTCCACCCACCCTTGTGTCCATGCAAGGGTGGCCTTCGCCCAGTTTCCTTAGTTGGCCAAATTAAATGACTCTGTTTTATTAAACAACTCATAATTGAAGTATTGAAGGCTTTTGAGCTGCCTTACAGCCTTGATCTATTACTGTGCTCGTCATTGTTTAAAACATAAAATGTCTCAGTTATCCCTTTCTTCTCCTTGGGAAGTCCAAAGGAGTGAAGCTTTGCAGATTGTGGATGTCACAGAACATCATACATTTGTTTTCCCCTTTCCTGGCAATTTAACACATTGTGCTTTTGCAGAGGTTCAAAAGTTCGCTCAGCAACAGTTGGTTCTCGGAGCTCGCTGCAAAGGCCTGTGAGGAAACTAAAAAAACCCCCAACCAACACCATTCCATGGCTGCAGGACATAACAGCCACAAACCACATGTAATGCCCTTAGTATTGCTCAAATTATGCAAGAATGCAGCCCCCAAACCCCAGCACACCCATGTTTTTTGTTTCTTTACCATATGTCAGTGTGTTCTGTGGGTGAGTTGGAGGTAAAGCTGACCTTTACCTCGGGAGCTTTCTGACTTTCTTTTAATTTGACCCAGCAGCTGGCATCAAAGCCCTGGTCCATTCAGCCAGCCTGAAAACACAGCAAAATCCTGCCTGTCCTTCAGCACACTTTAATATGCAGCTGAGAAGGGCTGGGTGGAGGGCTGGGTTAGCAGATGTTGCCCACATCACACTGACAGCCCCATGTTTGTGATCAGTGCCACTTCCAGAGCCAGAGCCAAGTGCTGCTCTCCCCTCTCCTGAACGCTCGAGGCAGAGAGCCTGACAGATGGAACCCAAAATCCTGCAGAATGAGCCCAAACAGCCGTTTTACCAGGCAGGGATGACTGCAGGGTTTGATAGATCCTGGGGGTGGTTCCTGAGTCAGCTGGAGAGAAAGGGGGGTCCCCTCCTGGCAGGAGAGGTGAACAGTTGCCATGGGATGTGCGCTCCTTGGGTGTTTCCTGGCTCTGTTGGTTGTGAAGGACAGCAAGTGACGGTTCCTCCTCAAAAGACAGTTCAGGGAAATCACTGATTTACTGGGTTTTACCTTGTTCTGAGGTAATTCAGGAGTGGGCAGCAGTGCATGGCCTGCCAGGGGAACTGGGACGAGCTGGGTGCTCCTGGGGAGTGATTCTGCCCTCTGGTTTGGGGTTGGGAGGGCACTCAGAGTGATGGGGCCAGGCTGAAGCTCCTAAAGGTGACTATAATGCCTCTAAAGCATAAAAATTATGACAGATCTGATGGGCAGCCCTGAGTTCACTGACATTGCCAAAATCAGACCCTGATCATTGCAGGGGAGTTGGACTATGAGACCTTTAAAGGGCTCTTCCCTTTATTCTATGATTCTGTGATTCTACAATCAGTGCCCATGCATTTATCCACCGATTGCTGCATGCAGCAGTCCCTGGCTACACTCTGCCATCCCCTCTTGTCCCAGTTCCAGCAGAGTTTCCCCCACAGGTCCCTTCTGTAGCTGCACAGAGCACCCCAGGCAGGCTGGTGGCACAGGGGCTCCCACCGTGTGTCCCCAGACCTGCCAGCAGGAGCATTCTGTGCACAGTGAGGGTGGCAGACTGTCATGTCAGAGCTTTATCTGTGCTTTCCTGACTCCTCAGCCAGCTTCCAGAGAGGGGCTGCAGTGTCTTCTGGGCTCTCAGCCATGCCAGAGAGCTGGAATTCTGGAGCCTGTCTCTTGGCACTGCTGCTGGCGGCCGTGCCTCCTCTGGCTGCTGCTGCTGCTGCTGCCGGCGCTCCGCAGGTTTTGTCTCTGGGAGGATGCTGAGCACCATCCCCGCCCCTCGAATGCCCACTTTGCTTAATTAGCAGCACACTTGCCGGTGTGGTTTTGGCAGGAGCCGTCCCAAGGTGAAGCCCGGAGCTGCTGCAAGGGTTTAACACCTCCCAAAACCCATCCTCAGTAAGCAGAGCCTGGGTAATCCCCCTGCTCTGGTAGCAGGAGGATAGGAAAGCACAAAGCCAAGCTGTGTCCTGTCATTTGGGGACAGCAGAAGTGGCTGTGGCTCGTTTTATTCTCCAGTTGGGAGTCAACAGAGGAGCCAGGATCTGCAGTTTGACTTTTACTCGGCAGCACCAGGGTGCTCCTGTGCTCCCCCCAGCACCTTCCCTCCGACAGGAAAACGCCTCCTTTGAGGAGATTTATCAGCCAGCAGGGCTGACACCGCTTTGCTCAGTCCCTCAAGGCACAAGCACGGCCCCAGCCCTCTTTTTTTCCAGCGTGGAGCGTCCCTTTCCCGGTGCTAAACGCGGCGTGGCATCGAACTTCAAAAGCTGCTGGAGCCAAGTCCTCAGCCCGGCGCCACATGGCGAGGAGGGACAGGGCTCGAGTGACAGAGGCGCAGGCAGGGGACAGCTGTGCCCCTTGGCAAGGGGCAGGGCTGCAGGAGGAGAGATGCAGACCCCGACTGTTGTTTCACCCCCCAGCCCTGCCTGCGGGCCAGCCTACGTTCTGCAGGGGTTGTACTTTGATGGGAATTCAGTGGTCTGAGTGAAGGAAGAGCAATTCCTGCTGCGGGGTGGAGCCTGTTGGGTGTGTTCCCATCTTCTGGTTGGGTTTTGCCCAGGGGGGATTTGCCTTCTGTGGTTGACCTGGTGAAGAGCACTTGGGGACAGCTGGTGGAGCCACACCCTCAGAGTATCCCCCAGCTCCAGTCCTCAGGATGGGGTGGAAACAAAAGAATTAAGACGGTGTGAAATAAATGCCATTAATTTCCCCTTAAAAGGAGATTTTTTTCGCTGCCGTCTCACAGCACTTTCTCTGCAGAGAGGCTCAAGTGCCCACACACGCTGCTCCCTCCTGGGGCGCACAGTGACCCGCTAATTCCACCCCGGAGGTGTTAAACTGCATCTGCAGCAGGTGCTAAAAGGTGTTTTGTCCCGTTGGCCGTGCGGAATGAAAGGAAACACGGAAGGAAAAAGCACTTATTTCTCCTGTCTTGCCGAGCTCTGTGCACTCTGTGTGGCTGGGCCGTGTCCCTTGCTGCTCTTGGCGTTTTTCAGGCCTGGAAAAACGCAGAGAGCAGGAATTTGTGTGTCTGTGGAGGCAGGAATTCTCCCACAGCCCGGCAGTGAACCTCTTGGTCCAGCTGGGAACGAGCTCTATTCTCCCCGTGCTGTCCCTTGGTTGTTTTCCATATTTTGCCATTTAACTACAAATCCTGGTGGACCTACCTGACAGGAACACTAATGCCATGTGCCCTGCAGCCACGCTGCTGCAGCTTTTCCATGGCAAATTATCCAGCATTGCAGAGCTGGGAATGCTGTGACTTCTTATTAGAGTACATAAAAGCAGAGGAAAAGAGGCAGTTTCCTCGCCCTGTTCTCCATGCTCGTCTCCCAGGTGGCCACAAGCAGGAATCCACCACCTTCCCTGGCTTGCAGAGGGACTCACTGCCTTCCTGGCTTCTCCTTGGAACTCTGGAATTTCCTGCCTTTGCTCCCTGGTCAGAGGTCAGGCTGCCCAGGGCAGATCCTTGGAGGCTTCTGGGCACAGCTTCATCAGTCTTGGCAAATTTGAGCAGGTCAAGAAGCAGCTCCTGCTCTTACACCCCAACCTGCAAACAGCCAGGGAGGCAAATAACTACAATTCTCAACAGAACCAAGCCACCAGGACTCTCCTTCCTGCCGGTAATGAAGGTAATTAAGCTGCAGAGACAGGCACGGAGAGCATAGGATGGTTTCACCAGAACATGGTTTTCCTGGTTTCCTCCCTTAGACAGGACATTTTATCCTTACACAGGGTGAGGGGAAGGGGCTGACAGGAGGAGCAGAGCTCATCCAGGGCTCTGTGAGATGTGCTACATCTGCAACAGGTTGGAGAAAAGGTTTTTAGGGTGGGTGTGAACGAGGCTGTTCCTGCATCGGTGGAGCTGAGTTTTTCTTTACTGTCGGTGGTTTCCTCCTGCCCTGACCCTGCTGTCCCATCCTTCCACTGGGACAGCAGCTGGCAGCTCCCACCACCTCTGGCTGCATCCATTTGGAGTCCTGGGGACAGCAAGGTGTCCTGTTTGTCCATCCTGACAGGCAGGGGCTTGGAACTCGTTGGTCTTCAGGATCCTTTCCAACCCAACTGCACAGGAAAAGGGGGATGCGACTTCTTCAGCACAGCACAACCTCTCCTCCTGTCCAGCAAAACAACCAAAAAAGAAAACCCCCAACCAGCAGCCAACAAATAAATGAAATAAATCAGTGTCCCGTTGTGATGAGGGTGAGGAGGAGGAGGAAGAGGAGGAGGAGGAGGAGGAGGAGGAGGAGGAGGAGGAGGAGGAGGAGGAGGAGGAGGAGGAGGAGGAGGAGGAGGAGGAGGAGGAGGAGGAGGAGGAGGCTTTCAAGGCAAGTTGTGCTGTGGATCCGGGCTGGCAGAGCTGTCTGGCGCCTGAGAGGGGTGTCTGAGAGTGAAGGCAATCTGTGAAGCTGCTGCAGATGAGGCGGCCGCGCTCGTGTTAATGCACATCTATCGCACCCAAACGCGGGGATTTCTGTCCCAAATCCTGCGGGCTGGGAAAGCAGAGCTGCACAATGAGGCTGCCGCGGTCCCACCTCATTGTGGATTCCTGGGGAGTGCAGGATTGGAAGGGGGAGCAGGTGCACGCTTTGGAGGAGGTGGGGCCGGCAATTATCAGCCCGAGCGTTAATTGTCGAATTAACATCACACTGTGTAACACAAGTAAATAAGAGTCGGCGGTTTGGGTTCCGTGCAGAAACCTTCGTTGCAAGGGCTTTGTGTCTGCTCTGATCTCTCTTCCACCTCACGTTACAGAGCCTGGCAGGAGTGGCTGGTGCTGTCTAAAATAGCGTGGATGGTTTTTCCCCCCATCTCACACTGCCAAGCAGGATTCAGTGTGGGATGAACATGGTCTGGACGTAATTTCTGTGTTAACACAATCTACTCTCCTGGCTGCAGATTGGGTGTGGGTGTCTGTCCATCCTTTTGGTAATTTCCGTGGGTTTTGTGCTGGTAACTTCGACCAGAAGCTGTTAAAAATCTGCTGTACATTCCACACCAAGAGGCAGCTGCATTTCAGGAGCGGAGTGATGCTCAGAGCCGAGCCCCCCTCTTCTCCAGGCGTCTTCATCTGTGAGGCACTGCAGGTCCTTCGGGATGATTATAAGGTATTTATAGTTGAGGAGATGGATGACTTGGTCCTAACAGTCTGAATGATATCGCAGCCATGGCAGCCTTAAACACAGACAGCTAGAGGTCACATTTGATTACATAAAAACTGGATTTCAGCCCAAGCAGCTGGGAGAGATGTTCCTCCCTCCTTGAGAAATGACAAGTGCAGGGAAAAAAACCAAATAAAAAAAAAAATCCTTCCTGACTCGTGTTCCCGAGGCAGCCAAGAGCAGAGTGCGGGGTTGGGTGCCAGTGGCTCTGTTATCCTTGGCAGAGGGAAGCAACTTGTTAGTGGTGGCAGCACAGCCCAGCTGGCAGGGTGGAGAGGAGTGTCCCCAGCAGCCTCTCGCTGTCCCCTCGCAGGGAGGGCATCAGGATGTGTCTCCCTGCTGTGCTGATCGCTCGCTAATTTGCGGCCGTATAAATTCCTGCCGCTATTACAGGGGGAGGTGAGGCAGAACAAAGCTGCTGATTAGCACATGGACGAGCCATGGATGCTCCTGGGAAGGGACAGGGACTCAGCTCCAGCCCCTGCCAGCTGGGCAAGGGCTTGGTCAGTCCCTCCAGAAGGAAACTCCAAAGGCTCAGGTGTCCCCCATGCCAGGGATGGTGGGGTGAGTTATGGAGGATGGCACTTTGCCCCCCATGTCCTAGAATAAAATAAAATAAAATGTGTGTGGGACAGGCCTCCTGCCCTAAATGAACTTGTTGGCATCTTCTCTGTTGTCAGCCTTTGTCACAGCTGGGCAAAAAGGGACTGGTACAAGTTGGAGAAGACCTGTTTGGTGTGGAGAGGGGCAAGAATAAAACAGGAGAAGGGACAGGAGGGTGAGAAGTGGGAAGAGAGACCCAGAGCTGAAAGACCAGAAAGCTCTGCTGGTTGGGAGCCAGGCACCTGCACGTGAGGGGAAGAGAGCAGGACAGGTGAGAGCAAGGTGGGGTTGGCTCTGAGCTGCTGAGGTTTGCTGGCTTGGTTCCCTTCTTGCAGAGACACTGAGCAGAGCAGATCCATCCCTGGATGGATTTTAGCTGGGTGCTGCTCAGATTGACAGCTGCCAAAAAAGTGACCAACCCTAGAAGAAGCCAGGACTGGCTCTGGGAGGGATCAGCTCCTGCTGGGGCACCAGACCAGGAGCCACATGATTTCCAGTTGCTGTGGTCCTCTGGCTTTGCCACATCATCAAAACCAAAGAGGCTGAGGCTGCACCCAGGTGGAGATGAGGGTTGGAGGTGCTTCCAGCCAGGAGGGCACAGAAGGTGTGATGGTGTCTTGCTTATCACCTTTCTCCTTGCCCTGCCAGAGTTTTCCTCATTCTCAGCCCCTAATTCCTGCAGCTCCAGCCACTCCTTGCCTGCAATCCTCACCCCCCTGCAGTCTGGTGTGGTGCTCAGCCAGGCTGGGCTTCTCCAGACCCATTTCCAGATGAGCCTTGGTGTCTGTGAGTTAGGCTGAGACTAAAAGGGAGGCCTGGAGGTCCTGCTCTCCTGCCAGAGCTGAACAACGATGGGGAAGGGAGGTCAGACCTGGCCATGCAGGCAGAGCTGCCTGGCTGGGGGGCAGGAGGAAACACAGCAGCAGCAGCAGCAGCTCTTTTATGTCCTCCTGCCCTCGAGCTGGAGGGCAGTGGCAGGCATGAAATTCCCCATCCACTCCTGTCAGCCTGATGGACAGAGTAGCCCCTTGGCCCTCCTGAGGGTGTGGGGAGGCCAAGCAGAATGGGAACGAGCCGTGCCCAGAGGGGAGAAGCAGCTTTGTGTGTCTGGGGTCCCTTCTGCAGCCGGTGCTGGGTTTATCTCGCAAAGTTATATCACCAGTGTTGGACACAACCTCAGCTCTTGGGGTCACAGGGCTCACAGACATGAATGTTTGCATTTTGTATGTCCCTGTGGATAAGGAATATAGAGCACAGCTTCTCCAGGCTCAGCCACCACCTTTCCAACAGCCACTGTTGGTCTGTGAAGGCTGAACGTCTTCTTCTGCACCTTAAGCAAAGCCAAGCTCCTGTCAGGGGCACAATCAAAGTCTCTGAGGTTTGGGAGAAGCAAACAGAGCCCACTCAGAGTGAGCCCAGATGCTGAGCCCAGATGTGGGAGGGTGGCCACGTGCTGCACCTCTGTGCAAACCTTGCTGTCACCTGTAAAAACACTCGATGCTGTGACACTTGAGGTGTTAATGACAGGGGTGGGAGAGGCCTGAGCCTCACCATCTGTGCAATTATCCAGCCTGCCAGCTGTGGTGTTTGACCCACCAGTGACAGGGGGATGGAGATGTTGTAGTCAGGTTGCAATACACCCATTTTTTCCAAGTTTAGGGTTGTACCATAGAGCTGGTTCACCACAGCTGGAAAAATGTGTGTTGGGTGTCTTGGTGGAGGCTCAGATGGCCCTGAGCTGGTTGTCTCCAGCTCTGGGTATTAAACCAGGAACCAGAGTGAATTAAACCAGAATACTTGTGTATTAAACCACCAGTGCCTGAGCTCAGGACCCACTGCATTGTCACACTGACAAACCCTGAGCTGTCCACTTGGCACTGGACATCTGCATCCCACTGGAGATGGAGGGACTTGCTCAAAAGTCCTGAGGGTTGTCAGCTTGGAGCACTTGGTGTCAAACAAAGGAGTGGTCTCAGACATCACAGAGCCATAGAATGGTTAGGGTTGGATGGGACCCCAGAGATCCCATTATGAAGTTTTATGTTCACTGGTAACCAGGTGGGCACCACTGTCCTAAGGCAGGACCCAAGAAATGAACCCCAGGGTCTGGTAATTCCTTGGTGCTGGATAACCATCGATTTTGGGTAAATTCTTCTGGCCAAAACCTCTGGCTGATGTTTACATTTGCTTCCCCAGTGTCCAAGTCAGCTCCCAGCACTCCATTGCTTATTGCTGACTCTGGAGCTCAGTGGTTTTGCTGCTTTGGGAAGTTACTCCCAATGTCAGACTCTCTCAAAATGATCCTGCCAAGATGCTCTGACTCCCCCTGTTAAGCAGCAGGAGAGTTCAGGCTGTGCCTCAGAATAATTATGCACAAGGCACAGTGTCAAAACAAAGGTAGAGGATCCTAAAACATTCACGGATGTGCTGTGCTGTTCCCATCCGTGTCCTTGAGACACTTCAGTACCTTCCAGAAAAAGAAGTATCAGGTGCCAAACGCTGGCTGCAGTCCCCTTCCCTCCCAGGTGCTGCTTCTCAGGAGATTTACACTGCTAACTTGGCTGGGGAGAGAACAGGGGTTATTTAAGGCTGTTTGCTGTGGGGTGCTGGGGTGATGTTGGGACAGGCCGTGGCTCTGGAGCCTCAGGACAGACCCTCATGGGTCAGCACCAAACCTTTTCTGTAGGGAGGCCACAGACTCTCCTGTGGGAGAACAGACAGAGAGGAGCCAAGGTCCTTGCAGTCTAACCAGGAGCACTTCAGGTCTCTCTCAGACCCCCAAAGCCTGTCTGTATCTGCAGTTCTCTGCTCTGGAAGGTGAGCACAGCATCCAGGGAATGCTGGCTCCAAGACCATTTGGAATGTGAAGTCAAGTGACAGCACTGGATCTTTGGCTTGCTGTCCCATCAGCTCTTTCCTCCTTTGCCCTAATTCCCACACTCTTACTGCATTTATTTTATACAGGACCTTCTGAGGGAGGTTCAGACATGAGGCTGTCATTGAGCAACTGTCCCATGGCTCCCCCACAGCCTGGGACACCAAATCTGCCAGCTGGAACCATTTCCTGGGGTGAATTTGGTGCTCCTTCCAGCTCATCTTCTGGTCCTTCCCTGTTACCACTCACAGGAAGACCTCTGGAAGAGGCATGGACATCACCCAGACATTTTCCAGACCATTCTGACATCAGGCAGTGACAAAGGAATCAGCAGAGCTCTTCCTCTGGAGAATGCCCCGTGGGGAAGGGCTTGGCTCTCCCTCCTGCTCCTCGATCCAAGGCGGCGGCGGGAGCCGGTGGTGTCTGGGAGCCGCCAGCTAAGGGAGGCTGATGTCACTGGTGGCACCACGTTGTGCTCAAAGCTCTCCAGCCTAAGCCTAAATTTGCAGCCTGGAGGCAGCTAGGGCTGTGTCCCACTGGCACACATTCCCTGGGTGGATCCACCCCTCTCCTGCTGCTGATGGGGCCAGCACAAGCCATGGAGCAGCTGAGCCAGATGTTCCTTCGGCCAAGGAAGGATGTTCTTCCTTGGGGCTTTCAAATGCAGCCAGTCAAGGTGATTTTTAGGCTACTTAAAAGCACAAAATATCTCAATAGTTGGTGTACTGTCACTGCCTGAGGCTCTTTGGGTGCTGAAAGCATCCCAAGCTGGCTGTCAGTGGGATGCTGGCCATGGTTTAAGCTGTGCATCAGCCAGGTGAGACCACCAGGCACTGGCAGATATCTACACCAAGGAGAGACTGCTTGGTCCAGCTGATCCCCCTAATCCCTTTAGGACACACTCCTGGGTCTTTGAAGGGGATTTGGGATCCTCAGCAGGGATCATCTTGTGGGATGAGGCAGGGCAACGAGGAGGGGGACGGTGCCTCAGTGCTCCCGCGTTCTCCAGCCTCCTGTTGTTCTGCTCTGATGTCAGGGAGGCAGCTCAGCCAGGGAAATCACAAAGGCAGCCACAAGTGGCACTTAAAATAGCTCTCCGTGCAAGGAGGAGAGAGGGGAGGGCGGCGGGGACAGGGCTCCGCCTGCCACACTGACAACTTTCCCGGGGAGGCTGGACTCTGCCTGTCAGGGCTCTGCCTCTCCCGAGACCAAAGTCCTGGAGGGGAAGAGGAATCTGGTGCCTCCTGGATTATGCAGACCTTCCTGAGGTTTCCAGCCAGCTGGGAGAAGGGAACAGAATCAAAGTGGCATCAGGGTGGAGGAAGGGGGCCAGCTCCTTCCTGGCTGGGGGCTGGGTTCCTTCCAGAGCCAGGTCCCCCTTCCCACATTCCCACTCCTGTGGCATCACTGAGATGGCAAAGGCACTGACTCCACGGTGCTCAGCTCAGCCAAATCCCTGCAGATGCCAAGGTTGGAGGCTTCAGGGATAAAGGAGGTGGCTGTTCAAGCAGGGGAAGTGGCCACCATGCTGAGGGCTGTGTGGCTGGGCAGTTGTGAGGGTTTGTGCTTCCATGTGCTGGGATTTATGTGGAGGAAGCACTGCTGTGCCTCTGCTGTCTGCCTTGGGAGAGACTGAGCAAAGGAGTGAACTGTGAGAGCCACATCCCAGCCTCAAAAGGTTGGAGGTAGGGTTTGAAGCCCTGTCCTGCCCCAGGGAAGGTCCCTCATCCCCTGAAAATCAGCGTGGATCACAGCTGGTTTCCTAGCAGGGTGCAGCACCTCTCCAGGCAGCTCCGAGGGACAATTTTCTAACCCAACAGGTCACACCAGAGCTCTCCCACCCCATCATCTCCATCAGGGTGCTTCAAATCCAGCCCATTTCCCCCTCCCACAGCAGACACCAGGTATGATGGGAAGCTGTTGGTTGGCAGGTGGTCCACCCTGTTCAAAAATAGGTGCACAGAGCTGATGGGACAAAACACCTTCAACAGCTGCCATCACACTTTGTTAACGGCAGCTGTGAGAGGTGTGAAGTTAGAACCAACACACCTGGTTGTGTGTGAGCTGGGGAGATGTCCCCTGGAGGATGGCCAGCCTGGCCCCTCCCTGGGCACACAGCTGTGGCAGCAGAGGTGTTTCATGGCCCATCCATGTATTTACTGCACTCCTCTTTGGGAGATCAATGGCCTTGCAGAGCCCAGGCTCTCACCGCCCTCTCCTCTCCACAGCCTGGCAAACCCAGAGCTGATATCTCACCCTTCCTCCAACCAATATTTTTTTTGTTGTTTTATCTTTCCTTTTGCCAACTTGCCACCTGTGTCTTGTACTCGTGCTGATCCTTGTCTTGCACTCATAAATATTCAGCGTGTGCTGCAGGAGGCTTTGGGCTGAAGCGTGTCACACAGCAAGAATCCTGACTTTGCTGGGCACACAGCGTTACAGGAGCTTCCCTGACCCTCCTCCCAGGGGATAATGCTCCCATTTTTGTCCTTAAAATGGAAAGTTTCAGCCAGACAAGCCTCAGGTCGGGGTTTGTGTTGGTGGCTGTGTGGTGTGGGCGAGGTTTGCAAACAGCTTCTGGTGCAGAGAAATCGTGAAGCACCTTATGTGCTCTGAGGCATCCACATTCCTCCAGAAATGCACCTTTTCCTTTACAACTCTCCCAAAGCCAAAATGCCCTCAGTTTTTGCCATCTGGTTCGTGTCCCCTGTGCTCCCAGCAGTGCCAAACCTGACCCGTTCCAGCCTGGCTGCTGGATGCTCTCCTTGGCAAGGGGGTTGGACAACACATGGCTGAACGTGACTCATGGCAGTGGGACATGTGTGCAGCCTTAACTCAAACATTCTGTTCTGCTCTTTCCCCCATTTGGGGCCCTAATTTGGGGATTCCACATCTGTTACTACCCCACAGCTTTAAGCTCGTGCGAGGCTGCAGCCAACGTTCTGTTTTGGATTAAATTTACCAGGGGTTAAATGAGACTGCTGCTCTTCTCCATCCCGTGATCCAGCATGGGGTTTGGATGTATCCCAGAATCATAGAAAGGTTTGGGTTGGAAGGGACTTTAAAGATCATCAGGGACACCTTCCACTAGACCAGGTTGCTCCAAGCCCCATCCAACCTGGCCCTGAGCACTTAAAACAGATATTTAGAGCAGAATAACTTTTAAGCTGCCTGTCCTGCCTCCCCAACCTCTAATTTAGGGACTATCTTGCCTGAAACAAATAAAATTCTCCCTCAAGTTTCCTATAAAATAACATACTTTGAGGAAAGAACTGTGAAAGAGCTTTTATAACATGTGAACTGCTTTAAAATCATCAAAACATTGAACGGTTTGGCTTGGAAGGGACCTTCAAGATTATCTCATTCCAACCCCCTGCCATCAGGTGGGATGCCACACTCCATCCCAGGTTGCTCCAAGCCCTGTCCAACTTGGCCTTGAACACTTCCAGGGGTTTTTGAGCACCCTGGGACAGTGGGAGGTGTCCCTGCCTATGGCAGAGGGTGGAACTGGAGGATCTTGAAGGTCCCTTCCTACCCAAACCATTCCATGATTCTATGATCTCTCTGACAAGAACTTGTCAATAGCTTGATTTGGAGTGTGTTCTTTCCTTTTTTGAAGTCTTGGAGCTCAGGCCTGCTCCCTCCAGGATGGGAGTTTGGGACACATTTGCCTTTTTTTTGTTTTTCTGCCTATCCAGAGAAGACAGACGGAGAAATTCTGCTCATTTCAGATTTTATCATCTTTGTCTGTAGCATTTAAAGTGTGGCCATTACCCCCTCCACACCCACTCAGCTCACCTGGGTGAGAGACTTGCTCTGGATGGTTTTTCATCTCCAAATCTCCTTGTCTGGCTCCATTTTGCATTTTAACAAGGAACAAACACTTTATAACCACTGCAGAGATTAAAATCTGCCGGACACTCAAACCAGAAGGAACTATAAAAATTAATTAAATGTATTTATTAATGAAGTTGCCCAACAAGCTCTGAGTTTGTCAGGTAAATTGTACAAACCTGACTCAACATGATCCACCAGCAGGGAGGTTTGGGAGGTGCAGGTGGGGATGGAAATCAGCATTCCTTCTCCATCTGTGTGTTGGGATGGAGGTTCTTGTATGGCCAGCCTGGGTAGCCATCCCTAAATTCAGCATCTGAAATGAAATCCCACCTAAATAGATCCACCCTGTCTCCAGCCTGACCTAGGAGGGCTCCTGGGTGGCTGCCATGTGTTTTTGGTGTCTCCAGGGTGTTGTTGCACGGTGTGAGGGAAATCCTTAAAGGTGTTTTTGCAGGTGGTTTTACCTTTTCCATGGATTGTGCTGGGAAAAGGGCCTGTGGTGGTATTTGTGATGGACTCCAGGATGGGTTTCCATTGTCTCTCATTCCCTGCCGTGGACAAAGATCCTTTGGTGCTGTTTAATCATTCCAGGAGGGGTGCAGCCAGAATAGGCTGAAGCAGAAACCTCTGACAACAAAACACCGCATTATCCCCCCAAAAAACCTTGCCATATTTTGCCCCCATGTGCACAGAGAAACACATCCCAAGGAAAGAAGCAATTAAAAAGTGCTTTGTTCTCCTGCAGCACTCAGAACAACAGGGTGCAGCAGGATGCAGCCCATGCCCCAGGATAAATGTCCTCGGGAGAGCCGTGGCTCCCTGCAAGTGCAGGTGGCTGCTAATTTGAACAGTATCCACTCTTTGAGTGAAGCCAGCAGGGGTGAGGAACAGGGATTTGTCATTTCTAGGAGGTGGCTTTGGGTCCCTGCCAGCTCAGCGGGGTTGGGAAGCTCCTCTCATCCAAAGTGGCAGCTGCAGAGTCAGCCCCAGCCAGCACCTCCCCTGTGCATGGGGAGGCTCTGCATAAACACTGGATAATTGGCTTGGGAGACACCTGAGAGCTTGTCCAGCCCATCCCACTGAAGGCAGGATCAACTCTTTGCTGTGTCCTACCTGAAGCTCCCTGTTCATCAACTTCCAGGCTCCCCAAACCAGCAGAAACCTTCAGTGTCTAAAGCCTCCTACTGTAATCCACAGAAGACCCACCCCAGACAGGGAGAAAGATTTATTTTCTTCATTTTCCTGCTCCACATTTCAAGCTGGTTATTCTGCTTCCCCCCTGAAAAACCCCAGTTCCTGCTGCGTTGCCATGGAATTTCAGGCTCTCCAGGTGCCCCTTGAGTGTGGTGTCTTGGAGTGCCCCACTCGTGGCCTTGGCAGCCCCATCAGGGCAGCTGGACTGTGCCACGTGCCCATGTGCCCATTATCCCTGGGATTTGGGTCTCTATCTCCTGCTGCAGCCCAGCACTGCTGATTTAAGCACATTTATCCCCCTTTTGCCTCAGTCCCCCAGTGCCACCGAGTCCTGCTCTGAGTCTGTGCCCTCAGTTCCTGTTTCCTGAGAGTATTTGCCCTCCCTCAGTCCAATCCTGTTCCTTTTTCCTTTTTCCTGAACTGTTCCTTCAGTTCATCCAGCTCTTTTTTGTCTCAGGCTCTCCAGAGTGCTCACAGCCTTTCCTGATTTAACAACCTTCTTCCCTCATCCCAGTCCTTCAGGGAATATCAGCCCCAAAGGGCTTGGATGTGTCTTCCCACAGCCCCCAGGAGCTGGATGCCCCCTACAAAAGCTCAGGCTGCCTTAGGTTGGTGCTCTGGAAATGAGGGATTGGATTCCCAGGGGCAGCAGAAGGATGAGATCTCCTGGAGATTGCTCACCAAACCTTTGCTTTCTCCTGCATCCCTGTATGGGAAGGACTCCTTCCCTCTCCAGCAGCAGCCTGTGGCATCCAGGACTCTGGATCCACATGCCCAGGATCTCCCAGGTAGTGGACAAGCAAGGAATGATGGTTTTGAGGCAGGCAAGAGGATCTGGGTCAGGGGTGATGCTGAAAACAATGGAGAGTTTTCCTCAGCAAGGTGCCAAACACCCTTTGAAGTGTCAATCACATCATTTGGCATTGATTTTTCTTTAAAGATCTCCCTGCTGCTGCCCTCCCAAGAGCCAGGCTTTCTGCTGACAGGCAGTCTGGCGTGGGAATTTCCAGCAGAACTTCAACAACCTGCCTTGGGTTTGGGTTCCTGGGAACAGAGCCACCCCTGCTCCCCAAATGAGAGTGTTCCCATATCCTGCTGCTGCACTGGATGTGAGCTGGGCTTTGCACCAGCAGGGCCTTGGGTGCCTGGTCCTCGGGGCTTTCCTTGGCAGGGAATGGGATTTTGGAGATGATTTTGCCCTTGATGCTGTGGGATAGACCCAGAAAACTTTCACATGGCACAACAGTGAGATTTCCTCCATGTCCTTGGATGGAATTAAACTGACAGAGAGTAGTGGAGATTTCCTATTAGGAAGAAATTCTTCCCTTTGAGGCTGGTGAGGCCCTGGCAGAGGTTGCCCAGGGAAGTTGTGGGTGCCCCAACCCATTCAAGGTCAGATTGGATGGAGCTCTGAGCACCCTGGGATGATGGAAGGTGTCCCTGCCCATGGCAGAGGGTGGAACTGGATGATCCTTAATGTCCCTTCCAAACCATTCCACGATTTTATGATTTTGCCTTCAATATTTTTTCTCCTTTGCTGGACTTACATCAAACCTCCAGATCCCTGTCCTCTTCAGGACATATTTAAATTGCTTTTCACATCCTGTAGCAGGGATTCTACTTTTACTCAAAGCAGTGGATGTCTCTGCATTCAAATCATGATGATTTTTTTTTCCCTGGGACTGACAGCTGGGGAAGTTCTAGGTGGCTCCAGCTTTATAATTACCTCTGTCTGTCTTGCCTGTGTGTTCATGCACACTCACATGTGCACTTGTGCTCAAGAGGAAGCAGTGAATGCAAGGAACAGCTGGATCCAGTATGTGACACGTCAGGGGGAATTGTTTTTCTTTAAACATCTTTTTATCTCCATCTCAGTGCTGCTCTTCCTGGCTGCAGCATCCTCTGAATGAAAAACCCTGGAAATCCTCTGCCTGTTTGGGGAAAAAAAAAAACAAAAATAAATGGAGGTTTGCTAAATATTGGTTCTGTCTGCCTGAACTTGGCTCCTGCCTGGGGACCACGTACCAGGGAGAGTTCCCCAGGGACTGGGCTCCTGGGACTCTTCTGAGGAGGATGCCTTGAGGTTAAACTTCATGACAGGCAAGGCAGAGCAGCACTGGAGATGGCTGGGATTGAAGCAGAATTGTGTTTGTGCAGCATTCCTCTGCTCCCCACTGTCCTTCACCCTCCCTGCTCCATCCCAGCTCTGTTTGCTGATTTTTAACCTAAACTATCCTATCACAAAGACACCTTCAATTTCCCATCTTCTGTGCCTGCTGGCCACAGAGATTTGATCCCTGTGGATGTGTGGGCAGGAGGAAGCTGGGGGGGAGATTTTGGGAAGGAGAGCTTTCCCCACCAACCTGAGGGAGGTTTGGAGAGGCCTCATCTCATGGTGTGTTTCCTTTTCCCTTTAATGTGTTTGCTCTCTAATGTGTGTTGACACAGTAAATACACGTTTGTACAAACATCCCAGCTGAGAGAGCCCCTTGCAGGGGATGGAAAATGTGCCTGGCAGATGTTGGGAGCCTGGTACTCTCCACTTGTGCCAGTGGTGCTGGAAATGGTCCCTTCTGGGAGGAATTTCATGGGACAGCAGGAGGCAGAGGAGGCTTTTTGGGTTTTTTTTTGGACTGCTGCAGAAATATACAGGAGCCCAGCACTGCCTGGGTGCAAAAGGTTTTCTGCTGGGGATTTGAAGTGGTATTGAGTGTGAGATGGTGAGGAAAACATGGATCAGTGTGAGGAGGAGGAAACTGGACAGAGCTCCCCTGAATGAGCTGGAGGTGGAGCTGGGACTGTGGGAAATGATGGACAGAGCCAAAGCTTTCTCAGAGGTGCTGCCAAAGCTCCCTGTGAACCAAACCCTTGGTGCTGAGAGAGGCAGGAAGGAGCTTTGCCACAACCAAGTTTCCCCATGGAAGAGGTGGAGTAACCACCCCTGGAAGTGTTCAAAACTCGAGGAGAGCTTGTGATGTGCTTTAGTGGGTGTGCTGGTCTTTGGTTGATGATCTTGGAGGTCTTCTCCAGACTTAATGGTTCATGATTTGAATTTCTCCCAGAGCCCCTCCCAGCTGATCAATGTTCTTTGGCACCTGAATCTGTGCTTAGAGTTGTCCATGGCATCTTATTCCCAACCATAAAATGCAGGAACCAGGGTCGTGGGGGGCTGAAAATTTGTCAAATTATGTTAAAACAGACCCTGTTGTGGAGTCACAGAATATCCTGAGTCGAAAGGGACCCCCAAGGCCCAACTCCTGGCCCTGCACAGGACACCCCAACAATCCCACCCTGTGCCACTTGAGTACAACAAGAAAAACAGGGATTAAAGCACTGCAGCTTTAATCTATGTTGCCATAGGACCCGTTAAGCAAACAAACACCACCCTCAAAATGAAGTTTTTTGTGTCCTAACCCATCCACACACCTTGTACCATAGGGACAAGCCAGGAAAGGGTGGCTGGCCCATCTCTGAGAGATGCCAGACACTCACTCAGGCTGGAATTTGTCTCACCTAATGCTGGTCATCAGCACTGAATCGAAATGAGCTGCTGTTTATAGATAATGGAGAGAGACTGGCATCTCCAGACAGCAATTCACTCCATCTGCCTGAGACACCTATTTAGGATGGCACAAATTGCCCCTTGGTGAAACCTGTCTCTTCCCATTCACTCTGGGGGGAAACCTGCCCCACTCATTAGGCAGGATGTCTAAATTTCGGGAAGACCATGTTAAACAAGATGAATCCCACATTTAGTTCGTGCCTGGAGGGCAGGCAGGTGACTGGTGACAGCAAAATGTCTCTCTGGGGCCAGGCAGAGCCTGGCTGCTCACTGCTCAGCTGTTTGTTTTCAGGTTGGTTGAGTTTTGCCCCGTTTTGCACCCAAAATATCCTGCTTTGAGCTGAGTTACTACAAGTGGCACCTTGTTTTGTCACTCTCTGAGGAAGGGTTGTGACAAATATGAAATTTGAAGGGTTTTGCCACGTTTCTTCATCCTTGAGGCAGCTCCTTCTCCTGCTGCCCAGGCTTGGGAAGGGAGGGAGATTTCAGGGCTCTGATTTTACAGATGGGACACTCGAGGCACCAAATGGGACGAGTGACAAGGGAGGACTCGATGCCCTGTGCCTCCAGGTGCTCCTCAGCACCAGGGATTGTGGCTGGATGGGCCTGTGGGTGTTTTCCTGCTGCTTCCCTGCCCGGGTGAAGCTCGGGAGGCCAAGGGCAGCTTTTAACCCTTGGGTGGAACTCTTTGGTGCAGGTTAGAAACGCCCAACCCCTGCATTAACGAGGCCTCGAAGGTGGTGTTTGAGGTGTGAATTGGCTGTCCCCAGTTCCACTGATGTCCCCCTGGGAATATTTCCTGGGAGTTGGCTTCAGAATCACAGGAATTTGGAAATTTAGTCCATCTTGTTGTCACACCTGTGGTTTTCTTTTCCTTCCAAACTCCCCTCCCAACTCCTCAAAGCCCTTCTGTGCCAGGACATGCCACCAACTCAGGGATCATTTTGGATGATTTTGGATTATTTTGGATCATTTCCCCACTGGGGAAGAACTGACATCGCCCTAAAATCCCCCAAATCTTCTGTGTGGGGGGCTTGGAGCAAATCCTGGCCAGACCTTTGGGACAAGGCTGGAATCTCTGATGGGAGGACAGGGCAGGATGAGACCCTTCCCAAACCATTGCCCCAGCTCCGGGACACCTCGAGGAGTTGGGATCCCTTTAGGAACCCACTCCATAGAGCTGCTGACACCCTGTGGCTGTCGGGAAGAAACGCAGCGACTTTCACGGGAGGGTTGGGCAAATTTGGGTTTGAAAAATGTGCTTCCAGGAANTAGAATAAATGTATTGGAAAAAAAAAAAAAAAAAAAAAAAAAGAAAAGTGGCGGTGTTAGGAATTAAAAAAAAAAAAAAAATAAGAGGGAAACAGATCCTGCAGACATTTCCCAGCTGTGCTTTTAGTGCTAGCACGGGGACAAAGGTGGCAGCTGGCTGGCTGGCAGCCTGCTCCTGGCTGTCCCTGCTCCTCTCCCAAGGCCATGGGCTGAGGGCAGGAGGCTTTGAAGAGCTCCCAGTTTGGAGGATGGGGTGGGGAAAGGCCACTGCCAACAGAGATGTGAGACATGGCCACTTCCCCACCAAAATAACTTCTTTAACTCTTTCTCCTTCCTACCCTGTGTCTCTCCTCTCGTGGTTTGTCACAGCCAAGATGCTTCCACACAGAATAATATTTTCCTCTTGGTATTTCCTTTCCCAGCTGCCAAGAGATCTGTGTGCAAACACCAACCTCTCCCTTTTATAAGTGACCATCTCCTCCTCCTCCTCCTCCTCCAAGAGAGCCTAAAAAGAGGAGAGGAAGAATGACAAAATAAGGAGAAGAGGCAGGATCCTGCTCTGCTCCTCGACACAAAAGGGAGGGGGGGAGTGGTTGGCCTGGAATAAAATTGGCACTGTAATGAGTTTTAGCTGCAGCCTTTGAAGATGAGAGAAGAAGCAGCTGATTGTCACAGAGGGAGCAGGCTTGGCCCTTTAAACAACAAAGCCTGCAAAGATAGCCCCGAGTCCCAAAAATAAAGACTTCACACTGCCTTCCTCTGTCACTCCCGACAGAAATAGTGGCCCAGTGGGAACCATTAAGGCCACAATGAGAAGCTCCAGTCTTCTGCCCTGAATGCAGCAGGGCCCAGAAGGGTGCAGGCAGTGGGAGGGGGTTGGCTGCTGGCTCCTGGGGCAGCTGGTTGGGGTCTGGCCTCCCTCACCCAGGCTGGCATTGCCCCGCACCAGGGACAAGCTCTTCCCTCCTGCTATGGAAATGAAGCACCTGAGCCAGAGCTGGATTGCTCCCCACGGCCCCTTTTGGGGCTTGTCCTCTGTCTCACCCTGCTCTAAACACCCCGGGAAGGGCTGGGGGGCTCAGGCTGAGCTCAGGGCTGTCAATGATGCCAGTGCCCCAGAGGGCACCGAGGAGGGGCTTTATGGCACATCCATCTCTGCACGATGCAGCGGTGCCTCCCTGCGTCCCTCGTCCCCCTCTTTGGGCCAGCTGGTGTCCTGCTCTCATGGCTGTAAACTCCTTGGAGAGTGCTAAAATCCACTGCTGGGCCCTGCACGGTGCAGGGAAGGGCAGGAGGAGACGCCGGGCAGGGAGGGGCGGCCTTTGGGATGCTCCTGGGGCTGCCGTGGGGACGGTGGGGACAGAGGTGGCACTGGGACAGCCACTGCAGCTGCGCCATCTGCTGCACACGGCCAGAAGCTCCGGCCGAAAAGGAGCACTTCGGCTTGGGAGTTTCCAAAAATGATCGACTGTCCAGCCCCTTCCCCTCCCTTTGTGCCAGGTGTTGAGGCAGAGCCGCTTTTTTGCCATTTCCCATGGACCAGGAAAACTTTTGATGCAGCTTGGGAAGGGTTGGTTCTTTAATAATTAAAAAACCTTTTCTTCCCCCCTCCTTTTCTGTCCTGTGAGGAAGATCTGGAGATAGAGAATAAAACAAGTGAGCTCCAGGCATTTGTCAGTCGGGGCTCTGTGGAGCATCCTCAAGGGATTGTGATGATCTCCAAACCTGGGGTCGCTGTGTTTTGCTTCAGTTTTGGGGAACTGATCTAATTTTACCACAACAAAATGCCAGAAACATGGAAGGCTTTCCCTAAAAAGGAGATCAGGGATTGAGAAAGAGGGAGCAAATGGTAATTCCAGTAAAAACTCTATTTTCCTGAGCACCCTCAGGATTGTAGATGTTTCAAGCTGTTGTTTGGGTAGGGTTGGTGTGTACCTCAAAATACACAGGGTTTTGCATATTATGTCTCCTTAACTCAGGATTTCTGTAAATAATACCCCAAACTTTGGGAATATAAAACACCTGCACTATGTATAATATAACACACCCACTCTGGCAGAACTCCAAGGAAAAGGAGTTGCTCCTGCTTTGGAGATTTGAGGCCCTTTTTATTTTAGCTGCAGTCACCAGCACACAAATTTACTGAAGTCCCTGCTGCTACTGGTGTGTGTGGGGTAACCTTGCTGACAGGCTGGGAGAGCTGGGAATGTTCCCCTGGAGAGGAGAAGGCTCCAGGGAGAGCTCAGAGCCCCTGGCAGGGCCTGAAGGGGCTCCAGGAGAGCTGGAGAGGAACTGGGGACAAGGCACAGAGGGACAGGACATAGGGAGTGGCTTTAAGCTGAAGGGGGAGAGATTTAAATTAGATTTTGGGAAGGAATTCCTGGCTGTGAGGGTGAGAAGGCCCTGGCAGAGGTTTTCCAGAGAAGCTGTGGGTGCCCCTGGATCCCTGGCAGTGTCCAAGGCCAGGTTGGATGGAACTTGAAGCACCCTGGGACAGTGGAAGGTGCCCCTGCCATGGCAGGGGTGGAATGGGATGAATTTTAATGTCCCCCCAATCCAAACCATTCTGTGATTTACTCCCCCACAAAGCTGGAGCTGATCCTGGAAATCACTCTCTGCTCTTAGGAGTGATTCTGCTGGAACCTTCAGCGAAGGGAGGTTCAGCTCTGGGCACCCCTCACCTTCCAGCTCCTGTGCCAGCACCTTTTGCTCTGTGGGAGGGGCCTGCTGGGACACAAACAGTGCAAGGACAGGGCCAGGAGAGCCGTGTGAACCGAGGGGGAGAGCAGCAGGCATGAAAGGAGCCTAATTATGCCTCTCAAAGCCCTCCCTCCCCTGCAGCCCTCGCAGGTACATCTGATCCCCGGCTTTTGTGTCCTGACTGGCACTCCCTGTATCGAGGCTGAACTCCTGACCTTGCTTTGTCTCCAGCCAGGACCTGATGTCAGAGTGGCTTTGGGTCGAGTTTCACTGCCCGGGTTACGCCGAGGTCCCAGAGCAAAGCGATCCCTCAGCTCCTGTGAGGGACACGATCCTGCTGTCCCTCCCTGGCCCACGGGGGACAGGGATGGCTGTGGAGACAGGAGGTGCTGCCCAGGCTGCTCTTCCACCACCAAAGGTGCAGCTGCATGCTCTCCTCCTTGACTGACATGTTCAAAATGGTGGGAAAACACCCAGTTTGGGAACCCCAGGGACCTCAACCAAAGCAGTGCCAGGAAAGCAGGTTTTTCCCCAAATTCTGCTGTCCATAAGTGCCAGGGAAGGTTTAGAATAGACATCAGGAAAAAAATCTTCACTGAAAGAGTGATTGGGTGCTGGAAACAACTGCCAGGGACATGATGGGATGTCTAAAAAAAGCCTGGATGTGGCACTCAGTGCCATGGTTATTTGATGAGGAGGTGCTGGGTCATAGGTTGGACCTGATGATCTCAGAGGTCTTTTCCAACCAAGTCCATTCTGTGATTCTGCAGCTCAGCAGTGGTGACCACCCCAGAGAGCACCCCAGGAAGGTTTGGGCTTTGTCCCCACAGGTTTTCAGGCAGGAGCTGTTGGTTGTTCTCCACTGATGTGTCCCAGGGACGAGCAGCTTGCACAGAGCTGTGGGTGAGCAGCAAACCCCAGAGCTTCAGAGGGTGGGGGAGCCCTGCAGCTCACAGGATGCTGCTTTTAGAGCTCAGACATCTCAGAGTGACCTTAGATAAGCACCTGGCTGCCTTTCCTCAGACAGGACATTGCTCTGGTGCTGACACAAGTTTGGGCAAAGGTCTGAGGCACGGAGGGAGCTGCAGAGCTGTGAGTTGGCCCTGGTGGAGGGACAGTGACACTTCTCAGCTCTGCTCTGACTCCCCCCCAGGCTCTGGTCCTTGTGCACCACTTGGCTCAGTTGAAACATCCCTAGAAATGGTTTCTCAGGTCCCTTTTGTGCCTAGCTTTTCCAGACTCTCTGAATTTCCCTACATTCCTATTTCACCTGCTGTTCCCATGGACGAGAGGTTTGGGCTGTAAGATTGTGTTAAGCTCAGGAATGCCATTCTCAGCCAGTTATGGGGCAACCTAAACTCCCCAACAGCCTGATCCAGGGTCTGATTCCCAGCTCAGCAGCCAGGTGCATGGCTCAGGCAGCCTTTCTCCCCTCCCAGGAGTCTCCTGCCTCTGCCTAAGTGGAATAATATGTCAGCACTCACCTCCTAAATCCCTCTGGCTCTGTTAATGCTCCCTCGAACATGCCTTGTGCCTTGCCCTCTCTGCCACACAGCTCCTTAGGGCAGCTCCCAGCAGACCTCCTAATCCTTTGGAGTGCACATGGAGGGCTCTGCTTCCACCACGGGGTCATCAGCTTCTCTCCCACAGACCTGGGTTGGTGCTGGGTGTGTTGGCTGAGAGGAAATCACTCCCTGCCACCCCTCACCTGCTGCATTTCCCACCTTTTGTTTCCCTGTGAAGGGGAACTTCACACTGATGGTCCTGGCATTAAAAACGTGCCTGCCACGCTGTTATTTTTAAATTCATTTGAATTAGTTTTGGATAATTCAATCAAGGGGTTTGAATACACTCCTGGTTAATTGTGATTGATGTGCCGGTAACCCCTGTGATTAAGGGTCTGGGGATATGTGCCATTCTTGCACTACTGGAGGTAATAATTAAACCCATGCAATGATAGAGTTGTTAAGGTTGGAAAAGACCTCTAAGGCCATCGAGTCCAACCATTAACCCAGCATTGCTAAGACCACCACTAAATCATGTCCCCAAGGGCCACATCCAATCCACGTGGCTTTTAAATCCCTCCAGGGATGGTGTCCCTGCCCACGGCAGGGGGGTGGAGTGAGATGATCTTTAAGGTCACTTCCAACACAAACCAGCCTGGGATCCTCTGAATGGAATTGTCTGGTGTTCCTGGAAGGAGAAAAGCATGAGAGACCTCTTTGGGTCACTAATGAGGGAGCAGTGGGAGATGGGAGGAGCTCTTGGGGGCACAAAGCCCTCAGTGAGACCTTTGCTGAGGGCTTTGCTCTGGATGGAGGCTGGAAGAGCTGGGACTTGCTGGGATCAGTGATCAGTGGGGCTGGCTGGGGAGGAAGGAGGTCTGTGCAGGGTCTGGGCTGCAGAGAGTCCTGTCCTTGGCCAGGACAAAAGCAGAGGAACCTGTGGTAGATTGGGAGCATCCTTCAGCCTATGGGAGGTGAATGGGAGAGGACTGGCTCAGTTTTCTGGCTGCTTTCATGAAAGGGGAGAAAGGTCAAATGTGAAGTTTTGTCCCCAGATGGTGTTTCCCTTTTATCTGAGGCAATATTGGAAGATAAGCACTCGCTTTCTCTTTTTCTCTCCTCCTTTTATTTTCTGTGGATAAACATAGATTATGAAGGTTAAAAAAGCTTCGAGGGATGTTTTTTTATCTGATATTAAGTTCTTAATAGGTCACCTTGGCATTGAGAAGCCCAGGAGCTGAAAGAGTCAGCAATTGAATCACAATAACCTTTGCAGAGCACAGCCCTGTCAATGGGGCTGGGGCCCAGAGATATGTGGGACCTCATTATCTCAACCTTAGCCCCAGGGGTGTCAGCTGACAAAAGGGGCTGGGGACAGCTTTTCTTTCAGGTTCCCCTTTCCTCTGGCCCTGGAGATAACCTGTCCCCACTTTGCTGACAGGAATTGTTCCCAAGCCACCACTCCACTCACCCAACCCAAACCCAGAGCTCTCAGCAAGGGAGTGAGGAAAGAGCTGTGGGTCCCAGATCTCTCTGTTTTCAGCCGTGCACTCACAGCTTGTCACTGTCTGAATTTCTGAAGTCATTTAGCACCAGACTCTGGCACAAATATCAGTGCAAGAACAGCCAATCTCACCTGACCGGTGATACCATCTCTGGGATACAATTTTGGATTTGTTTTTTTTTCTTTTTAGAGAAAGCAGTGAAAGTGCCCAAATCCTCAGCAAAGCAGGAGCTCTGGTCTGCCTCCCCTAAGCTTCAAAGGGAAATTGCAAATGTGTCATTGTGTCTCTGAGATTGAATGTGACAGGCTGTGATTGAGTTCGCTGCCCTCGCTGCCGCCTGGGGCTGCCCAGGGCGCTGCACCACCCGAGGTGTGGAAAGGCTCCCCTTGGCATCAGATTCCCTGGAGCAGGGAGCAGATCTTTTTGGGGGAATGCCTGTGCTCTCCACAGACTCTGCTGGGTGTGGGAGGACAAGGGGTGATGGTTTTATCCTGAGGGAACGTCGATTTAGATGAGATATAAGGAAGGTTTTACAACGGGCTCACATTGTCCAGAGAGGTGGTGGATGCACTTTCCCTGGAATCATTCAAGGCCAGGCTGGATGGGGCTCTGAGCAACCTGATCCAGCTGGAGATGTCCCTGGTTGTTGAACGAGGTGACCTTTAGAGGTACTTTCCAGCCCAAGCATTCCATGATTCTACTTTTCTGTGATTATTTTTTTGTGCCCATCTCTCCACCACCCCTTGGGTCCATTGGTGAGCACACCCTCAAGCCAGGAGGACGAGCCTGGACCCCCCAGGTGTTCCTGGGTGCCTCCACACCCCCTGTTTTGCCCTCTCAGGTGTCCCCACCCTCTTTCACTCTGCTGTGCTGATGTGTGCCCCGCTGCCCACATCTCCATGCGAATTCCCAGGTCTCCACTCGTGCCTCCCGTTGCCCAAGGGCAGCTGGCTCCCTCTCAAGAGCCACAGGCTGGTGAGGACCCGTGGGTGTCTCAAAGCTCGCCCCGTCTGGCCCCAGTCAAAGCCCCCTTTGTGGTGCTCCCTGCCCCTCCCGCCCCGCGGCTCCCAAGCCTGGGGTCGCCGCGTTCCCGGCGGGATGAGCTCATCCCTGCGGGAATCTGCTCCCTCAGCCCCGTGAACAGACGCTTATGAAGGACTTGTATTCATCACCCAGCCCGTGCTCTGGTGCATCTGTGTTCGTTCCATCCCTTTTACTCCCTGCCTCGGTTTTCGAGCTGTCCCACGGAAGGGTTTGTGCTCCAGGCCAGCGGCGTTGGGATCTTTGTCTCTGGCCAGTCCTGTTCACTCACACTCTGCACTTCTGGGTATTTCTGAGCCAAAACTTCCTGCTGTTGCAACTTAGCTGAGTTATTTTTATCTACACTTCAGCCCCTGCTGAAGACCAGATTTGGGGGAGCATTTTGGGTTCTGCAGCTCAAGAGTTGACACCCATACTCTCCCATATAAAACTTTAATTTTCTGTTTTTTTTTTTTTGTTTTTTGCATTATTGTTCCCTTAATCTCAATCAGAACCACTGTGACTCAAAGCCTCCATCTACAGTCTCTTTATGAAGAACCAGGAGTGATGGCAATAACAGCCATAAATACTTTAAAGTTAGCAAGTTCCCAAAATATTTGCCATGTAGAAGAAACCCCACCAGTTTGGGAGAAACAGAAGCACCTGAGTGGCACTAGGATGACCTTTGAGATTATCCACTGGGATCACAAATACGAGCATCCAGCAGCAGGACCCTCTCTGTGAGCACTGAACTTCGCCTCTGGGAATGTCAAACAGAGAATCCTGATTTTCCATGAAGGACCTGGAGTGGCCCTGCAGAGCACCTGTGGCAGGATATGTGCCTGACAGTGAGCCAGGGATGAAGAGACTGCTCTGTTGGCACTGAAATCCTGCAGACACAGAGCCTGTGGTGAAGGAGCAGAGCTGTCCCACCCTTGTCCCCTCCCTGTGCTCTGACAGAATGGTCACTGGTGGCACATCCTTCCCCCAGAGTTCTCACTCAGCTGGACAGCACTTGTAAGAGGCAGAAATTTGGATGTTAAATCTGGTGGTTGGAGCATTCAAAAGGCCTCTTTATTTGGCCCAGCACAAATTGATGCAGACATTGTGCCTTAAAGATGCCACTGATGCCAGCATGGGCTTCTCTAGGACACACCTGCAGGTCAATGCCTCGAGTACCCACCTTCATTTTCCACTGATACAGGACAGAGCACAATTCTTCAGGCTTAAATATCTTTAATTTTAGGTTGCAGGGTTGGGGCAAGCAGAGAACAAACCTCCAGGGTCTGTGTGAGACACGTGCACTCCAAATATCTGGGTTTAGGGTGACCACTGGCAGCAGAGCCAGGAGCTGTGGAGAGAAAGGAGGAGGAGCAGCAGTTTTGGAGCTCTTGCTCTGATCAGCCCAGTCCTTGGAGGGCCTGGAGAGCAAAGGCCTGAGCCCTGTGCCACAGGTGAGTGCCAGCAGCCCATTAATGGACTGCCTGGCAGGGCTGGTGGCTGAACACGGATGCTTGGCAGGCCATTACCTTGAAAAATGAGCTCTGCCGAGCTTGCTGTGTGTTGTTACAAACTAATGATTTGCATTGATTAGCACATGGCTCATGAGTGTCTAATTTATCAATCAGGGAGCGCCGGGGGAGCCTGTGTAAACCCTGCTCTCAAAAATGATGTCATCTGTCAATGGGCTCCTGGAGGTGAGAGCTGCATGTCCTGACACACTCCCCCTGCTCAGGGAGAAGGACCTGCCCTTCCTTTCCCTCTGTTTCCAGCTCTGGAGCTGTTTCACTTTGGGATGGGCCCTGCAGTTCAGGTACAGCCTGGCTGGACATGCTTCAAGCTGTATTTGTTAATTTTTATGGTGCTGGGAGCAGCAGTCAGAAACACACTGTGTTAGGTGATGTCCAAGCCCAGAATGAAGGCCTGGCTTTCACTTCTGCCTAATTTAGTTCATAATTCCATGGCAGCCAGGAGCATCTCTTGCTATAAATGTTAAATGCACAGTGGGATGGGACAGCAGTCCTGTGCTGGGGACTGTGGAAAAAGGGGATCTCTGTCAGAGAGGAATTTGCCTTTGTGCTTGAAGGACCCCCTGGCCCAAAGGAGGAGACTTTAAGCTGAAGGGGGAGAGATTTAAATTAGATTTTGGGAAGGAATTCCTGGCTGGGAGGGTGAGGAGACCCTGGCACAGGGTGCCCAGAGCAGCTGTGGCTGCCCCTGGATGCCTGGAAGTGTCCAAGGGCAGGTTGGATGGAGCTTGGAGCACCCTGGGATGGTGGAAGGTGTCCCTGCCCATGGCAGGAGGTGCAGCTGGAATGAGATGAGCTTTAAGATCCCAAATCCCTCGATGATTCCATGATTCCAGTGGATCCCAGGTGCCAAATCTGTGTGAGGCAGTGACCCAGCATGAAACCAGAACACCCAGCAGCTCTGCCAGGGCATGGTGACCCACCTGTCTCCAGAAAACAGAGCAGATGCCCATCAGCATCGTGTCTTGGACCTCCTGAGGCAGGAGGACCCCTGCTCTGCCCCTCTGTGCCCTGCTGGCTCTGCAGGGGTGATCTCCTATCCAGCAGTCAGGCACAGCTCTGTTTGACCCAGATTTCCAGGATTACAGGAGAGGTCAGTGGGTGACTCCTGTGCAGGGATTAAACCCTGTGACCCTGCCCAGTGCAGCCCCTGTGCCCCCTGCCAGCCCCTGGCCAGGGGTGTGTGGGCTGGGATTACACTGCAGTGCCTGCAGATGATGGGGATTAGCCAGCAGTTATTCTAGGAAAGCTGTCTTCTTCACAACTCTGCTGGGAGAAAAGGCCCTGGGAGATGTGTGGCTGGAGAAGTGAGGAGGAACCACTCTCCCTGGCTGTTGCTGTGCTGTAGGTGTAGCAAATAACTCTTCTGGGCTGACAAGATTTTTTGTAAATGAGGTTGGACTTGATGATCTTGGAGGTCTTTTCCAACCTTAATGATTCTGTGATTCTGTCATGTGAGATCTCCTGGAAGAAAGAAATACAAACCAGGAAGCTGATGGGATTGCAAGGCCAACCTGCTTTGCTGTCCCCTCTGTTTTGTGGTGTGCACTCAGCTGCAACTTTCACTTTGGGAGAGTGACTTTTACATGGGTGATTGAGATTGGACAAAGAGGAACCCCTTTAAACTAAGAGAGGAGAGATTTAGATTGGATATTAGAAAGAAATTATTCTTCCCTGTGAGGGTGGGGAGGCCCTGGCACAGGGTGTCCAGAGAAGCTGTGGGTGCCCCTGGATCCCTGGCAGTGTCCAAGACCAGGTTGGATGAGGCTTGGAGCACCCTGGGATAATGGAAGGTGTCCCTGCAATGGCAGGGGGTTGGAAAGGAACGGGCTTTAAGGTCCCTTCCAACCCAAACATTCTGTGACTCCATGAACTCTCCTGTCCAGATCAGCTCTCACCTCTGCTCAGAGTGGCTCCTGTCACGACACGTTGGGTTCTGGACAGCACTGACAGCAGGAGTTTCAAGGACACTGTAAACACCTGGTTTTCCAGGCTCCTGCTCTCCATGTGGCTGGAGGTGCTCTGAGCCCTGTGTTTGGGTGGGCTGGCACTGTCCAGGCAAGCAGCACTCCAAAAGATGTGTATGAGAGGAGAGACAGAGCTGCTGGCTGCTGACTCAGGCAGAGCTAAGGATACCTCACCCCTTACTTTTCCAATTAGTCTTTCTGAAGGCCTTTAGCATTGGTGGGTAGACAGGGCTGTGGAAATGCCATGTTTTATTAGGAATTGATCTCCTCTTAGGAGGCTTCAGGCAAATTAGAAGGGATTATTTTACTGGAAAACTGAGAGAAGTGGGAGGAACATGGAGTGTCTTCCCTGTCTTTGCTGAGATCAATAGAGCTCCATCATGCAACCCAAATCAATGGAAAAGCAGCAATAGATGATCATCAGAATGGCCTGACATTAGATCATACACTGCCTGCTGTGTCTCCTTTCTCCCTCTCCACGCCAGGAACAGCAGCCAGCAGTCCTGGCATCCTCTGGGGAACATTAGGTCCATAAAACAGGGAGGAACTGCTATTGGAAAAGCAATGAAGTATTAGTGGCCCCTGTGCTGTCGTAAGGCTGTGGCTGGGCCCTTCTCAGAGCAGCCTGGATTGATGTGCTGGGCTCCAGGGCTGTTTGGATCTCTTGGAAATGGTGTTTGCAGTTCCTTAATCCAATAGTGAGGAATGATGATGGTGATTTCAGTGAGATGCCCTGCAAGAAGGAGAGGCAGGGACAGCAAAGGAAGGATGCCCCAGGGGATGGGGAGGACAAAGCCTGTCCTCCCACCTCCTGCTTTCCCTGCCCAGAATATTTTCCCTACTTTCCAAGGTAGTACCGCAGTCGTGGTTGCTCCATCACACCCAGGCAGAGGCAGCAGAGCCTGATTCCATAACCTGAAGGGTTTTCCCTTTGAAATCCACCCTTCCAATCTTCCTGGCAGCCATTTAATCCTCTCCCCTGGGAACTGGGGCAATTTCATGGCCAAAATAAACCCACCAGCGTGACTCGAGCGGGAGCTGCTGGAGCAGGGGCAGGAGATGATGAATTCCCTGGAACTTCATCAGCCCAGAGGCTGCTGACTGTGCACAAAAGCAGAGTGCTGGGGAGGGATGGCTTGGCTGAGCGTGCCATGGTTCACCAAGTTCCTCTTCTGCTCAGTTATTCATTTAATTATTTGTAATGACTCTCATCCACCCGGCGTCTGCTGCTCTGCCCGCCTGGCCGGTCATCGGGATCCTGCTCCTGACCACGCTCCCAGCAGCCCTGGGTGGTTTTCAAGTGCTTTATACAGAGATATTAATTGAAGGGGGCTTTATTTTAACTCTGGTGGGCCAGGAATGTTGCTCTTGGGGAGGAGGTGATGGTTTAGAGGAGTAGGAAACAGCTGAGCCCAGTTGGCACAGTGGAAATGATCCTTTTTTTATTTTGCTGCCATTGTTTAGTCCAAGCTACTTGGACAAATAAAATACAGGTGGGGTTGTAGCAGGAGAATGGGTTCAGGAGTGTGTTTCTGAAGTGAGTCTGAAGATAATTTTGAAGGGAAAGTTTGCAGTAGATCATGTTGCTCCAAGCCCCATCCAACCTGGCCTTGAACACTTCCAAGGATGGGGCATAGAAAACCTCCCTGAACAACCTGTGCCAGTGCCAGTGAATAAACCAAAACTGGATGATATTAACATGCTCCAAACACTGATTCAATCTATGGGATCAGGCTGTGATGGCCTGGAGTACATCTGTGTGATGGATTTTAGCAGGAGGTGTCACTTTACAGGGAGGAATATCATGCTAACAGAGCTGTGTGGTCCTCTCTGGAAGACAGGTATTTCTGTTGCTCTGGTGAGCTTAAAGACATTTTCATTTTTGCCATAATCAAAATTTACCTTCCAGCAAAGGCACCAAATACTTGCCACCACCAGTTCCTTTTTTGTCCTCCACACCCACCGCTCTTTCCTTGACAATTCTGAGTCCATCCCCATGATCTGGAGAGGGTTATTGTGTCCCTCTCTTTGATAACTATGTGATACCAACCTCTTAGAAGTGTGATTGAGGCATCTGCCACCAACTTGCTGGGGAAACTGTCCTCGAGCATCAGCCTCCCGTGGCTCCCTCAGCAGCTGGGGAGGCCCAGATAAGGCTGAAAAGCACCAGCCCAGTGATGGAAGGTATCTTTTACCTTCTTTCATCCACCAGACCCATGGGCTGCTTGCCAGGATGCCTGTGGGCCTAGCCATGGCCAGGGTGAGAGCTCAGAGAAGGCCAGAGCCTGTGCCTTTAAAGATTAATAGTGTTGTTTGCTCATTAAGGAGATCGTTTTGAAGTCAGCCTTAGCCAGAACATTCGAGTGCAAGCATCTGTTTGCTACTGGGAGAGGATATTTATTGTCTGATACTTCAATGGATGTAAATAAACAGCCAGCCCTAGATAATGTTCAGACAAACAAACAAACAGCTGCCAGAATAGGTCCCTTGGTGGTTGACCTTCGGGAAGCATCATGCTGATGTTTTAATAGCAGCAGGCTCTGCAGAGCCAAGCCCAGGGAGTGAAGCCTTCCAGGAAGAGGAAGGATTAATGTGCAGCCTGAGAGTGCTGGGCCCTGGGAGCTCCCACATGTGCTGGGTTAAAGGAGGACCAAGGCGGTTTGGGGTGCTGAGCTGAGCATCTGGGGCTCTAAGGAGTGTGAGTGTCCAGGACAGAGTCAGGAAGTGGGAGAAGGCAGGTGATCCTGTTGTGGAGGTGGTGGGTGTGTTTGTGCAGTGTGGATTGTGGTGCAGTGAGCATTTTGAGACTCACATGTGGTCCTGGACACCCCCTCTGTCACTTGTTGCTCCCCTCCCTCTTGCTTTGCAGAGGAGCTCATGGTTCACAGGCAGCTCCCAGGAGTGATCCCAGCTGGACTGTCAGGCAGGCTCTCACCCCACAGCCCCCCAAAAAACATCTTGAACATAGGAACACCCATCATTCAGTCAGAAGAAAACTCTATCCATGCCAGGTGGGCTTGTGGCTGCTGCCAGCAGAGAAGAGCAGGAACAGAGGGAAGGGGTGGTGCCTGCTTCAAATTCCCTGCAGCTGGAAACTTGGGGAGTTTCTGTCTGTGTCCCTGACTTTAGTGGTGGTCACCTCCAGGCTTTAGTGAGAATCTTCCCATTTTTCCTTCACAGACTCTCCTTTGAATTTTTCCACCCACCCAAGTGTCCTGGTTGTAGTGGGAGCCTTGGAGCCAGGAATAAATCTCTAAGAGAAAGTGCAGTTGTGTTGTCTGATGCTCAGGACTGTGAAGAATGTGCAGGGAAGGGGGAGATCCTCAGGGCTCCGTGCCTGGGGTCCAACATAAGAAAGACAGAGTTTAAGACAGGTAAAGGGATGGCTGGAGTTTAGGGCCAGACTTCTGGCTGCAGTCTCCAAAAATCACCTCCCTGCTGGCGTGGGGCTGGCACAGGATGTGCAGTATGGGTTGATGTCTCCCAGATTTTTTTTTAAATTTTCCTTTTCCTTAGCTACTAGATTTAAGTAGAGAGAGGGGTTTCTGCACTTGGAGCCCTTGTGCTGTGTGTGTGAGCACACGTGTGTGTGTGTGTTTGCACATGTAGAGTGCAAGGAGCCCTGTCCCTCCTTCCCTCCCTCCCCCTCTGCAAAATAATGACTTTTCAGGCAATTAGGCCAGCAATAGCTGTTAAATCACTTCCGAGTCGCTCTGTATTCCTGGCGTGAAGCCTCTGCAATCCTTTACCTGCACCAAATGCACAGGGGAGATCCCTGGGGGCCGCGCCTCCTGTCTCCATGGTTTGTTAACTCCAGCCGGCTGTTTCTCCAGCCTGCCTCTTCCATCTCCGAGCTCTTTCCCTTCTAATGGGGCCTGGCAAAGGCTGAGGACACTGACTGAGCCCTGGGGTGATAATTGGCTGCTTACATATCTGGTGGCCTGCAGATCTGACCCTGGTGGTGCTGCAAAATCAAGGTCAAAGCAGCGAAGATGTGAGGTTTGTTTAGCGCAGGGATCAGCGGAGAGTGAGGATGCTCTGATGGGAATGAGGAGCCACGAGGGATGGGGGGAGAGGCAGAGTGGAGACAGCAGACAGAGCTCCCTGGCTGCTCCCTGAGAGGGAGAACCTGGAGCTGGAAAGCCTCAGTGGGAAAGGGGAAAGGCTCCTGCTGTGGGGGTGTTTGGTGTCCTCGGGGCAGAGTCCCAACAGGGACATTCCTGTGCTCCTCAGCCTGCAGCACTTCCTGCCTCCTTCCTTCCCCCTCACTGTCCTGAGGGGAGCCCAGGCCTGTTGGCATCTTTGCCCTTGACCTCATGGGTGGTTCACATCAGTGTCCACTTTTAATAAGACTCAGAGGAGCTGAATTCTCCTGTGAGGAACCTCAGACATGAGTGAGCTCCTTGCTCCCAGGCAGCCAGAGCTGGTGGGAGTCAGGGGTGCTCAGTGCTGAATTCAGATCCTGAATCCTTTCTGTGTCAGGGATGTTCAGTGCTGAATTCAGATCCTGAATCCTTTCTGTGTCAGGGATGTTCAGTGCTGGGCTTCAGGCCCTGAATTCTTTCTGTGTCAGGGATGTTCAGTGCTGGGCTTCAGGCCCTGAATTCTTTCTGTGTCTGGGATGCTCAGTGCTGAATTCAGGCCCTGAATTCTTTGTGTGTCAGGGATGTTCACTGCTGGGCTTCAGGCCCTGAATTCTTGGTATGTCAGGGATGTTCAGTGCTGGGCTTCAGACCCTGAATTCTTCCTGTGTCTGGGATGTTCAGTGCTGGGCTTCAGACCCTGAATTCTTTGTGTGTCAGGGATGTTCAGTGCTGGGCTTCAGACCCTGAATTCTTGGTGTGTCAGGGATGCTCAGTGCTGGGCTTCAGACCCTGAATTCTTTGTGTGTCAGGGATGCTCAGTGCTGAATTCAGGCCTGAATTCTTTCTGTGTCAGGGATGCTCAGTGCTGGGCTTCAGGCCCTGAATTCTTGGTGTGTCAGGGATGCTCAGTGCTGGGCTTCAGGCCCTGAATCCTTTCTGTGTCAGGAATGCTCAGTGCTGGGCTTCAGGCCCTGACCTCTCTGTGTGCTGATGTTGGACGTGTGTTGCTGTCATCAGCAGATCCATCAAGATGACAAATTAACTGCAAATCCTCCTGTGCCATTGGCCCAGCCCAGCAGCCAAGGCCTGCACAGGCTCCCACTTCTGTGGAGGCTGATGGATAACACGCAGGATCTGAGCATCCCTGAGCACCCTCCACACCCTTTGCTGGCACAGAGAGCCCCTCCAACTCCTTTCTGCTTCAATTTCCTTATCTTTCCTGGGGAAATCATATTCCTTTGTTGTCCCACAGCAGGTGAGGACATCAAGGAAGGACAAAGATTACAATCTGTGTGTCACTGCTGTCCTTTACTCATACAGACTTTCCAGACCCTTTATCATTCCCTCTCTTCCTATCCCTTTGACTTTCCAATACAGAAGATGATTCAGGCTCAGTTTCTTGGCTGGGAGGTTGACACAGAAGGAACAAGCTCAAGGACTGTGCCAGGGAACAGTGGGAACAGGTCTTGACACCATAAGTTCTCTACAGCTTGTTATTTCCTGTGGATGGGAAGGGTGCTTTTTTGCTCTGCTATCCAACTGCAGACTGGGAATCTTTGGTCAGGAAGGAATGGAGATCATGATGTGGGGCTTGATTTAAAAAAAAAAAAAAATTAGAATTTTTTTGCTTTTAGGGAAAGATGCTGTGATGTTTTTGTTGCTGCAGGATAGAACATTTTCAGAAAGTGAAAAGTAACACAGGGAAAGCACAGTGAGGGAGATAAGGAGTGTGGCTGCACCTCTGAAACATGACTGTGGGGTTTGCTGCTGTGCAGAGCCTCACAAGACCCAGAAGGACCCCTGAGAACAGCTATTTTATCATGACATTTTCTATACTGAAAGGGATTACAAACCTTCTCCAGCAGCTTTCGAGCCCAAACTCTACAAATTGTTTTTAGCCAGGTAAAGAAAACTCCTCTTTTTTCTGCATTTTCTTCTGTATCACTGGGTCATTGTCAGGGATAGACTGGGGCTGTGTGTCTGGTTCCTCCTCATAATCCCAGTTATTGATGTCCCTAAGTGACACCCTGTTATGAGATGTGTCTGGAATCATAAGGTGCCCCATTTGTGCAGGACTGATTTCAATAGCTGATATATGCAATCAGCAAGAGGAATAGTCTGTGTTGCACTGAAGGCTCTGCAATAACAAATTGCCCCGTGGAACATTAGCAATAAGAGCAATAATATTATCTGAGTGGCATTTGAGTGAGTCAGTCCTGCAGACTCGTGTGCTTTTTTATCTTCTGCTCATCACCACCACAGATTCTTCCCTCGTGCCATCATTTTGAGTGTGGTAGATTTGTCCAGGCTGTGACAGGGGCACAGTGACAGTGCCAGATAAAAGCCAGCAGGCTCTGAGCTGTTCTTACAGAGCTCTTGTGTTGATGGGACCAGCAGAAGTGATGAAATCTGCTTTATCCTTTCGGTGAGGAGGCTGGGAAAAGTTCAATTTGTGATGACAGTGGTTGTTGTCCAAAAGACCTGGGCCACAATACATTTGTCCAATGATTATATTTATAATATTGATATATATTATAATATTT
>VZRX01023573.1:31652-48622 GCA_013398075.1 Notiomystis cincta | reverse complement strand
AAAACATTGTGAAACACCTGGGAGAGGACAGCTTTTGGATTCCTGGCTTTTAGTAGGAACTTGATTCAGGAAGATCTTCAGGTTTTGTGAAGTGGCCTTTGTGCAATTACCTGGAAATCAAAATATTTAGTCACATTTCCAACTCTTCTTCCTAACAAACACCTTCACAACAGGATGGAGGTACCTTCTGATAGATAACCAGATATCTTCTGGTATCTAGAAAATTAATTTTAAATATATATGTTGTGTATATATACCGCTTGTGCTTAGTCATGTGTGCTCCTAAAGCCTTCTAACTTGGAATCATAGAAGGGTTTGGGTGGAAAAGGACCTTAAAAGCCAACTCCCTGCCATGGACAAGGTCACATTCCACTTGACCAGGCTGCTCAGAGCCCCATATCGCCTGGCATTGGACAATTACAGGGATGGAGATTCCAAAGTTTCTCTGATCAACCTGTTCAACAAGTATCTCACTACCCTTACTGTAGAGAAATTTTTTCCTAATATCTAATCTAACCCTGCCCACTGCCAGTTTAAAGCGGTTTCCCTCTTGTCCTTTATGTACTCTTGTAAAATGTCCCTCTCCAGTTCTCTTGCAGCCCCCTTCAGGTATTGGAATGTGCTGTTTCCCTGGAGTCTTCTCTTCTCCAGGCTGAATAACCCCATCTCTCTTAGCCTGTCTTCATAGGAGAGGTGCTCCAGCCCTCTGATCATCTGTGTGGCCTCCTCTGGATTCCCACCAACAATTCCACATCCTTCTCCTGTTGGGGATCCCAAGGCTGGATGCATCACTCCAGGTGGGATCTCAGCAGAGTGAAGTGAGAGGCAGAATCCCCTTCCTTGACCTCCTGACTACGCTGCTGTGGATGCAGACTTTGCACTTGGCCTTCTGGAGCTTCATAAGGTTGACACAGGCCCACATTTCAAGCCTGTCCAGGTCTCTCTGGATGGCATCCCTTCCCTCCAGCATGCCTCCAGATTGCCTCCAGCAATCCTGCCGACTCTGCACTCAATCCCACTGTCCATGTGTGCCATAAAGGTGTTAAACAGTGCCTGTCCAAACGGAGCCCTGAGGGACACCACTCATCACTGGTGGACAATGAGCCATTGATTGTAGCTTTGCATGCTGCCATCCAGTCACTTCTTTATCCACTAAGTGGTCTATCATCAAAATCACACCTCTCCAGTTCAGAAAAAAGGATGTTGTGCAGGGCAGTGTCAAATGCTTTGAACAAGTCCAGGCAGATGTTGTCAGTCACTCTCCCTTTATCCATCAACACTGTAACCCTGTTGTGGAAGGCCACCAAATCTGTCAGGTGTGATTTGCCCTTAGTGAAGCCACGTTTGCTGTCACCATTCACCTCCTTATTTTCCATGTGCTTTAGCAGAGTTTCCAGGAGGATGTGCTCCAGGATCTTTCCAGGCACTGACTGGTCTGCAGTTCCTCAGGGTGCAATGATGCTGCCTGCTTCTCCCCAGCGATTAGTCAGTCAGGTCACTTGTGCTGCAATGTCTTGTTTTATGGATGGACAACAGAGTATTCACTTTATATTTCTGCAGTGAATGAAGAAGATAAGAGAGAAAGCAGCCTAAAAAGAACTGCTTTTTAAAGTACACTGGCTCAAAAAGATTTATAGTAATGGCTATAGAGCCCAGATCCAAACAAGTTCAGTAAGCAAATGCCTACTTCTGCTAGTGAGGGTTTGTGCTTATGAAATGTAATTTTTCATTTATGTTTAATGATTGACCCGGCCTGGAGAGCAGGAGAGAGTAAACCATTTGTTATTTCAGTGCCCTGTTTCCGTCTTGGATTATACATTTTGCATGTGGGGACACGTTGCAGGGAATTGCCCATCTGGATAAAGTGACCTCCAGCCAGGAGGTGACTCACCACTGCTTCCCTAGGCTGCAGCCATCCAGTCCCACTGTGCCACACTCCATTGCTCTCAACAGCTCCTGGGGCTCAGCCACGTACAGGTTTAAGTGCTTTGCCACCTGAAGAGCAACTGCAAATACACAGTGAAATGTGAAGATGATGCCATGTTTGGTCAAGTTCTTGGGAAATGCTTTTGCAGAGGAAAGTTTGGCTCATTTTTTTAACTTTGAAAGAATATTACACACTGTTGTGTGAGCTGTGTGTGAGAAAGTATATAGAAAATCATAAAATAGTTTGGGTTGGAAGGCACCTTGAAGGACACAATCCACTAGACCAGGTTGCTCAGAGCCCCATCCAACCTGGTCTTCCATACTTGCAGGAATGGGGCATCCATAGATATTCTGGTCAACCTGTGCCAGTGCCTCACCACCCTCACAGTCAAGAATTTCTTCCTAATAGCCAATCTAAATCTGCTTCTGTCAGTTTAAAGCCATTCCCCCTTGTCCTATACCCTCTCCAAATTTCTTGTAGGCCCACCCCAGGTATTGAAAGGCAGCAGGTTTGTAAGAACTGAGGCATTTTTATGTAAGTTTTAACACAACTTGAAATCAGACCAGGGTTTGCCATGTCACTCAGGATCAGAAAGCATGTTCATGTTCTGGCATATGTTCAGCCTTCAGAAAACTGTATTTATAGATTGTGGGAAACAAGATTCCTTGGGTGAGCTGGCCATCATTATAGGTTACGACAGCCCTTCCCAGACCACTGGCTTAAACAGGAAGGGACAGAGACATCTGCCCTGTCTTCAGTTAGACAAACCAAACTCGTCACAGTATTTTGCTGCACAAAACCATCACCCAAAATAACCCCATTCTCTTGTGTCAGTTTATATTTGCAGTTACACTTCACAGCAGGAAGAAAACTATGTTAATTACATTTTGCAGAAGAAACATTCCTCTTGTGCTTTCCTAGAGCGCCTGTAGGGAGATTACTATGTCGAAATAAAAACCCAAACAAACAGACCAATAGCTGTTTTCATTNTTTCCTAGAGCGCCTGTAGGGAGATTACTATGTCGAAATAAAAACCCAAACAAACAGACCAATAGCTGTTTTCATTGGAGAGCCTGATTTCCGCCTTGCTGTTTATTAGAATAGGGCTTGTGCCAACCATGAGATTTTCTGGAGAGTAAGAGCTGGAAAACCTGCACAAGAATTGCTCCCTGCATGGTGGCAGAGTGTTCTTAGGAAGTTAGGAAAAGCTTTTGCAGGGGAAAGAGCAATGAGAGTGCATTGTATTGCATTGAGAAAGGAATGGAGAAATATTGTCACTTAAAAATTTTTAATATTCTCGTGTGTTCCTAATCTATTTTTCCATCAGTGGTTCAGCTATTTTGACCATCTTGCTTTCAGAGTTGTTCCCTGGGAGGAGAAATATTATTTCCGGGAAGCCAGGAGATGTGCAGGCAGCCTAATGGAGCTGGGGAAGCTCCTGTTTCCCTAGAAGTCACAGATAGGTTTGCCAGTAAAGCGGACTTCTTGGGCAGCAGAATCTGAAATTCGAGCAGGGTGAGAAGCCAGTGCTCTGGGGAGGCTTTCCCAGCTGTGAACATAAGGGTGCTGGCAAACCCTTGCCAGCATTGCCCTCAGGGTTATCTCTGTTCAAATCAGAATATAACTTGTAAATACAAGGGGCTAGAATAGAACTGACAATTGTGAGCCAGGCTGCTGTATTTATACATGGCTGAATTGTGTAAATGGTCAGAATAATGTCTTCTCTGGCTGCAAAAAACAAAGGGAAATCCAAAGGCCTGTGCATAATTTAATTTTTAGAGTTACAAGTGGGTGGTTCAGCTAATTGCTCATCAATGTGGTTCAATGGAAAGTAGCTTTAACAGAGAACAACCCCAGTGCAGGAGGAATAACTGTATTTGGCCAAGTGCAAGCTGGTAAGGTCAGTGTGCAATCTGTGTATGTGCAAACAGAGCTGTTCTTCACTGAAGTCTATGGAGAAGACTTCCTGCTAAAGAAAGATATTTAAAACCTACAGTCAATGAACACAATTACTTGGCTGATTTGTTTTGTTTTGTTTTCTACTTGGCTCTGTATTTTTCCTTGATATCCATGGTGATAAAGATGGGAAATCAATGTGCTAAGAGAAATGCTAGTAGAACTGGAATTCAGAGTGAGCTTTTAGTATCTCTTAGGCATCTATACCTCGTCTCATTTGTTAACAAATCAGTATCAAGCCATGAGATGATAACAAAATGAGCAAATTATTTTTGCATCAAGATTTAGAGTGCTTTTTAAAAAAATATATTTAATAGTCTATCCAACAACAGAACCTGATAACTATTTGATTTCTGAGAGAAAGCTTGAGCCCATACAGTAGCTTTGCAAGAACAGAGCCATAATTAATGTTATTTTTGCTGAAAATTATTGAAGTCACATGCCATAACATCAGTGTGGGAAGGGCAGGTATGGTAGACATGAAGCGAAATGAAAGGCTACTTCAAAAAATCTTGCTATGGTATTTTGCATTTCTTATTATTTTGATGCTACTGTTTTGAAATAATTTTTTAAAAATCTACATTATTCCTATCATCTTAAAACCCCAGACAAGCCACTCAGGGTACCTTGTAACTTGCCTATGAAGCAGCAGTGTTACATCCCAGCAATGATACTCCTGGCACCGCCCAAAAGAGAGTCATGGATAATATTCCCTGCACAACCCACCTTCTATTGCCCTTGTTCTGAGACTTGGTCTTGCCTTTTCTCTCATACAAATCTGTGTCCAGTGAGACTGCAGCTGTGTCCCACTGCTCTCTCTCTCAGCAGAGCAGCTACCTAGAAAATAGGTATGATGGATGAATCTGCTGACCTGAAAGACTGGAAGGTATACATGCCCAGTGTATTAGCCTGGCTTCTTTGCCTGGAGGAGAGGAAAAGACACCTCCATGACTGTGAATATTTGTCAAAATTAAGCCTTCCTCTTTCTCTCTTTTCTTAAGCCTGAAACAGAAGACTAGGAATAGCCTCACTGGGACTTGCTGTGATCCAGCAGTCTCCTTTGCTCTTGACTTTTTAAGGGTGTTTTTTTAGGAAGCCTGGATAATGTAGCTGTGTAATATGCCGCTCTTGCCTGCACTTTTAGGGTAGAGCAGAAGTAGGATGTGTCAGGGATGTGGCAAACTCCTGTGGGATGCCATCAGTGCCAATGAAGGTACGGATTCCAGAGTTCCTACAGTGCTTCCTTCAGGGACTGGGTGCCATAAAAAATGCTTTTCAGCCCTGCAGAGGGCACAGGGTTATCTGCTGACAACCTGCCTCCTGAGATCTGCCTGAGATCTCCAGCCTGGCTCAGCCCACATGTCTCTACTCTGTCCCTGCCCTGCTGCCTGAGGTGAGACCAACTCAGCTCCAACCAGCAACTGAGCTTCCTCCTTTTGCCTAATCAGTTGCTGGGACCAGATCTAATCTGTGTTTCAACACCAGTTATTTTGACTATAGCAGATCAAGTTTCTCTATACAGAATGGATGTTGCTCCCCAAAAATGCCTGTAATCCTCTGTGTTCACATTTTCCATGGGTGAGAAGTCATTTGACCTCTTTGTGACACACAAGACTCAGTGAGCAAAATAGCAATGCTGGCTTGTTATTTATTGACTGGTAATGTTCTTCTTAATGCAAAGAGCTCTGATGCTGCATATGCTCCTCAAGGGTTAGTTGCCCTGTCAGCTGCCCCTTCTTATTGTTTTCTTCAGATCCTGCTGATTAACTCAGTTTCTTAGGCTTTTCTTTCCTCTAATTAATGTATAGCTGCAGTTTGCATCCTGCTTTGCATCCATATGCCAACCACAGTTTGCCATTTATTCTGTCAAATTTATAGCTACACACTCAACCAATAATCTGTCTAGGCAGCCAGTATGAATTATGTGCAAAATGTTATTTCCTAAATCTGGATGTGATTATCTCTCAACTGTGTTTCCAAAAGAACAACTCCCTTCCAAAGAGAGCTGGTAAGCAAGAAGGGGTTTGCCAAATATGTTTGTGCATCTGTGCTTAATGAAAAGAAACCTTTTCAGTCTTCCCCAGAAACTTGTATCTGAACTATTCAGTCTATCAATTTATCCTATTTTCTTGAAAAATTATACATTTAAGAAAACATCCCCTTTAATTGGCTGATGGTAATACCTGAAGTCAGTGCTTCACATTTTATTAAAAAACTCTTTCAAGTTTAATAATTTTAATATGCAGAACAGGAGGAGAAATTTCTGGGTCTGAGTGATGTTCTCTATTGGTACATTTATTGCTTGTTGTACAAGAGATGGCAACCCCAATACTAATTTAAGAGTGTGCTGCCATGCAGGAGATGTTCTGGCTTTCCAAGCCAGAACCAAAATGATTCATTACTGCAGTGGAGAAGCATGGTTCCTGCAGAGCTCCTGCCTGGACAGACTTTGAGGGAAAACATCACCTCCAGGCTTGAGCTGTGGGGAATCTCTCCATGACTCAGTCGAGACGGGAGAGGCCTTGACCCCAGCCTGCTGATTTTTGGTTCCCCCACAAAATCCAATCAGCTTCTTGGCCAAACAACTTCCTCCCCAAGGCCTGTCCCCAGATCTTTAATTTCCCTTCACCAGGCCCACAGATGGGTTTTTTCTCCCACTCCACCGGCAGGGCCCCCACACCCCAGGGCACAGTGCCTGGGACATGTTTGCTTTCACACTGACTCAGTTCTGTGCCTGTCCCACCTCAGACCACAGTGGCCCTGGGCTGAGAGTTAAGAAAACTGCTCACAACAGGAGCTGAAGCCACGTGAAATCTGGAGGGTTTCTGAAACGTAGCCCAGCCTGTGTCTGAGGTCAGGTTTATTGACAGGGTCACAGCATGCACAACAGCACATGCTTCCCCTGCTCTAGATGCCTTGTGTGCAGATAACCACAGATATGCAGGGTGGAATCCTGGGTTGTGTAATGCCCGGCACCTCTCCAAAGTATCTGTTTTGCACTGGCCTCTTCCAGGAGGCTCTCAGAGAGTGTCTTATGAAAGCATTGTCTCTGGGACTGGTAGCAAGCTTTTTTTTTGGACTCTGCTCCTCATGCTGTGATTCTTGTGTGGCTGTGTGTGGAAACATGGCAAGAGCTCAACATGGTAATAGTGGAATGCAAATCAAGGCTGCTGTGTGATAAGGATTCCCAGGATGCAGTTAGGATTCTGTGATGCTCGTCTCAGTTATGCACAGAGGCAGTGTACAGAGGAGTTGGCCCATCATCTCCCTAGCTACCTCTTCTCTCTCCTGCTCTGTCTGTGCTGTGAGCTGATCTGTTTCTCACAGCAAAGAGGTGGTTCTCTGCTGTGCTTTGCCAGCAGACCTTCACGAAGATGCAACTGGAGGGGTGCAGAGTGTGTGCAATCCTTCCTGCCAAAACTCCCCACACTAGGGAGAACAGACATCCTGTGACTTTCCGAGTTTCACAATGCAGAGTGAGAAGATGCTGTTCTTTCCATACCCATTCTGCATATTCAGATTTTTCCATTAGTGTCCTTTCTCCGCAGGAGGGGAAAATTTTGCAGTAGGATAGGAAATGGGGAGTTGAGCAGGGGGGAGAGAGGGAAACAACTTGTCACAAAGTTTTTGCAATGCTTGGCTGAGAAGCAATCTTCTGTAAATCTGTTTCCTACCATCAAATTCCCCTCTGCACTCAAACTGTGAGCCCTGAGCTGGCAAACTCATGATTAGTGTCTTGTGAGCATGTATGGGATTTAAGCACACACACCTTGCATGCTTTCCTTCATCCTGGAGCATTATCTCTGCACCAGTGTTCAGGCTTCAGACTGAGCTCAGCTCTCACTGAGATGAGAAAGTCTCATCCTGTTCTCAAAAAATTGCTTTTTGAGGGTTACATACATTACAAAACGGCACAGTTATGAAAACATGGTGTACACCATATATTCTTTCACTGGTTGTTCTTGTTTCTACGAGTACTTCAGACTATTATTGGGTTTATTATCTTCCAGTTGAAACAAACGCAATTCTTCTCCTGTCAATTCAGAGCTGAAGCACAGCTATAAACCCAGCACTGAAAAGTTGGTGTTTTGCTCTTCACACTGGTAACTCTGATGACCTGAAAGTAACCTAATGTTTCTCTGCTGGTTTAATTCCTGTTGCTACATGGACTTCAGTATTAAAATATTTGAATTTCAACAGGAAAAAAAAATCTAGTTTTTTTCTAATTGGCTGTAAAAGTCAAGGGAGGAGACATCAGTGGGCCTCCATTTTAGCAAGTTATAGACAGCTGTACTGTATTTATTGTGTCACAGGAGCAGCCACTCACTTCTCTGAAACCTGGGATCTGACTAAGGCTGTCCAGCCTCCAGGATTTGTGAGACACAAATGTATGGCAGATTCTCAGATATTAATTTTTTCTTCACTTCCCAAAACTGCTCCTAAAAAGCCATTTGAAAATGGGAATGGGTAGTGACTAGTCCCAGAAGTCAGAGGCAAATGAGTGGGCTCTCCTTGAGTAGAGGGAGATGAGAACAGACCAAAAGACTATGCAATGTGTCAAACACTGGCACTTTCTAATATGCTGTCAGCCTACGGTGGGGTTGTTTCCCAGAAAGTCACTGTGTGTCCCAATTTGTCACCTACTGCAGCTCCAGGTCAATGTTGTGCCTAGTTCTGCAACTCCTCGAGGAACTGCTAGGGCTGGCTCTGGGACAGTGAGAGACTGTAACTTCTTCTATTGGCTGCAAAGCATGTCTTACCAGGCTGCCCTGCTCACACTTATGGAGCAAATCTCTGTTGCAATCTCTTTATCAAACAGATCTGACACCCATATTTCTTCTGCATACCACATATTCTCCTGGGCCCGGACACAAACACTGTGGTGGTCTGTGCAGTCTATGTAAGGCTTTGTTTTAAGTCTACCCTCTGCTGAATGTAAGCTTTTCCTCACTTTTGAAGCTTTAATTAGGAAAATGTAATGGCTTGGGGAGATATATGGGTTGACACACTGGGTTTCCAAAGAACATTTAATGGCAGCAATATAAGAAAGTTTTGCTTTTCATCTATCTTTCACAGAAACCTGTCTTTACTAAGTCTGCTTTTCTTTGGGATATTCTAGTTGCAAAACTGCATTTGATAGCATTCTTAATGCTGCTAAAGAAAATAGCCTCTCTTTTCCAGTCTTAGTCTTTGCCATCTAGTCTTCGCTTATGTTCAGCTCCAGACTTGTTTTTTGTTGAACAAAACTCAAAAGCCAGCTGTCCTGAAAACTGACTGAGCACTACAGGTCACTGCAGGCAGGCTGGCATTTCCCAAGCCAGCCAGATGTATCTCTGGGCATCTCACTGAAGTCCCAACTCAGGATCTTAGGTAGGTGCTGGAGGTTGCACAGGGAGGCACTGATACAGCTTCTTGAGAACACGAAATGGCAGCCTAACCACATGTGTCCAGCGCAGCCCAGGATGGAAGGAATTGTGGTCAAAAGCTTTGTTTGACAGGACAGACAAGTAGAAAATGTCACCTACATGCAACAAATTACAGCCTGTCACAGTCATGCTCTGCACAGACCCTGACAGCTCTTGAAAGTCAGACTCATGTACCCTCCCACCTATACAGATTCGAGCAAGTTGCTTGTGCTATGCCACCAGCAGACAAGTGTTCTATCCAGAATTAGGGATTTTAATGTGGGAAGTCAAAATATTGGGAGTCCCCCATTTTCTGCCCTGCTTGTTCCTTATCTTTGAGACAACAAGAAGCACAAATCCTACCAAGGCAAAGGATTTCTCAGCTAGATGAAATGATTTACAGGAAAAATAACCACATAATGACAGGCATGAGACAAGTGCTAAATTTACTACAGCTATGTACAGGCTAATCTTGTATAAAGTGAAGACATTCGTTTCTTATCCTGCTTCTGGGTTACTGCAAAACATCCCTGTTGTTCCTTAGTTCTTACAAAATCAACCATATAGCTTTGGCAACATACCCCAAAACACTGTCATCTCCCAGCACACTGGAAACATCAGTTGTTTGCCAGAAACAACTCCCTGGGGGTCACACAGAGACTCTGCCGGGACACAAGAATGCCAGGTTCTTGCAAAACATTGGCCTTGAGGTGCCACAGTAATAATTAAACTGTACAGGAATGTCCATAACAAACTACAGGAAGGCTCTGTTTCTAATGGCTCCATCAGCACAACTGATAACAGCTGCTGAACGTGTTGAAACAGGTTGTTTACATAATATGTGTTTTCCTCTAGTCTGATACAGAGTAATACACCATTATGCAGATTGCAAGTGTTGGTTTTGGCCAGAAAGCAGGTCTAGGGGATCTTTGAGCATAATGCTGTTTTTCAGTTCTGTGTCTCTTAATGAATGGTTTGTAGGGAAAGTAGGTTTTTCAGGCTTAAAATTTAATCCAGGGTGTGGACAGGAGAGCAAGGCACAGCACACCCAGTCCCACATCCAGTGGTGTGAGCCACTGGCTTCACTCTTTCTCCATTTCCTGCTCTGTCAGATGGAAGTAGTTTTTTACTGATGGTCAGGACTGGCTACCTAAGGGCCTGGCTTGGGGTTCCCTGGAGTCAACAGCAGTGGCCTTTTGAAACCACCCTAGTAACTAAGGATCAGCTACTTCATGATGCCAAACCAACACTTCCCAAGCACCCACTTCCAGCTAGAGTCCTGTATCTGCATTCAAGGGCTTCAGCAAATTAGTTTCCAGCAGCACAGAGCTGCAGATACAATGGGAGATGGTAAATCTGTCTAAATCTGCAGAAGATCATGATGCTGAAATCCTAGTTGCTGAAGGCTTTTTTGGTTGAATAGTCTTTCCTGAGTTAGGATATAACAATGGTCACATAGCTTCAAAAATAAAAGCTAGGACAGTCCTGAGGTAGATCTTTGCAGTCAGAATTATGAATGACATGCTATATACTATGTTTTTATCCAATTCTCCCACTGGGATATTAGAACACTCTCCTAAGTACACTAAGTTGGGCTGTTGCTGATCTCAGCTCAAAACCACAATTATCTAAGTCTGTGTGATGATGTGATGGGCAGGTGCTGAGCTAACATGGGTATCTTACTCTTGATGTCTCTGAACATGCCCCGGAGGTGTCAGTAAGCACAGGGCCACTGGTAACAGGAGCTGGTACAAACAAGTCTCTCTTGTCTGCTTGATGAAGGACACAGCAAACATCAGCTGGGGTTCACAAATGAGGAGCAAGACAACCACCTTGAAACAGTTATAAATATTCTGCCTTCTGAGAGGGCTGTTTGGAAGATTTTCCTGTGTTTGAATGACACCTCATTGTCCTTTTAAAGAAATACCAAATGGAAAAATGTCTGAGTGTCCTCCAGCACATCCCAGATGATGCAGAATCAGTCCAAAGCTATGGACATCTGAAAGAGGCAGTGCCACAATAGATCTGTCACCCATCAGCAGGACTGATGTACTGTCTAGTAGCAGGCATGGAATTGCATACCATGATGTCCTTTGTTTCCCAATGCCAGTCATGGCGCTGCTCATGCTAGAGCTATATTTGCTCTTTTTTTTGCCTTTTTTAAAAAACTTGAAAAATGTCTGGCATCTGGTCCCTTAAAAGGGTTCTGAAACAGATTTGGAGCATGAGATAGCTGTAGCAGATGCCTTGACCAAACCACCTAAGAAAGGAGCCAGAAGGAACACAAATGAATAGAAAAGGAGTGAGAATTCCTCATAACTCCTCATAAAGATGCATCAATCTTTTTTAATTAGACCACTGGCTCTTGTACACCCTTAGAAACAAGTTTCTGGATGCAGGATGCATATTGAGGCAACTAATACTACTAATTTATTTTTTTTACCCAGGTCAGACCAAAAAATGCAAAAAGCTGTATTCTGCACCATCTTTGCAATTCCTGTTGCACCGTGCATGCCCTGGAGAGCAAGTCTACAACTTTCTGGAAACATTAACACCTCTTTGGTGAATGTTATGTTCAGATTTATTTCTTCCAGCACACATTAGATATTCCTACCCCCTGCAGAACAGGGCACAAAAGATTTCTGGGAAGCTGGGCTCTGGCTTTTCACAAAAGGAGGACAGACGTGCCCTGAAGCCCTCCTACAGGATACCAAATACAGGATATTCAACAGACCTGCTGGTTAATGATCTCCCCCATAAGTAATGTTTTAACCTTAGAATGGTTTTTGTTTGCTTCAAAAGCCACAAAGCCAAAGAGGAAGTGTAGGAGAATGTGGGCAGGACAGTGGCCAGGAGTCTCACAACCTCATCTTTTTCCGACACATGTCAATTGGTGGCTGTGCTTGGGACAGGGTTTAAATACCCAGAGCTCAGAGATGTCAGGCAGTCAGGGGACGAGGGGAGAAAGCCAGAGCTTCTGAGAGCCAACTGGCTGGAGCTGCTGCTGGGATCACTAAGAGTGCTCTTGTTGTGGCTCACTCCTCCAGCACCAGAAAAGGTAACTTTTTTTCTTTTTTACCTGACATGTGCCAATCCATCTGCAGCTTTAGTCTAGGAAACATTGAGCAAATCTTTGAAAACTGCTTCACTGGGCAGGGATGTTTGATATTTCTCTGTGGGAAAAGGTCTGCTTTTACAGGAGCAAGGTTGCTTTAGCAATGCCAGGTATTACACATAATCACAATTTTAAATTTGTGTGCTGATAGATGTTGGGAGAAGGTTACTGCAAACCCTGCCACTGAATCATACGCCAGAAACTCAAAGCTGGTGCTTGAACACAGAAAGCTTTCTCCCTCTTGTAACCACTGCCTGGCAGGCTCCTTGTTTCTCCTGGCAGGCTCACAGTTTGTGCTGCACAATCCTGAGTGCATGGGACTGTCACACCTCTCTGTGAAACTCAAAATTGCAATACCTCTATTTGAGTGTCCTGCCTCAGGGTCAGCCTTACTAATGCATTTTAAATATCCTAAGCGGCTTTCTTTCCTGCTGCGACCTACCAAAATTTTGAATTACTCTTTTTCATCAGTAAATTGGTTTAAATTCTCAGGGATGTTCCTTATTCTGGGAACTAGTCAGTAAGCATTGAAGTTTACTGTAGCTCTCCTAATTTCAGCGGGAATCAATTATTTATTAAATTGCTAAAGCTGAAATGTGAGCAGATATTCCACTTTATCTCATTTGGAAACACAGATTATTTTGTTCAAACTTCTGGAGGGTGAAATATAGGTCTATCAATAGGAGCAGTTTCTGTTGGCTGACTTTACTAAGCAACTTGAGTTAATAAACCTAAAAACTAATTTTAAAATAACTGAGAAGATAATACAAATTGATTTTGCCTTAACCTGCATCTTATTAAAAAAATTATGTTAAATGAATGAAGATAAACCAAAGCTGACATTTATAATACTTTTTTTTTTTCACAAAGATCTTCCTTTGTGCATCAGTAGATGACAGGAGTCAGTTCACCTTTTCACCACACCTTTTGTGTGGTTTTTCTCATCAGTGCTCAGCTCTTCTCAGCATTTAGTTCCAAAATTCTTTTGCTTTTCATCGGCTAAGTCATTACAAGGCGGGTGTGGGGTTGTGATGAGAGGAAGTAGAATTAGTGTGGGCAAGTTGAATCCATAGTAGTGACCTGGTCTCAGCACAGTGAAGCATACCAGGATAAAGGAAAAGCATTTTTGTGGTATTTTACTTTTTTTCTAGGTATAACATCACAATGAAGGTGGCAGTTCTGTGTTTATGTCTTATCAGCATCACTGCTGCATGGCCAGTGAGTAAATCACAAACACATACCCCCAGCACTTGCATTATTTCCTGTGCACATCAGCAAGAAATACTGATAAATGCTTTTCCTCTTTTTTCCCTTCAAGGTGATTCAATCCAAGCAGCATGCCATTTCTGCCAGCTCTGAAGAAAAATATGTAAGCTCACTTTGTCTTTCTGTAATTTCCTTTGATAAGTATTTTTTGGGTTTTGTTTTTGTTTTTTTCCTCCAAAACACATTTTCTGGTACTTGTTCTATGATTGCAGATGCTTGCAGAACTTGTCCTCAAGTGACTATTATGAGCCAGTTTCAAAGCAGAGAGCCACTGGTGTACACAGACTTTTCCCTGTGTTATGTGTCCTGGTTGTGGACTTTCATTAGTTCTACCTCTGGACCAGCACTGGAAATCTTTTTTTCTAAATGAAAAATGTGTTAGGTGTTAATTAAAAAGAGAAAGGGACCTCAGTATGGCAAAATTTCTATAACCTATATTTGTTAGTGTGGATCAGATGACAGTATTTGGTGTTGGAGGAGCAATTCAATCAAATTTCCTTTTTTTTTTTTTTTTTTTTGAGTGATGTAAGAGAACTGCATTAGTCTTGGATATAGCTCTTTAATTTATTCCCCATTGCCAGCTGTTACCCTTGTAAAGTCAATTCTTGGCTCTGAGAACCAGCTACTGCATTTAGTTTAGCATCTTCATGATGTGGAAGATACATCACCCTCTGGACAGACCCTAAGAATTAATTAGCAGGAGCAATGATTGTTAGATATAACTCCAAATTCCCCTCAATAAAAACGAGCTGGAGAAACTGATCTGAATTTCCCCAGGCTCTGCCAAGGGCAGAGGCATATCTATATATTATTTGGGTACAATGTTCATCTGGGATCATGGCTTGTTCTGAGTCCTCTTCCTGCTGCAATGAATAGCTGAGGATGCATCCCATACAAAAGGACTATGTACTGCAGATGCCACATCTGCCTGAAAACAGAGGTTGGGATGTGGCAGCTTTGCCTGCTCCTTTTGAGAGTTAACCTCTCCCTTTTATTTTCTCTTGGAGGACTCCAGGGGCCATCACTTGCACAGATATCACAATGACCATGTGAATTCTCAGTCTCAGGAGAGTCAGCAGCACCCACAGAGTGACCTGGCATCATCTCAGCAGGTACAGGCACCTAACTGGAAGAGAAAGCAGAGCATCTTTCCATGCCAAGATTTGCAAGCTATGATTAAGAGCTTAAAGTCAATATACTGATCAGCTCTACTGTACATGCCTTTGTGTACTAACATTGAGTTTTGTGCTGCTTTCAGACCCTTCACTCTTCAGAGGAAAGCGTGGATGTCCCAGAACAACTGGTAAGTGTTTTGAAGGACATGTCAGTAGAGTGTTGCAGGGCAGCCAATGTGTAGCAGCTCTCATTTTCCTCAGTCAAGTGTGCTTCTTGCAGTAACATCTTTCCCAAAATAAAACAAAGCTCCAGGCAGGGGGAAGTGAACACAGTGCAATGCTCGCACGTAGCTCCTCAACTGTGCCTAAGCCCTGGGTGAACTGGACAGACAGCAGTCTGCACCTTCCACATCTGTGTTCATTTGCCTGATGCCTAGTAAATGTTTTCCAGCACTTCCCAGATGTGTCAAGCAAGAGCCATGAAGATGTGGATGATGATGATGATGATGACAATGATTCCAACGACACGGATGAATCTGAAGAGAATCCCACAGACATTCCAGTAACTGAAGCATATCTCACTTTCCCTTTCACCCAAGGAGACAATGCTGGCAGAGGTGACAGTGTAGCCTACAGGATGAGGGCAAAAGCCACACTGTTGAAGTCTGTCAAACTCCACAAAACTGCCAAAAAGGTAAATAGCAGTGAGCAGTGGTACCCATGTTTTTGGATATGGGGAGTGAACCTGAAAATGGGCATGGCATTTTATGGGAATTGGCTTTGAAAAGAATTGGTGTGGGGAAGATAGGCATAAGTGAAAGAATGTGTTTCCTTTCTCTGGGTACCACAGATCAGGGGGTCTCAATGGCTGCTGATGTGCCAGGGCAGGAAGGTAGCCCACTGCTGCAAGCTGTGCAGTGATGAAATCTGAGTCCAGGAGCAAATGTGTGTTTCTCATACTGTGAAAGGTTCATGTAACTCCATAAAACACCAGAGTATGTTCAGACAGAGGTTCATCATGCAAGCTTTGATTGTCCCTGCAGCCCAAGCAGCCTGCGTTAGTGCAGCACTTGACGGAGCAGTTCCTCAGGAGTAACAATGGCTCTTGTTCTGCTCTCTAACACAGCTCATCTATGCGGAAGATGAGAGCGACACGGATGTAGACAGCCAGCGCTCTGTGTCCCGGGAGGATTCTGTTTTCCCCAGCTCCCTGAGGAAGCAGGCCAGCAGCGGAGTATGGTCTGACCAGAGCCACGGGCGGGATAGCAGGGAGCAGGACAGCAATCCGCGTGACCGCAGCTTGGAAAACGACAGCCGCCACAAATTCGACAGCCACGAGGCTGAAGGCGACAGTAGCAAGTTTGGTGTCAGAGGGGACGGCTACTCGAGTGTGGAAAGCAAGGAGAGAGGAGACAGCCGCACGAGTGTGGAAAGCAGGGAGAGCCGGGACCGCGTGTCAGCTGAGCTCTCCGATATCAGCAACCAAACCCTGGGAAGTCCCGAGGATTCTCAAGATCGTCACAGCATCGAAAGTAACGAGGTCCCGTTTGCCTCCTTTAAAGGGAGACAAAAGTAGTATTTCCCTTCATTTTCAGTCCCTACCTAGGGAGGCGGGGAGTAGCTTCATTTCGGGGAACCCTTTGTTAATGTAGTTCGCGTGGTGACTTTTGGGGTTCGCGGCGGTCCATGGCCCGTGGGGCTGTGCCGGCCGAGGCTGTGGGGCACGGGCACGCTGCTGTCTGCGCTGTCGGGCGGTGTTTTGCTGTAACGGGGCTTAAATAAAACCTCAAAACCCTGTACCTGCGTTCCTGTTCGCTGGGGCCGGGCGGGGGGAGCTTTAACACTTCTTAAAATGATGTGAAATCGCTCTTCCCCACAAATTTAACCAGTACACCCCCTTCGCTAGGCCTCCTTCTGCTTTCACCGAGGAGGAGCGGCACTCCAAACACCCAGAGCCGGCCCCTGCACCGCTACTCCAGGGGCGGTCCGCGGTTGCCGTGGAGAAGGGAGGGCGGCGCGGGAGGAGGAGGGCGGGAAGGAGGTCGCTGCCGCCGCTCCCGCCGGGAGCCAAGGCGACTACATCTCCCTCCGTACCCCGGGCTTTCCGCCGGAGGGCGGGGAAGGGGTGGCGGCGGCGGCGGGGCCGATGGCGGGCGGCGGCGGCTGCCGGCGCGGGCGGGAGCAGC
>VZRX01023573.1:9770-31570 GCA_013398075.1 Notiomystis cincta | reverse complement strand
CGCCCGACGGAGCCGCGCCCCGCAGAGCTGCCTGGGCCAAGCGCCTGGCGCGGAGACTGCGAGGTGAGAGAGCCACGGCCCCGGCCGCGCACCCCGCTCCCTGAGCCCGCTCCCCAGGCGTGGCTGCCGCTTCCTGCGCTCTGTAGAGTTGTTTGTAGTCTCTCCTCTGGAGTTGTCTGTAGTCCTCCTTTTCCTCTGCCGTGTCCTTTTCCATCCATCTCTGTCTGTGTCCTCATCGCCGTGCCCATCCGTCTTCCGATGCCCGTCCCGGTTATGCCCCCCCCAGCACATGCAGAGGCACCCACACCTCGCTCCTTCCTTTCCTCACCTCTCTGCCTTCTCTGGCTGCTTTCTGTGTAAGACACTCCTGCATAGGGGAGGTTTAAGTTGGGCATTAGGAGGAATTTCTTCACAGAAAGGGTGACATTGGAATGGACTGCCCAGGGAGGTGGTGGAGTCACCATCTCTGGAGGTTTTTAAGGAAAGACTGGAACTCGATGCCATGGTCAAGTTGACATGGTGATGTTGGCCATGATGCTCTCAGAGGTATTTTTCAACCTTAGCTTTCTGCCCCGGCGCCAGGTCTTTGGAGAGTTGGAGCAGAATATTGTGCTTCTTTCTTTCTCAGCATGCCCCATTCTAAAGAAGAGGTGGCATAGGATACTCACAGTGGGTTTGCTGGGAGGGAATTTGAATTACTTTGTTTTCTGCAGTATTTTTGAGTACCTTGATGTTGCCCTTGACATTCAAGAGCTGCCTGTTGTCTCTCAGCTCGTGACCAGAGTTTGAAGCAAAGCTGGCCATATGTCAAGTGAACATTTGGGGTGTCATTCAAAGCTTAATGCATTAACTCCCTACTGAGCTGGCCTTGTACAGGGTTGATTTGACAACAGCAGAGAGAATGCTGGATGTGGAGTCCTTTGGATTTAAGGTTGTGGGAGCACACTGAAAAACCCCTCTTTGTTTTCAGAGAGGTTCAAAATGTCACCTTCAAACTGAGGATTTTAAACAGAAGATTGGTTTAAGTGTCAGTCAAAATCTTTGTGGTTACAAAGCTCCAGGAAAAGCAAACCATACTTAGAAAATAAAGATTCTTCTGAAATGTGGATTTTCTGAAGTAGTAGATAGTACTGTTACTGGCTGCTATGGCATAAATGGAAACTGTGAAAACAAACTTGACTTTAAGCAAGAATTTGTACCTTCTCTGATTTCCATGTGCATTCAAAGATTATTTGCTGTAATGATTTCTCTGGCTTTGGCTGTATTGCACCAAAATAAATCCCTCTTGAACATTGTGGTGTTCAATTTGCAGAGATTATGGAATAGAGCATGGTTTTTTTTAGCAGATTTTATTGGCACTGTGTTCAATGACCTAAGTCACTTCATAACAAGAAACCAGAATGACCAGGAAAAAAATATTAGTAATAATTGTGTTGTGCATGAATTGGCACTGCTCTGGTTGGAGTCTCCAGTGGTGTGTTTGCTCTAGTCTGTTGCTGAGATATGTAAATGCCTAGGAAAAGAGCTGCTTCACATCAAGAAAGTAAAGTCCTTTTACAAAAGCTTTTATCTAAGTTCAGATGCCCCCTTCATCTTGTTGCCAAGAGAGAACTGTGTATGTTTTTAACTGTGGTGAAAAACAGCAGTACTTGTACATGAGGCAAGTGTGAGGTGACTGAGTGGTGACCTGGTACTGTTGCTCCTGTTGCTCTCTGTTGTGATTTGTGCAGTAATACTCAAAACAGTGTCTGTGGATTCCTGACCTGCATTTGTAGGCAAGTGTAGCTAAAGTTACTGTAGTCAACAGATCCTTTTCTGGCTCTTTAATGAGAATGTTGCCACAAATTCCTGGGCACAGGAGATGTCTGGGTGAGACTTTGGTGCTGTGGACGTGCTACAGGGCACTGTACTTACCTGTGGAATAGGTAACACCTTCTCTGAAGACTGTGATCCCTGTGCTGCACAGTTAAAGGGCTGATTTCAAGCCTGACATTATTCAAGGACACTTGAAGGATGACTGAGGGTTTAGTATTGGAAAGATATTCCACAGTTCTTTAGACATTCCATGGATATCCATGAGGAATGCACCATGGAAAATGGTGCATTCAGTTTTGTTTCAAGATGACTACAGGAAAATTGGCAAGGATTTATGTAATGAAATTCCATCTCACCAGACAAATTCAACAAGAGGGATTAATCTTTTGGATATCACAAGTGATAGTGTTAACATGGCAAAAAAGGTGACACTCAGTATTGAAGGATGTTCAATGACAGCTTGCAATTTACTTGCTGCCAGTTACGAAAGAAAAATGCTGAGAGGATTTAAAGTGTTGGAATTTTGGTAGTTGCAACTGTTGGGGAAACTGTAACAGGAGTTACTAAGTGAATAGAAAGTCAACTACTTCAGACTGTGGGTATTTTAGGTTCTTCTTTATGTGGATTTTGTTCAGATTCTAACATGAGTGTCTGTGAAGTGGCTTTAGTTCCTCCAGTTTTACAGATCTCTTCAGCAAACATCGCAGATGTTGAGAGGAGAAAAGGGGCTGACTGTTAAGGTGGAAGTTACCAGAAGTTTTGATGGGTAAAAACAAGGTCTGTTTCCAGAGCCAGGCTGGAAAGGTAACCCTACCCTGTAGAGCTGGACTTGGTCACCTTATGTGTGTCATCACTGATGTGTGTTGGGCATTTCTTGAAAGGTTTTCTTAGCTATTGTTAAATAAAGGTACCAAATACCCTTCCAAGTCACTCTTTGTTATTTTCATGAAGACTGCTACATACAGAATGAGTATGAGCAGTTGTTAGTTGCAGATTTATTTGATAGAACTACACAGATTCTGTCAAAAAGTTGATGAATAGCAAATTTGTATAAGAGAGCAAAACAGTTTTGGTGCTTGCAGCAGATGTCAAATTGAGCCCTGCTTACCTCTACTATGTTTGATGCATTTAAATCAATATTCTAATAAGGAAAAAAGGGGAATAATATATGTATATTGCAAAAATGTAACAGCTAATGAAAGCTCCAAGCTAGCTGATGGACAAATTCAGAGTTCATGTAACACGATTATTGTTGTGATTTATTGTATGATCCCTGGTGCTGTTTGGTTGGGTATTTTCTTTGATGTAACTTTCTTTTCTTTGCTGGCTTGACTCCTAACAACAGTCTAATATGACAGAGTTTGAGTTTGGAAGCTTTCTGCTTACCACATTTCTTATTGGTGAGTAATGTGCTGACAGCCGGGGCTTGGCTTTCTTGCCGGCTTAGCTCACTGGCTTTTCCAGCCTTTTCTTCCTCTCTTCCATAATGATTTCCTGCCTTTATTATGAGGGTTGCTAGTGCAACATAGTGCTATGCTAGAGGCTGAATTTGTTGAGTACTTTATTATTAGTGATTCTGTAAATGTTCTGGGATTTGTATTTTTGTCTTCAAGAATGATCTAATAGGGAGGATTTGGCATTTGGTGTAGTAAAGTTGCAGTCTTTATCTGCACATTTTCAAACTTGGCCTTAAAGAACAGCTCTGAAAAAGCTCTCTTATTTAGGGGCTGACACTAGGAAAGGTCCTAAGTTACTAATTAAGCCATGTGAACAGAGATTAGTGCCAAGACTGTTAGTACTTGCCGTGCCTATGCAAGAGAAGTTTCCACATTTATGTCACAAGTTAAAAATGTGGTAGCTGAAGGGCTTCAGGAAACATCTAACACACTAATTTTTTTCTCATTTAAACAGGTAGAGGGAAGAACTTCCTCATTCCCATCTCTGTTAGCAAACAAAGGTCTGCAGCAGACAGCTTAGCCCTTTGTCTTAGTCTTACAGCAATGGTTGCAGATTGACTGAACTCATGCTTCATTATAATGTGTTTTGGCTATCCCTTGTTACTGTTCCATTTCAAGTTACTGTGGTATGTTTGATGGATCCAAGATTTTTCCTAGGGAGTTTGAGGTTACTTCATTTCTCTCTACTGAGAATGTAAAGGATGTTTTGAAAGGTTGGCTGTTTAAAACAACTGAAAAGGATGAAAGTTTAGTGCTGTTCTGTAGGAGTGAATTTTTAGTTTTAAAGGCTTTTTTTCTCATTGGAAACTAAGGTCAAATTGCCTTGCTTTAGGTTTAAATGAAGAGAAGTTCCATGAAAGGAACAGTCTGAGCATCAGCAGCTGTTCCCAGCTTTTTTTTGTGTTCTGTACTAGGCATAGGAAATAAGTATGGTGGTTGCTAACTGCATTTTGTTTCAAGGTGTTTTAGAGACTCCATTTAAAAGATTCTTTTGCTTTTCTGTTACCCATTTGGAAGGGATCACCAAAGTTCAATAGCTTCTCTTCCTGTCTTTTTGGGAATGTCAAGCACTACATGAAGTGAGGAACAGGCATAAACAATTCAGCTGACAGAGTTGCTCAAGTTGACAGCTGGACTGGACAGCAGTTGCTCATTTAGGCTTCTACTGATGTTTAACTGGTAACTCTTCATTGTGCAGGGAAAGAAACCATGTAGAAAGGCTCACCAAGCATCCCTGCTGTGTCTTTGTTGGACGTGCCTTGCCTGTCTGGGAGGGGAAGGTTATCATTTGGGTGTTTTAAAAATATGTTTGACTCAAGCATCCTCCTTTCATGTAGACAGTTAAGACTGCTCCTAAATGCTCAATAATGAATGTGCATTTTCATTCATCAAACAATGATTTTCATGTTTAAAAGAGAAAATACCAAAGCACTGCACTTCCATTTCTTGAAGGATGGCTGTCTGTGCATGTCTCTGTATCCTTGTATCTGTTTTTATGTATTATTCTGAGCAGCAGCACTTCTGCAAATCTTCCACAGATTCTGTTAGGGTTCTGCTGAGTTGTTCCTAAATTATTTGGCATCTTGTTGATATTGATACTGTCTCAGGCCCCATTCAGTCTAAGAATGAAGCTCCTCTTGCTTAACCTTAGATCAGTTTAAAATCCATAGAAGAACCTGCAGCAGACATGACAAAGGTTAGGCTTTCAGCATCACTTACTATGCCACTTGTGTGTCTGTACCAGGCATCTGTGCACATCATTATGTATATATTTTTTCCTTTTAAGGTCTGTGGGGGACACGACTCATGGAAGAGAGCAACACCAGCAGAGAGCGGTACCTGAAAAGTGTTTTACGAGAGCTGATCACGTACATGGTTTTCCTCGTGGTCCTGTGCATCTGTAAGTTCTGTTCAGCACCAGTGCATCCACTTCTGTACTGTCTACTTGTTATGATTCCAGAAGGAAGGTTGTTTGATGTGGGAGAAGAATTAATAGGCAGATGTTTAGGCAAATACTTGGAATCAAATATTTTTCTTTTTTTCTGCACATGGGCTGTTGCTTGAGACTGAAAATGCTACAACTTTCTGTGCCTTAACAAGTTTAGAAACTTTAGGCAGGATGATAACATACTTGTTCTTTGCTTTTAGAGAGCATTTTTTTATTGTAGTATCACACTGCAGTGTAATACATCTGCTACACTTTTTGAAATCACTGGGCAGAAATGGTAAATATGAAGAGGAGGAGCTAGTCATCTAGGACAAATAAATAAATAAATAAATTAACTAAATCACCATGTTTGAAGTTCATCGTCAAGGTTATGCACAGATCACAGCTGGAGACTTCTGTGGCTTGTGTCATTTGTTGTCTTGATACCATATGAAGTATCATAATTAAAGAACACAGAACAGAGTAACATTCAATTTACAGTGTAAGAAAGAATTTCTTATGGAGTTACAAAATATCTGTTTTATTTGTTTTCTACGGAGAAAACCAACAAAATGGGTATACTCTTGAGTTAGTGTATCTTTAGAAAGCCAGAATGTTTCAAGTCTCCAGTTTTTAGCATGGTCAGTTCTGCTCTAAACAGCTGAAATGTCAGTGAGACTTAAGTTACCATTTATGATCAGTTGCAATATAACAAGGTGATGTTTTTAATTTTCGTGAGGGGGAATCATGGAGTGGAAAAGCAAAGGCAAAACTACGTTGGTGGACAGTCTGTGAGAGCAAGTCTGCTCTGCTTGAATGTAGCAGAATTACTAAAAAGCACAGATTTTATACTATTGACACAACTGTTTTGATGTTGTACTGCGGGTGTGTTTGTATTTTAAATAGCATATTTTTTTCCTTCCTGAGTCATTTAAGAATGCTTAGAGCAAGTTTATGGACAAAGCAGTGCAAGGCTGCTTGTGGCTGACACACTGAACCACCAGGAGAAATGTAGCAGTGAGGAGTCTGCATTAAAGTGAAATTTGTTTCAGCAGGAAGTTAGACTTTTAACAGGCTGTTAACTATTTGTTTTGCTACAGAAAAGGGTTTTTGCTAACAGAATAAAGGAGAAGTGTAGTATATTAAATATCTAGAGATATTGCTAGCTCATTAGTATTTTTTAAGTATTCTTTTTATTTTTCACATAAGTTATAACTGTAGGTCACTCTGGTCTGTGGCTTGGCGTGCCCTAGGAGAAAGCTTCCTAGTGCAGGCTAAATGATACGGGCATTTCTTGTTCTCTTGTGGTTTGGAGAATTCATATTTAGAGAGAATCCAGGTTATGGCACAGTCATGTGATAATTCCATGTGCATAGCAGAAGTCTATTAAAAATAGTCCTTGTTCTCCAGTTGTTAAAGGAAACAAAAAAATTTATAAATTTTACAAAATTGTCAAAACTGACAGTAATTATTCAGCGTAGGCCTAATTTTTCAGACTCCTCTGAATTTTAGACAGAGTGGTTTAAGTATTTATAGGTGGTAACAATATCCATGCCAGAGAGTGTTTCCTCAAACCGTCTTAATTTTGTACATGATTTTATAATTTATGCTCTGTGGCTCTCAGTTCAATGTTTAGCCCTATGTGAGGAAAAGAAGTAACACAGTCATTTATTTTCTGTGGGGAGTTCATCTTAAAGGTTCACTGCCTAATCCTTGTCATCCCCAGTGCCCTGCAGGATCCTCGTTGACTGTCATTATCTGCTCAAGCAGAGCATAGTTCTCCTGAGGTCTTAGTGCCTTTGTGCAGTTCTCCATGCATGCCTTGGGTGGCACAAGCCACCTAAAAGGCCACTACCTGCCTCTCTTCAGGCTGCTGAATCCTGCCTTTGTTTCCCTTGAGGTTAGCTTTGGTAGAAGGATTAATAATAGAATGAGGTGTGGGAAGGAGAAGAGAATATTTTAAATTGATTGATCAGTCTGCCTTCACTGCTTTTGTATTTTAATCACAGTTGACAGATAAATGCTGTTCAGTGTGGATTTTTTTTTGAAGCTTAATAGTTCCACTACAAAATCTGTACAAATACAACCTGATATATTCAAAACAAACAAAGTACTTTTTTTTTCTTTTTTTTTTTTCTTTCCCTCATTCCTTTATTTCTCACTCCTTACCACCAAATCTTCTGCAGTGACTTATGGGACAGTGAGTTCCAGTATGTACTATTATACAAGGGTTATGTCACAGCTCTTCCTGGAAACACCTGTGTCAAAAATGGAGAGAACTGATTTCAAAACTTTGTCCACGATGGATGACTTCTGGAAGGTAATCTAAACCCAAGTTTTATATCTCTGTTGCTGTGGTTTGCTGGTCCTGTCATGAACTGTAAATTTAACTGGCAGGCTCTTATTTCCTAACATGGTCAGACTTGTGCATGAAGATCTATGTGCACAATGTCAAAGCTATGGAACAAAGTAGGCCTTTAATATGTGGAAATTTAGAACTCAAATAATGTTCCTGGGGTAGGGTAGGGCAAGTTTGTGGTGTGTCTTTGGAGGACAGCTAATAGTAAAGTCTTATGTAAGAGAAATTATCAGCTGCAATTCTGACACCTCCATGGAATGAAGATCTGTAAAAACAGGCTGACAACATGGAAACTAAAATTCTGATATCCTCTCCAGTTCACAGAAGGCCCTTTGCTCGATGGTCTTTACTGGGAGATGTGGTACAATAACAAAACCATGGCAGAAAACAAAAGCTTCATTTATTATGAGAACCTGCTCCTTGGGGTGCCTCGCATTCGGCAGCTGAAAGTCAGGAATGGTTCGTGCTCCGTACCTGAAGATTTAAAGGATGAAATCAAGGACTGCTATGATGTCTATTCTGTGGCTAATGAAGATACTGCGCCGTTTGGGCTCGGGAATGGAACTGCGTACGTAGCATTCCTGTAGACACATTCTCCTTTTAATACACTTGTGACCCATCTTCCTGTCTTAATTTTGTGATGTTGGTCAAAGGAACTTTGTAACTTCCTTCTCTGAGGGGGTACATCAAAACTGTGTAGCAAGCATCTCTTAAATGAGACCTTTAAGTAACTAATACATGCTTTTTAGTCAGGTTTTGTTAGTGTCTCTTTTGTTAATTGTGAGTTGAAAGTGGAAAGACCAACGTGCTCTGTTTCACTTCTGAACTAGCTGGACATACACCAATGAGAAGGATTTGAATGGGAGCAGCCACTGGGGCTCCATTGCCACGTACAGTGGGGCTGGTTATTACCAAGACCTCTCAAGGACCAGAGAAGTGACAGCTTTGCAGATAGCAAGCCTGAAGAAGAACCTGTGGCTGGACAGAGGGACCAGAGCAGCTTTCATTGATTTCTCTGTGTACAATGCAAACATCAACTTATTCTGCGTGGTCAGGTATGAACAGGAGTATGACAGTGTTCAGTTGCACAGTGTGGGTTGTAGACTTGAGGTTTGCTTGTGATTGCTTTGTTTTGGGGACATGGGTGAGTGCATGTTTTGTGTAAAGGAGACAGACAACTCAAGTGCCATGCCTCCCTGTCAAGGAAGTGAGACTCCTCATGGAGTATGTCCTGGCTTTCCTGGTGCCACAATGCCTTAGGTACAGTTTGCAGGAGACTCTTCTAGAGAGTTGGCTTATTCAAGTAAATACATGGGTGGAGGGCATCAGCCTTTAGTTTAGATAGCATGAAAATAAATCTTTCTGTCTTTGTTTCTTCACTACTTCTGAAAGGCTTTAGGTTTTAGTTGAAATGTGTGGTCACCTTTACAACTTCTGTATGGTGTCTTCTCTGAATCATATGTGGGTTTGTTTCTATTATTTAGATAATTATGCAAATAAACCCAAGTGTCTTTTAGTAGTGGTTTTTATTAATTCTGATTAAATTCTTTTTTACTTTGCCTTTTTTTAAAATGCAGGTTGCTAGTGGAGTTTCCAGCCACTGGAGGCCTGATTACATCTTGGCAGTTTCAGCCAGTGAGGCTGATTCATTACATCTCCACTTTTGATTTTTTCCTGGCAGCCTGTGAAATGTCCTTCTGTCTTTTTGTTCTGTATTATACGGTGGAAGAGATCTTAGAAATTCGCATTCATAGACTGCGCTATTTCAGAAGTCTTTGGAATTGCCTTGATATCCTTATCATTGTGGTAAGTAACCTTTGTAATAAGGCTAAAATTGCCTTCTAAAGTGTGCTTTGTGGGAGACATTAATTACTCAGTGTTTCTGTTGTGATATTAAAGTGTAAGACCATCATTAGGAAGGATGCTTACGGACTATTAGGCTATTCATCCTGGTTAAGACCATTTTAGTCTGTGTTGCAATGTTGGTATCTTTTGCAAATTTGGTTCTTCTGTCTTCAGTGATTTCAACCTGCTGTAAAGTTGGAGTATTTGTCCATCATGCTTTTTCACAGTTTTTGTTTATAGAGACATAGTTTTTATTGGAGGTGACAAACTTGCCCTCTTTTCTACATATCTGGTACAGACTATTGCACTGGCTTTCAAGTAGGAAAATCATCTGCTTTATAGAAATGGTTTGTATTTCAAGGAATGGGGCTGGGATTTGAATATGTTTGCAAAGAACCACAAAGAGATTTATCATGGTATTAAATACTCACCAGCTAATACCAAGTTTGAAAAAGTACTTCAGAGTTGTAGAGTGCTAGCAGCTGTCTAGGTTAAGTGGACAGCATTGCACTAATCTTAGTGCACCAGAAAATATGACCTTTGGATATAAAGCTGCATAATATAATTCTCTCTGGACTCACATCAAGCTGTCCTTAGCAAAAGTACACAAAGCCCGAAATGCTGAAACAGTTCCAGTCTCACACTCGTTTTGTATCTTCAGGCTTGGATGAATCAAAGGTTTCAAGTCTTGAAGTTAGTATTTAGTACTTGTAATCCAGGGAAATCATATTTGCATCACAGTACTTTGTAAATGAAGGGCTGTTTAGGAGGATGTTTACATGAACTGTGAGTTGTTTTTTACATTTAATGGTTGGGCAGGGCTAGGATGCTTTGCTGTTAGAGTCAGTGAAGAGTATTCAAGTGTGGCTCTAAAATTCAGTTCACTCAAGGAGTCAAAATGCTATGTTTATGCCTTGCCTGAGGGGCATTGTTTAAATGTAGGATTATGTACTTATGACTCTCCATATATGGTGAAGTGTTCACTTACAGTAATGAACAGCACATTGGCAGAAGTCAAAGCAAGAAACCTCTATGGTAAAATGTCAGCTTCTCTGCTGTTGCTTGTTCTGGGCAATACTGCTCAGTCTGTGCCCTGGAGAACCTGTAGTGCCTTTTTGGCTACTGCTGTCCTTCTACTCTGTGTTCTTTTTCACCCTTGTCTTTTTGAGCTGTCACATCCCCTTCCTTATATTTTCTTCTCTGTGACAGCACCACTTTTCTAAGCCTACTAGGTGTCCCTGTCATTTTGTCCTTCACCTGTGGCAAGGAAATGATTTCTAAATCTTCTTACTCCCAGACTACTTGTCCATAGTCCAGGACTACAATGGTTTTGTTGTGAAATGCATGAAGTTCCTCATATCTTAACTTCATCTGACATATATGGTTCAAACAAGTTATTCTAAAGCCCCCATTACCTTTTATAAATTTGTGTGTTTCTTTTGTCCTCAGCTGTCTGTGGTAGCTATAGGAATTAGCATCTATAGGACATCAACTGTTGATATGCTCCTGAAGAAGCTGCTGGAAGATCAGAACTCATTCCCCAATTTTGAACCTTTGGCATACTGGCAAATGCAGTTTAACAATATAGCAGCAGTCACTGTGTTTTTTGTCTGGATTAAGGTAATTCCAAGACACATATCCTTACTCTAACATTAGAATGTAAGCAATGTCCTGAGTTTCATGATACACATTATTTGAGGTTTACTTATGTTTCTCTCAAAGGCAATCATGTGAGAAGGTCAGAACACGGATAACTTCTTGCAAATTAAAAGCAAGGTTGTAATTTGCCACAGGTTTAGTCAGCTCTTGTTTAGGTCTAGAAGATGTAGTCAGTTCATGTGTTTTTTTGGCAGACAAGTTAAGAAATGTTTTTATTATTCCTCAATTGATAAGTTAGTAATTCTTACTGGATACTGCTTTGTTTCCAGTCATGTTCAGTAAGACATATCATGTAGAGGAGTGGAGAGCAATTAAGTTAAGAAATTGTCTTCCTTGTCTTTACAGCTTTTTTCTTCTCTTTTTTCTTCTAACAGCTTTTCAAATTTGTTAACTTCAACAGAACAATGAGCCAGTTGTCCACCACGATGTCTCGCTGTGTCAAAGATGTCATTGGCTTCTCCATTATGTTTTTTATTATTTTCTTAGCATATGCTCAGTTGGCCTATCTTGTCTTTGGCACTCAAATTGATGACTTCAGCACTTTCCAGGACTGCATGTAAGTACAGGTATAAAAAATGAGAAGAAGATTTTGGTACATTGGTAAATTGGTTGCTTTATCAGAGGCAAATCCTATGACATCTATCTAAACAGATAAGCTGCAGGCACACTGCTGTTGATATAAGTAGCAAACACATTTTTATAACATTTTTATCTCAGTGTTATTGCTGTGAGATTAAATAGTCAGAGAAGTGCACTAAAAATGATAGAGTTGGGTTGGTGTGGTATGATTTTTACAGCAGTGGGTTACATTCCTAGACAAAGCAATGACTCCATATTCAATGGTTAAATGCTTACTGAAATGTTGGATGCATAGTAAGGCTGTGTTCCTGATAGTGTTCATAGTTGCTTGACTCAGAGTCCATCTTAGCCAACCATAAAATTTAGAAGTATCTAGAATCCAGGAGAGAGATAAGACTTAATATAAGATTGCTAATCAATTTTTCCTTGGTTGATTTGGTACAACAGAACCTGATTATACCTGAGGCAATTAACAGGTCGTTCAGTCACTGATTTTCCCTGCCCCCTTACATTGGGGCAGTGTTGCAAAGAGTTTTTTGCAGAGAAGTGAAGGAACTAGAAATATGCTGATGATGCTGTGAAGTGCCAAGCTTCTTCCAGCTTAGAGGGAGAGGATTGAGGTTGTTTGTGTGTGAAAGAGGTGGGAGTGAGTATCAAAGCTTCATGGTAGTAATTAGTAGTTTGCTTTGCTTCCTGTTGTGACCTGAAGGGAGAAGTATGGTTTTTTTCTCTGTGGGGCACCTGACTGTGAGTTTGGTTGTGCCTATAGATGTGCTTGGTGAATTGTTTTAGCAGTGCCTGATAAAGTGTTACAGCAGTGCAGACCTCTCTGCAGCCCATCAGTCATACTGATAGAATAAAGTAGTTTGAGAATCCTTGCATAGCTCCAGTAACATTTTCTTCAACTCCTGAATGTGTTTTGTTTTTCAAGATTTACTCAGTTCCGCATCATTTTGGGAGACTTCAACTTCACAGAGGTTGAAGAAGCTAATCGAATATTGGGACCCATTTATTTCACTACATTTGTGTTCTTTATGTTCTTCATTCTTTTGGTATGTAAACTTTGTTTCTGTGGGGTGGGTCAGTGGCTGTTTTTGCATCATTTGTCCTTTGATTCCTCCTGCTACTTGGGGCTTTTTCTGATAATGGTGAGTGTGTGGCCCATGAAGGGGCCTGACTGCTACATGGCTGGTCACTACACTCTTTCCTTTTTTTCCTTGTTTAAAATTGATTTGCATTGTATGTTTGTTGTCATTCTCATGCAGTGCTCCACACCGTGTTTTTCTAAATTATTATTATTAGTATTAGTATTAGTATTACAAAGAATTTTATTTCTAAAATCTGAATAGTGCCTGGTTGGCTTACACAGCAAGGCTGTCTCTTTTGGTGAAAAGTAGCTGTACTGTTCCATGCAGTCTCTTGGTTCATAAAGTGCTCTAATGTGTGGCTGGCTGTGTTTACAACAGCCTTGTTCTTGCATGCTGCACACAGTTTTACCTGCTGCAAGAGCCTGGTTCATCAGCAGTGCAGCAGCTTTCAGATATGCAGGTTTGCCTCTCTTCTATCTTGTTCTGCTTCCTCAGGGCAGAGTCAGGCCCTGCCTTTCTCCCCTTCCCAATGCAGATTACCTGTACACTTTTCAAACAGGACTGTTGGAAGCTCAGCTTACCTGAGAGGCAGTGTATAGACATTATTGGCTAATAAATCAAGGAGTGTATTGTGAGTACTCATCTTTTGTATACTCTGTTATCTGGCAAGGATAAATGCAGGATTTTACTAACCTTAAAACTGCACAGCAGTCCTGTATCATCAGAACTTTTAATGTCATTTAGTGATCCTTGTACTTAGTGCAGCTTTTTATTACTATTTGGGATGAAAAGGAATGGCATTCAGGTTTTATTTGTGGGAAAAGGCTTCATCTTGGATGTTCACTAGTGAGGAAGCAGAGAATTTTAAGTGTTCAGTGAAATAGACCAGGAGTCAATAGGCAAATAACATGTGGGTCACTCTGGCCAAAGGTGCACATGAAGCAGGTTTCCTATTTGCTTTTTAGGACCTCACACATTCCAGAGGAACAGAGTCTATTGTCCAGCAAGGGAAAGTAATACTTTTTTTCTAAGGAGCAACAGAAAAATACTGGAAGGTGAAGTCAGAGCAGGTTATCCAAAACACTCACCATAATTTGTGTGTTTATTAATATCTATGCAATCTTTCATTTAGCCTGAATGAAAAGTTGATTCAAGTCCCTTGAGACCAGTCTGAGACCTGGGAATTAAGTTAGGGAAGATGGGAAGAAAGCATCAACTCTTAAAGCTGGGCAAAATAGCAGCAAAAGATAGCATGAATAGTGAGTTGTCAAGTTACCTCTTACTTCTCTGGTGTTGGGCATGAATGCATAAACATACAGCACTGAAAGATTGCTCCAAAGCATGTTTTTTAAGTCCATAAGGAAACAGAGGATAACACTGCCTTTCTACATTGAACTTGCCAGTAAATTTAGTGATTCTTTTTGAACGTGAATATCCAGTTTGCAATTCAGCCATGTTTACTCCATGTCCAGCAGGACCCTTTCAGTAATGACAGCATGGTTTGATTAAGTTACATGCAAGCACAGGGTTGGTGAGACCAATATTTTCTCATTTCTCTGAACAAGAAAGAGCTCTTTTCAGAGTTGATGCTATAAATGCCAAGTGCCTGATTTTAAGTTTTTTGATATTATCTTTAGTCTGAAATGCAAGCAGAGCTGTAACTAGATAAGAACCTTTTGTTTGTGCTGGTTATTACAGGATGAATAGTTAACTTGATTCCTCAGATGTTTTTGTTGCCAGCTGTGGTGCCTGGATTAACTCGTGGTTACCTGTGTAAGTTTGGCCTTGCAAGGTTCACTGCCACTGCTGTGTGTAGCTGTGAACCCTCTCTGGAAAGTAATTCTCCAGTTATGTTAATAACCAGTAATGTTGATCAAAATTTTTTATACTGCAGCATGTCATATGTCAATATCAAGCTCTGGATGTTAGTTTCTTTTTTTTTTTTCTTCTGGCCTTTTAAAGCAAAATTCATGTAAAGGTCTGCAAAAGAAGGTCATAGGAGTACTAATCTCGTTGAAATTTCAAATTTCAACATTTTTGTTTTCTCTTATGAACAGAACATGTTTTTGGCCATTATCAATGATACCTACTCTGAAGTCAAATCAGATATGGCACAACAGAAGGCAGAAATGGAATTGTCTGACCTTATCAGGAAGGTAAATGTAATGTTTTGTTTGTTTGACATCTTATTCCTCACATCTGAACTTATTTCATAAAATATTATATAAACTGTACAAAGTAAAGCTGGCAGCAGCTGATGAGAGTACACATCTCAGTTAAAATAAATTAATCTGAGCTGAGTGTAAATTAAATAAGTGAAAACTTCCCATCACAATGTATTTCAGTCATCTGAGACTTTGCCTTGAATGATCACACTGAACACACTGAATGAGATTGTACTGCAGCTGATTTCTATAATCAGTAAAGTTATTAGAAATCTTCTTTCAGGAGAAACAACAAAATTTCACTTCCTCTTTTAGGGCTACAACAAAGCCATGATCAAACTTAAATTGAAGAAAACTACTGTTGATGACATTTCAGAAAGTCTGAGACAAGGTGGAGGAAAACTGAATTTTGATGAACTCCGGCAGGATCTAAAAGGGTAAGGGAATTGTTACTTCTTACCTTGAATAGTATCCTGAGGGACAGGTGATGTTAACTTTTTGGTGTGATTTTCCTCTAGCAGAAGTACACTAATGTGGATAAAGACACACAGCATAGTACTTTTCTCTGCACTATGGCTGGTTTTGGCATCCCACACCAGAGCAAGGATTTGGAGCTCTGGAGCCTAACCTCCTTGAATTTCTGTGTTTTGGGGAGAAAAACCACAGAAATCTCTGAGGAAGCAGAGAACTAAGGCCTTTGAGGAAATGCTAATGTTTCTGTCAGACCCCTGCAGGAATTTGTGGACAGTCAGGAGTCCAAGGCAAGGGTATAAATCAAGGAGATATAGAAGGGAGTTGCAAAGAAGAAAGGTTCATTGTAGGTATGACTGGTGCTTTAACAAAAGAAAAGTGAGGACTAAGGGGTTTTTATTGGTACTGTGAATTTATAGGCAATTCTGGGATGTCTGTGTCTTGGGGAATGAAAGTCTGTCTGAAGTGAGGTGTTTCTTAATACACAGAGTTCTTTCAGCATCTGAAAAATGGAAAGTAAAGGAACTGCTTTTACCGCCTTTTCAGGAAGGGGCACACAGATGCAGAGATTGAAGCAATATTTACCAAATATGACCAGGATGGGGATCAGGAATTGACGGAGCATGAACATCAGCAGATGAGAGATGACCTGGAAAAGGAGAGGGTGAGCTCAGCACTAGAAGTGTTCCACCACCACTGTCTGCCAGTCTGCTCCCTGTGCTGCTTTCCTGCCTCAGAAAAATCCTCTTGTCTCCTTCACTTTTGCTGTCATTCCCGGCTGTCTGAACAGGACTGTAAAAAGGCACAGGGGAGCTGATAGAGGGCAGGAGGTCTTTGACCTTGTCACCACCATGTCCCATGTACAAGTGACAGTTTTTACATCTCTCTCTCTCTGGCTTGTGTTTTCACAAAGGAGGATCTGGACCTGGATAGGAGCTCTCTGCCACGTCCTTTGAGCAGCCGCAGCTTCCCCCGGAGCTTGGACGACTCTGAGGAGGATGAGGATGAAGACAGCGGACACAGCTCCAGGAGGAGGGGCAGCAGCTCTAGTGGGGTTTCCTATGAAGAGTTCCAAGTGTAAGTTTATCCTTCTGAGGGGGACAAATTTTCATGGTGGGTTTTGGCTGTTTTTTTTTTTTTTTCATAGTGGGTTTTCTTCTTTTGGTTATATAGTATTCTCTCCTTAATATTAATCAAATTATTAATAAGAGCAAGTGTTATGATTTTGTGGTGTATAAGTCACTCCTTTCATTAGCTTTCAAATAATATCTGAACTGGAAGTGCCTTAGAGAGCCTCATGGGAGTTGGTTAGAAAATCAGAACAAACAAAAAAACCAGCAACAAAACCCCTGTCCTTAAAACATTGTCATTGAAAAGTCAGAGGAAAGGGTCATGTTACAATAGTGCCAGAAAAGACTTTTCTGTTTTAAATCAATAGTAAAATCTTGAGTTTATTTTAGGTTCAGTGAGAGCTTCAACTGTTGTTTTAAATAAGATTAAGTTACTCAGTGTATATTTTTGTCTGAAATTATAGCTCTCCATATTAATTAATTATAGCAACACTAACTGAATAAAGAATTGTGTAACTGAAAACAACAATTTTTGTGATGATGTCCCAAGAGCAGTGAAAGCAGAGTGCAAGATGTACTTTTTTTTCCCCCTGTGCTTTGCCCCTGTTTTACCTTCTTGCTCTGGTGTACTTTGTCCCTCCTGGACAGTAGGACTGGTTTGTGGGAAGTCAGAGGTGTGCCTGGATAACAGCAGTGCCTCATCCTTGTCTGCTCTGTGTGTTGACATGCTAGAACGGTGCTGACTGGGCAAGGTCTGAGTCACTGAAGCTCCCACTTGTCGCCCTCAGACTCATGAGGCGGGTGGATCGCATGGAGCATTCCATCGGCAGTATCGTCTCCAAGATCGATGCCGTTATCGTGAAGCTGGAGGCCATGGAGAGAGCCAAGCTAAAAAGGAGAGATATGTTGGGAAGGCTGTTAGATGGAGTGACAGAGGTAAGAAAGCCACTCTCTGTGGTCTGGTCACAATCTGCATGTTTTCCTTTCTGTGGCTACTTCTTCCTACTGCCTGGCTTGGCAGGATTGAAGGAGTGGTGGTAAAGAGGAGGTGAGTGCTTTGGCAGTGGGCAAGTGATTTCAGTCAGGTGTTAGAAAAACATGAAATTTAAAACATGAAATTTAAAACATAAAATTTTGGGAACATGATTCAAGCTTCAGATACGATATCATGTCTTACAGCAGCCCTGTGTCACCATTTAAACCCGTGATCTGGACAGCAGCAGTGTTCAGTAGCTGCTGAAGCAGCTCCTCCATCCCCTGTTGTCTGTTGGGATTATTACAATATTTTTTGTGGACTAGTCTGTTAGAGTCTGGGGGATCCAGCCTAGCTAGCCCATCCTGCTCTTATTCTCCTTTGTTGCTTCTGTCACCGTGTTTACCTGACTTCTACTGCTTCCGCTTTCACCCTCTCTTTCCTGAGGGCCCTTTGGAAGTGAGCAGTGGGAGAAACATGTTATTTCTGTGGATGGTAAAATCTGTCAGGTGGAATACAAGTTGTACTTTCCTAGGTGGCGACCAGGGCATTTCATCCCTGGAAATAAACCAGTTTGCTGTGTGAGCTGCTTCCCCATGAGCCTGTGGAAGTACTTGAGTGGCATAAGAATTTCCCATGGTTGTAAAGGGTTTTGCCTAGACTGCAGTTTGGAAGCTGCACTTTCAGCTTGTGTCTTTTCATGTGTTTAGGATGAAAAACTGGGCCAGGACAACGAGCTCCACAGGGAACAAATGGAGAGGCTGGTGCGAGAGGAGCTGGAGCGCTGGGAGTCAGACGACACAGCCTCCCAAATGAGCCATCGGCTGGGAACACCCCTGGGACTGACTGGTCAGCCACGCTCCAGGAACTCCCGGCCATCTTCTTCCCAGTCAGATGGCATTGATGCAGGAGCAGGAAATGGGGGGAGCAACATCCATGTGTAAGTTGAGCCTTGTAGGTGATTCCAAATGTTTCAGGTCAGTATTCAGCCAGCAAATACCCCAGCACTGCTCCCCAGCATGAGAGGATTGTTCTGATCAGATCACTGAGGACAACTTTCACTGGTGGGAAAAAGTAAATATTCAGTCCAGAAATCATTTTGAGGCCTTTGTAAGCCATGTGTAATGCCAGTGGTGAGAATGTCCCCCTTGGAAACAAAAACATAGGAAACTGAATGGATATCAGGTGGGAAAAATCTACTGGGACAGAAATCTGATTCTATAAAAGTGTTATTTGGAACACTTGCACGAGGGCAGCAAGCTTCAGACAAAATAATATTCAGTGGCTGGCACACTAAAATAAAAGGCTATTAATTTTCTGCTTCCTCTAAATAAATAAAAATACAATTTTAAAGGCTTTTAAAAGGAAATTTTAAAGTAAGATGGCCTCAGTTTGTCTTATTCATTATAACAGCTTAGAGATAAAGAAGCACATTTTTTTAAAATTTGTGTTTTTACTTGTCTTTCTGAGTTATTCTTGGTATACTAATATTTTAGTTAACTTAAAATATTCTTTTTTTCCTGTTGTGAGAGGTACATTTCTTTAAGAAGAAGAAAGTGCACTTAGTTTGTACAACTGTAAATTACACAATTTTGTGGCAGAAATTGAATGCATTCCAGTTAGCATTTTGGAAGAAATATTTGAGGACTGCCTCTTCACACCCAACTAACCGAATAATTTTCAGCTATGTTGCGAAGCGCCCGTTTTTAAATGCTATGTTTTCATGATTTAAGTGTTCCTGGGATAAACATTCCAGAGGTTCTTAGATAAATACAGCCACTTTTCAGAAAATACATTATTTAAAGGCACACAAAATCGAAACCCACTAAGTTTTCCTTGGGTGTGACAGGGAAAGGGGCAGAGAATTTTCAGTTGGGAAAAATCTGATCCTGTGCCATGTGAAGTTCTAATCACATCTCAGCTATGTGGTCTGTATTTACATTTAATTGAACTGCATGCAAAATTATTAGGCACATTTCTACATAGATTTTTCTGCTGAGGTGCAACACAGGATTCCTTTGGCAAAGTAGTATAATCACTGATTTTTAGTATTTAATTTCCTCTGCCTTCTGTCATAGAAGCTTTATTTTTGAAAAGAGATGCAATATTGCAATTCTGTTGTTTTCCTGTAGAGAGCACTGAGGCAGTGTTTGGAGTTTTGCCTAGGAATATGTTTCCATATGTGGAATGCTGGTTTAGGATGGAGGCTGTCAATTGTGCTTTTTTCCTGCAGATGGCAGTTGTCTTGTGTTTAAAGACTGGGAGTTGGTGAAAAAGATAATGGAAAGCTACATAATCAACCACATTTCAGCTGCTGGTAGGGTATGTAGAGGAAAAAATGCCATTTTAACAAAGTGTATGAAGCATGTATTAAGTTGGTGCCTTCTGTTTCAACAAGCAGTTGTTGGCTCTTCATTCTTGTGGGAGTGCTACTTAGGTAAAGCTTCCATGTTTCATCTATTCTTGCAATGGCATTGCCTGGATGTGCAGTGGCTCAGAATGCCTTCCCTCTAACCAGGGAACTTGCTAAAACTAAATAGTGCCTTTCCATTTTTAATTTTATACAAAACCATACCTACAGAAACCTAATTAGTGTAAGGTGGAAGAGGAGGAAATTCAGTGTTGGAACTTCATAGTAGCTGTGTCTTGGGAACAGAATTATGTGGGAGAACAGGTCATGATTCTTGTGGAGGTTCTTCTATGGGTTGTTTTGTCCTGTATTGGGAAGAAATTCATACGTTTTCACAAGAGTCCTCATGAACTTGCCAAAACAGTGCACAGCACAGTGGATAGGGCATTTGTATGGGATGAGGCCATTCAGATTAAGCTCTCTCTTGCCTTGATTGAAAGGTTTTGCACATCAGAAACCTTTCAGAGGAAAGGTTTTCAGTGTTGAACTGCAATTCTGACTGTAAACAAACAAACAGACCAAAAAGAAACACCAGCTGTACACACGGCTGGTGTGCAAGGAAAATAGAAAATATGATACCAAAGCAATTTAAATATTCAGAGCCTTGTTTTTGTATTCATATCCAAAATGTATATTCAGTCACACAGTTCATCTTTCATTTGTACTATATGTTTATTATGAAAATGTTTGCATTAATTGCTGTATTTGTTGGAGTGTATCTCTGTAACATGTCATTACTTGATAACAAACTTCATCTTGAAGTGCAGTAAATTTCCATGGGATACCTGTGTGTGTTGACAGTGGTAACCTTATTGCTTACCTTACAGTAAGTGCATTGCCACTTGACAAATGTTACAAACATTTTATTGATGCATTTTTTAATTTTAGATTATTATATCATTTGTCACTTATTACAAAGGTATAGTTTTTGCATAGTAATGTACAGTCTTTGGTCTTATTAGGAAGCTGTTAATTATGCAAGTCTTCTACAATGATCAAGAATGTATTGATCTGTAAAACTGAGCACTTTACTTCTTGATAAACATTTTATACAATCTACAAAGCAAACATTATGCCCTATACTTGTTTTCTTTATGATGGAACATGAAGAATCTTACATTTTATTTGTGTTACTTTTATCTCATACCTTATTCTCAGATTATTCTCCCTAATAAAGGGAGTAGAGGGTATAAATGAATACAGAGGACTGGACTGATCCTACTTCTTCATTCCCCAAGTAGTACTTTTTTTAACACTTTATTTCAGATTTGTGTTTCTGCAAATGCACATGTGTGCTTTCTGCTGTTTCAGGTAGCAGCTCTCACTGCTAGTAACTGTCTCTTCATTACATGTTGTGTAATTTAACTCTTTTTTTTCCTCAATTCCCCTTTATTTTTTCCCTTGCTTCAGGAGCAAATACTACAGCACCTGGAGAGTTTGAATAGTGCTTGGAAAGGCCAGGCTCAGCTGTAAGGCCCATAGTTCTCTCTGGACGTCTCACCAGCTTGAAAAGTATATGCTGTTAATGAAAACTGAATGATTAATGTAAATCCATCTCAATCCTTAATGAAAAACATATTGTGTTGGTTTGCCCTGGCTCCCTCTGCTAGCAGGGAGTCACAGGGATGGCTCCTGTGAGAAGCTGCTGGAAGCTCCCACCATGTCCAGCAGAGCCAGTGGCTGATGGCTCTGGAGATGGACACGCTGCTGGCCTGGACTGGGCCAGTGAGAGAGGTTGGTAACACCTCTGTGATGGCAGATTTGAGAAGGAAATGAAAATAAAGTCAGGGTTTTTACTGCTGGTTAGAGCAGAGGAGGAGGTGAGAACACCTAAGGGAAAACAACATGGAGACACCAAGGTCAGTGGAGAAGGAGGGGCAGGAGGTGCTCCAGGCACCAGAGCTGAGATTTCTCTGCAGGCTGTGGTGCAGTCCATGGTGAAGCAGCTGTGCCCCTGCAGCCCCTGGGGATCCCCAGGGAGT
>VZRX01023572.1:36683-63434 GCA_013398075.1 Notiomystis cincta | reverse complement strand
TGTTGAAATCTACTTTTCACAAGTATTTCTCTAATGCTTCCTGCATTAGCCAACATCTGCTGTGAAGAGTTTCCTGGAAGGGATACAAGCAACAACAAAAGCCACAGGAGTTTGTGACAAGACAAACAACCAGGGAGACTTGTCAGAGGCACTGGCTGAGCTCAGCACAGCCAGGCAGGGCTGAGGAGCACGGCAGGGGCAGCTCCAGCCCTCTGTCAGCAGATGAGGGGCTGGAGACTGACTGGGAGACGTGGCTTGGGCTCTCACTGAACATATGGTGCAGTTGGATTGGAAGCAGCCAGGGCAGCTCTGTCTCCACACAGTGTCTGTGGTCCATTTTCCCTGAGTCTGCCTGCGACTGGCTCGGTCACAAAACCCAAATCAAACACCTGTGCCCTGGCTGTGGAGTGCTTGGAGTGCCAGCACTGCTCCATCTGCAGAGCACGTCCTCAGCCAGCTTCTTTCCTCAAAAGGCAGATTCAGCAGAGCAAAGCCACTGCACCACTAAAGGAACGTTTTGTGTCCCACTAAAGGAACGTTTTGTGTCCCAGCCCACTGCTCCCCACTTCTGTCTTTGCCTTCTCGTGCTGCCATAATGGTGATGAATAGTGATAAAATATTCATTTCTCTCCTCATCAGGTAATTCTCAGGCCCTGGGCCAGCACTCTGACCTCATCCCCTCTTCTTTATTGCCCCACCTGCCACGTTATTGGCAGATCCTTCCAGCCTGCCCTTCCCTCATCTGACTTTTCCTCCTGCACTACAGAGCAGGGAGATTTTCCAGAACTATTTCAGTCCTGGGTCTGGCTGGGGTGGCTTCTGTGAGGAGATGCCAGAAGCATCCTTTCCTTCCCATCCCTCCTCTGACTTTAGGAGCACAATGTCATTCAAGCCATCCTACCTTACAGCTCATTATGTGATCTCATTAGGCTGGGATTTGTTCAGAGTTTTTCACTGAGGCTATGGGAAAGCTTGGAAAGATCTCAGATAGTGCAGGTGCACAGCCCAGCCTGGGCAAGGAGCTGCAGGAGTGAAGTGGCCCCAGGGAACCCTGGGGCCCTGCAGAAGTGCTCAGCACACCAGGGCCAGCAGCTGAAATAGCTGAAATAGCTGAAAACTGAGCACATTCCCAGCTCCAGAGCCAGAGAGCTCCTTGATGGACAGCACCACGCTTCACTGAGGGCTTGGTCAGTGCCCAGAGCCCACCAAAAACAAACCCTCCCAAGCCAGGGTCTCCCACAGCTGATCCAAACCCACCCTGAACCATCTGCAGGGACTGCTCTGCCTCCCAGCCCAACATCTGCCACAGCAGCAGCCTCTGGCATGAGGCATCAGAACTCCAGATCATCGATCACTGCTCTGCAGGAGCCCAGACACGTCCTGGCCCTGACTTCCCTGCATCCCTTCATGTGACAAGGGCTTCCCATCCTGTGGAGAGTGAGTGTGCTCAGGCACCAGCACCCACAGTACTCCAGGGAATGGCCAGACACAAATTGGGGTTTACCTGCCTTCACTCCCAATGCACAGACCCAAATTCAGCTGTGTTTACTGCACTTCTGTTTGCCTTTCCCTTAAAGCTGTTGTGATCTTGCAGCTGCTGGCCCTAGGTTGGTGTGGGGTTCTCTTTGATGGGTTTCAAATCTCTCTGCAGTATCTTTCACCTGGTGAAAGTCCTCTCACCATCCCAGCCAAGACAGGGTAAAAGAAGGAAGCCTAAGCAATTTCTCTTTCACTTTTCAAAGTCTTAACTGCTTGTTCCCTCTCTGAATGCTAAATCAAGCCAGGCAGCAGAGCTGAGTAAGTTTCCTGCATGCTGAGGCATTTGCCAGGAATTCACTCCAGCTCCCAAAGAGAGTTCAGGAACATCCTCACACACCTCAGCAGTAACACCTGCAGCCCAAAAATACCATTCAACCTAAAGCAGACACAGGGAGTTTGTCCTACAAGAAAAAGACAAATATCAGTCCAGGTTTGCTAAAACAAAAAATAAGTAGAGATTCTCCTGGGGGTGTTGGGTTTTAGTTTCTTTGTTAAATTTTAAGATTACATTTGAGTTTATCTTCTGTCCCTCACTCCAAACCTTCCAACAGAAAGATCTGGAGTATCAACTATTGGGCTGGGATTGCTTTTGTAATTCTCCTGGGATAAAATGCAGTTCCTCTGACCAGGGTCTGAACAAATGGCTGGTGGCTTTCTTATCTGCTTCATCCTGCTTACAGTAATTCAGTTGTTATAGCAATTTACAGTGTAAATATCAACAACTCCTACGTGGGAAGGATGTTGTTGTGGAGGTGGGACACTTTCATCTCTGTGAATACTGATGGGTCCTGAGGCTCAAGAAGGTCACAGTCAAATGTGAAAGGCAGAATTAAAGTCCCTACAATCTTATATTTGCTCAATGCACTGTGCAGTGAAGTCAGCAGAGCTTCCTCCCCTGGGGTAGGGAGCAGGTCCAGATCCTGACCTAATCCCAGGGACATGAGACACTTTCCAGCATAGGAGGACAAGGCAGGACCTGCAGGTGCATCATGGAGCAGAGTCATTGACAAAAATGCAAATTAATCATAATGGTTTTCTTAGGTTAAGCTAAGCTGAGATGATGTTACTGCTGAAAGGGGCAGTTCTGGCACTCCCCACTCCAGGAACCCCCATCCCCTCTCCTTTGTCAGACCATATTTACCACATGGCTTCATATCACACACATAAAAACCTGTTTTAGTGCTGGTTTTCTTCTGTATTTAAAACATTTCTGAATGGGAACACAGGAAATAAACACCATTTTTTGTGCTGCCACAGTGGTGAGATGATGACTCCGGGTCTGCTTCAGCTGACTGCTAAATTTCCCCCTTATTTTCAGAGACCTTTCACTGCAGCATTCCAGACAAGGAATAAAGACAGAAGAGCAAAGGAATCTGCTGCCAGACCCATCCACCCTCCCTGCTTCTCCCAATCCAAAGGAGCCACTGCACCTACTCCAGCCCCAGAGCAGCCACCAGGATTCCCTTCTCCACAACCTCCCTGGATGATGCTCTGGAAAAGGCTTTCCTTGGCTCACTTGACTTAATTGGGAGCAGGGCAAACAGAGCAGAGCCTGAGGTTTTGAGATAGCAAAAGACATTTTGTTCAAAACTGGGATTACTCCATGATAAATCCATTTGCAAGCAGATAAATGCCAGCAAAGAGACTGGAAATAGGAAGTGTTTGTTGAATAAAGCAGGTTAGTGAGGGGGAAAAAAAAAAAAGGAAAAAATAAAGAGATTTGGGTTTATTTTGAACAAATAAGCCAGGGTTTAAAGGTTATTGCAGTAAAGCAAAGGAAAAGACAAAGCAGACTCTAATCCAATTCAATGTAATAAGCAGTAAATTAAAGAGTTGGTATTCCTACAGCACTTATTGATTATTGTATTCCTGTGTACCATGATGGTGCTGGCAAATCTATAAGCATCTTATTACTCTTCACAGGATACAGAGCTGAGCACTCAGATTAATTTCAGGCCTCATATTTAAACTCTTCTGCCAGCCTGAGAGCTCTGGGTATAAAAGAGTAAACTGCCACTAAGCTGATTTACCCAGAGGAGCAGAGAAACAACACAAAACTACACAAAAAGCTCCAGCAGTTTTCTGCCAGGTCACTCAAAGGAACAGCCCCAAGGACCAGCCCAGCATTTACAAAATCCAGGTGTTGTTCCTGAGTTAAGATTTAGGGAATCAGCATAAAGCACCAAGAATGGTTGTTGCTGAAAGAAACACAACTTGCCCCTGATGGTCACATCTGCCAGATATTCAGTGTTTACGCTGGATTTGTTTTTCACTTCCACAGCCATTCCCACTTCTCCACCTTCTCCCTGTGACCACCTCTCACCCAGAGATGCAACCCAAGGCCTCTCCTTAAAACAGGGAGCTCTGGTTTGCTGCAGACCTGACATTTATTACCTTTATTTTGCCCTGTAGAGGTGGAAAGAAATACATAATCAAATATGTATGTGCATTTCTGCTGGGTATTTCCAACTCCTGCATTACCTTTCCCTTCAAAGGCATCCATGTGATGCATACTAAAGAAATAACAGGAAGAGATGGGACAGAATCACTCATATTCCACCAAAAACAAAAACAAGGAGGAAAAATAAAGCTGTCCATGAACCAAATCCTGCAAATGGTACAGGGGAAAAAAAGCCATTTTTTACCTTTCTGTTCCTAAATGCTTTTCCACAATGAGTATTAATTTCTCCTGAAATAGGGATGGGATAATTGCAAGCAGTCTTTAGTATTAATTGCTGTGTAAGCTGTTCTAAAAAGGTTTGTTATCTCCACTCCCACACAGGTAGGCCTAGTCAAAGCCACCTTGGTGGCCAAGGGAACACTCCCCAGTAAAAATGGATTAAATCAGGAGGCCAGCAGTGAGCTCTCTGTTTAAAAGCCTGGCTCCTTGCATGGGGTCAGAGCACAATGAGCTAACACTGCTACCTGCAATCGTGGGAGCTTTTAAAAACCCTGGGAGAGCACTCAAGTCAATGCAGCAGCCACTTGAGTTTCTTTAGCAACCCCATCTCGCTAATTCTTCCTAAATTTTAGAAGACAGAAAAATGTACTACAGGAAAAAAAAAATTAAAACCTAAGCAATGTTCAAGTTGTATTTTATAACCAATAAGAACTCAGAAACAGTAATTCTGGAAGAATATTAAGGCACACATGTCAAAATCTTACATTCCATAAGATATTTGAGCAGTCTAGAACATAAAGTCATTCTTAGAACTTTACTTTAAAGCAATCAGGACACGTATTTATATTTTGCATTAATTTTTTATCTTAATTGTTCCTAACCATCACATTATCTTAGAAATTCTCTCTCCCCGAAGCATTTCATTGGACAGCAGAGCTGGAACTGGAGCCAGAATCCTGTGGATGGAGGGGACAGCCTTTGCTCGTGAGAGGAGTATGAAAGGTTGCCCAAATTAAATGGAAATAAAGCAATGTCCTCTCTAGCCACAGACACCCTCAGAGACAGGAACTACAGGACAAAATCCCTGCAAAGAGGTTTTACCCTTCTGTTGGAAACAACGCAACTTTTACTTTTTTCNCTCAGCTCTGCCCAAGGGACTCTCTTGTTTCCAGCAGAGACTCAGAACCCACTCCTGGGGTGGGAGCTGAAGCAGCAGAGCTGGGACAAGCAGGGAAGGGGCCACAGCAGAGAATTTAGAGGAGCAATGAGAGAACCAGAACTCAGCAACACCCACGGGTGCTGGATGCAGAAATTATTCTGTGGCTCCTGTCAGATTTACCTAGCAGTTTTCTATAAATCAATTGCTGTTAAAGAATTTTATCTATCAAACAAAAAGGATTACAAGAACCATTAAGTTTCTGTTAGTGTTGCTTGAGAAATGAAGAATTTGGAGGCTTTTATCCTAAGACAAGCAGCACTGAACGGGTTTTTTTAAATGAATTTTTGGAAAAAGTGCTAAAATCTTGGTAAGAAACAATCTCTGTTGAGAAAAAAAAAAAAGGCTTTTAAAATGTAATTTAAACTGCATTTTAATAATATCTTGGTTAAAATTCTGAAACAGAACCACACAATGGAGATCCACTATGGTTAAAAATTGCATTAAAATGTCACATGAGGATATTACTCATGAGGATATTGGGGAGAAAAGTAACATTTTACACTGCCTCTCAAACCAATTTCACAATGGAACATTAACTGTGATAGGACAAGTATCTCTGTAATAATTGAATAAAACAGTCATTAAGAACCTAATTTCTTGTGTAGCCTGTAAGATTTTGAATTTTTAACTAAATGAGGAATCAATGTTGAGCTAAATTGTGAGAAAAATTATTTGATGTTGCTGCACTAAACTCATTAAAAGATAAACTCACAAATTAATTTCAGTGCCTACGCTAACAGGTTCAGAGATGCATCCTCAGCCACAAGGTAAGTAAAAATTTCAATTGTGGAGTAAACCAGCTCTTAAACACCCAAAATTTCATGACTTTTTGGGTTTTTTGGGTGCACTCAAGGACCCTCTCCAGCCCAGTGCAATCCAGCAGAGCAGTAAATTGGGTTTGGGTTGGGATCATCTCATTCCAACCCCCTGCCATGGGCAGGTACCCCAAATTGGACAGAATTTGGGAGCCTGCAGCAAGATGCGCTGGATTTGGGGGAGTTTGAGAAGCTGCAGCAGGCCCCTGGGACTGGTGATCAGCAACAGCTTCTGATAACCAGGAAAGGCTCCATGAGAGACAGCAACAGCCTGGTTTTAGGTGGGAAAACACTCATATTGTAGGACTGCAGAATCGAGTTGCTCATGAATAATTCAGAGGCACTTGCTGTGGCAGACATTATGTGCAGTCACTGGCAGTACCCTCAGAAAACAAGAAATTGTGGCACTGATAAGCTGAGCACAATTAAATTCTCCTAAAACTCCTCTTGCTCAAAGCCCTGGGTCCTCAGTGCCTGGTTTGTTGTAGCCAACAGCTCCTGCCCACCAAGGCTGGATGTGGCTCCTGGAGCTGCCCTGGGCCTGACTGACAATTTGGGGACCTCGTGGCCATCAGAGCTGCCAAACTCTGCTGCTTTTCCAACTGCTGCTCATTGATCAATTAATCCAGTTTGGGGTAATGAGCAATCAGCCAGCCACAGGTCAGAGACAACAGCTAAAGAGTCAGTGACACCCCATCCCCAGAGCCCAGCTGTGCTCTTAAACACTTCCAGTCACTCACAGGAGGTTTCTGCTGCTCCTGCAGCCAAAAATGCTCAGCGCTGGTTCCTTCCCTGCACTGCTGTCTAAACATGCTTGAAGGAGAGTTTATCCCTCTCAGGCAGTGGGATTTGGCCCTGCAGCTCTCTGTGAGCCTCCTCTGCTGGTGCCAAACCCCAGCTGGAAGCAGGGTGGGCTGGAAAATGCACACACCAGGTGCCTGCACAAAGTTCACACACAGCCATGGAAAAAGGAGGTGGGAATGGTGCTCCTGCTTCTACTCCCTCATTTAACTTCAGAACTTCAGCACTTCCAGGGCAGGGACAATGAGGTTTGACNGAGCTGGGACAAGCAGGGAAGGGGCCACAGCAGAGAATTTAGAGGAGCAATGAGAGAACCAGAACTCAGCAACACCCACGGGTGCTGGATGCAGAAATTATTCTGTGGCTCCTGTCAGATTTACCTAGCAGTTTTCTATAAATCAATTGCTGTTAAAGAATTTTATCTATCAAACAAAAAGGATTACAAGAACCATTAAGTTTCTGTTAGTGTTGCTTGAGAAATGAAGAATTTGGAGGCTTTTATCCTAAGACAAGCAGCACTGAACGGGTTTTTTTAAATGAATTTTTGGAAAAAGTGCTAAAATCTTGGTAAGAAACAATCTCTGTTGAGAAAAAAAAAAAAGGCTTTTAAAATGTAATTTAAACTGCATTTTAATAATATCTTGGTTAAAATTCTGAAACAGAACCACACAATGGAGATCCACTATGGTTAAAAATTGCATTAAAATGTCACATGAGGATATTACTCATGAGGATATTGGGGAGAAAAGTAACATTTTACACTGCCTCTCAAACCAATTTCACAATGGAACATTAACTGTGATAGGACAAGTATCTCTGTAATAATTGAATAAAACAGTCATTAAGAACCTAATTTCTTGTGTAGCCTGTAAGATTTTGAATTTTTAACTAAATGAGGAATCAATGTTGAGCTAAATTGTGAGAAAAATTATTTGATGTTGCTGCACTAAACTCATTAAAAGATAAACTCACAAATTAATTTCAGTGCCTACGCTAACAGGTTCAGAGATGCATCCTCAGCCACAAGGTAAGTAAAAATTTCAATTGTGGAGTAAACCAGCTCTTAAACACCCAAAATTTCATGACTTTTTGGGTTTTTTGGGTGCACTCAAGGACCCTCTCCAGCCCAGTGCAATCCAGCAGAGCAGTAAATTGGGTTTGGGTTGGGATCATCTCATTCCAACCCCCTGCCATGGGCAGGTACCCCAAATTGGACAGAATTTGGGAGCCTGCAGCAAGATGCGCTGGATTTGGGGGAGTTTGAGAAGCTGCAGCAGGCCCCTGGGACTGGTGATCAGCAACAGCTTCTGATAACCAGGAAAGGCTCCATGAGAGACAGCAACAGCCTGGTTTTAGGTGGGAAAACACTCATATTGTAGGACTGCAGAATCGAGTTGCTCATGAATAATTCAGAGGCACTTGCTGTGGCAGACATTATGTGCAGTCACTGGCAGTACCCTCAGAAAACAAGAAATTGTGGCACTGATAAGCTGAGCACAATTAAATTCTCCTAAAACTCCTCTTGCTCAAAGCCCTGGGTCCTCAGTGCCTGGTTTGTTGTAGCCAACAGCTCCTGCCCACCAAGGCTGGATGTGGCTCCTGGAGCTGCCCTGGGCCTGACTGACAATTTGGGGACCTCGTGGCCATCAGAGCTGCCAAACTCTGCTGCTTTTCCAACTGCTGCTCATTGATCAATTAATCCAGTTTGGGGTAATGAGCAATCAGCCAGCCACAGGTCAGAGACAACAGCTAAAGAGTCAGTGACACCCCATCCCCAGAGCCCAGCTGTGCTCTTAAACACTTCCAGTCACTCACAGGAGGTTTCTGCTGCTCCTGCAGCCAAAAATGCTCAGCGCTGGTTCCTTCCCTGCACTGCTGTCTAAACATGCTTGAAGGAGAGTTTATCCCTCTCAGGCAGTGGGATTTGGCCCTGCAGCTCTCTGTGAGCCTCCTCTGCTGGTGCCAAACCCCAGCTGGAAGCAGGGTGGGCTGGAAAATGCACACACCAGGTGCCTGCACAAAGTTCACACACAGCCATGGAAAAAGGAGGTGGGAATGGTGCTCCTGCTTCTACTCCCTCATTTAACTTCAGAACTTCAGCACTTCCAGGGCAGGGACAATGAGGTTTGACACCTTCCCTCCACCTCAGTCACGTTCCTGGAGTCACGTCCCAAACCACAGGTGCAGAGTCGGGCACAGAAATCATCTCTGTAACAAGTCACTTAAATATTTTTGATGTGTGCAGAGAGCTAATTGCATCTAAAATGATCTTATCAGCAAGACACTGCCCAAGATGATGCAGGAAGCATCTGGTAGTGCAAGAAACACAGTTTGTGGTTTCCAAGGCCAGCAAGCAGCATTTCATTTGTGCTTCCCCCAACAGCACATGTGACTGTGGCCACTCACAGCTAAAGATGATGCAGATTAGTACCCAAGGAGTTGTGGGGTACAAATGAATAATGGAGCTATTCCAATCTAAAATCCCAGATGGAGAATTGCTTACAAGCATCTGAGAGTGTAAAAGTTTTACTCTCCCATCATAGTCCCTGAGGGAAGCCCCATAAATGTTTCTAACTGGAGGTTCCGCTACCAGCAGCTCGTTTTCCCTGCTGCCCCAGAAAGGCCATGAATCACAGAGCTTTTAACCAGCACTTTATATCACATCCTCCTCTAATGGTTCTGGGGGAAAACAGCAAATTATGACAGCAGAACATCAACCACTGCCAGTGATCAGAGCTACATTTAATTTGCTGTATGGATAAAAATCCTCTTCGGGCCACGAAGGGGGGAACTCGCAGGGGCTCGGGCAAGGGATGGAGAGAGAAAAGAGAGAGCACAGAAAGAGAGAAATGTCCTTTTCCTGAGTTTTTTAGGGCTGAACAGGGTGAAAACATCAACCTGCTGCCATAAACCTACCAAAGACAGAACCCAGCAGGACTTAAAGCATTTCCATGCACCAACAAGGGAAAAGTGCTCGAGATTCTGCTCCCGATTCTGCCACGCACCAGTGATCCCTGAAACAGCAGGCAAAGCAGATGCTGTGCTAACTTCCATGCAATGGCATGTGACAGCCACCTTGATTGTCCTTTTCCAGCCATTTAATTCAGTTACTGGGGGAAACTGACACTGACACATCTGCAAATGCCATGTGTTGCCATAAATCAAGCATTTATATAGCTTTTTTTTTTTTTTTTCCCCCAGCAAAGCCATAAACCCAATTTGGGAGATACTTAATGGAACATCACAGTACCAGAAGCACCAGCAGATGTGGTGTGGCTGCAACACCTCCAGAGTTTAAAAAAATGCCCAAAAACACTGAGCATTTGAATGTGACTGGGTTTGCATCACTGTAGGGGAAGTGGGAAATTTAACCCTGTCCAGTTCTAACCTGGGAAGACTCATGAGGGTCACCCAAGAGGAAATTTGTCAGCTGCAATAAACTGTCAGTGGATCTGTTCAGTCACAAATCTCCTCAGAGAACATCTCCACTTCCTAAAGCCCAAAATCTGATGCCAGCAACGAAAAACAATTAACTTTATTCAGCAATTGTTTTGTGTTGATATGGGATACCTGCAAGGCAAGAGTTAATATAACATGATTTACTTTTAATCAGAGATGATCTGCATGAATGAGAAGGTTCCTCCTGTTCCAAGGACATGGAATAATCCAAGACAGACAAAGGCTCCAAGGTATTACCTCCACAAAAAGGCAATCACAGACCAAAATTAAGTGTTAAGAACAAAAGAAAGAAGTCAACTTCACAAAGGCAACAGTCTCACTTTCCAAGTGCCCACAGAAGGAGAAAAATTTTCATTCCAAGGCACTGCTGCTCTTCTCAAAAGCTCTTCAGTCTTTCCCTGTCTATAATTTTCTCAGGGTGAAAGATGCATAAGGGAAAAAAAAAACCCACATAGTGCTTTTAAGCAGCCAGAAATAAATGTATTGTGCAATATCGCTGTTGAAGTTCAAGAGTAAGGGAATCCACTTTGTCACAGTCACTCTCAATGAACACTCCATTTTATGATAAGTTTCATAAAAACTGCTTAATTCAACATTTATGAAAGTACTGAAGATAGATGAAAGGTGTAGAAATAGGAGTCTTGCCAATCAATCATCCTGTTGAGAATGAGCACCCAAATGATCAGAATGAAGATAGGCTTTTCATGTACATATGGTCTGTGAGATGGAATGATTGAATATTCTTGCATTTTTAATCAAAATGTTCCTGCCATTGTACTATCACACTCAAATTATTTTCTTCCCCCACTGAATATTAGCACTCTCTTCCCCTTGGGATTGAGTTGCTTGCAATGTTGCCAAAGAGAAAAGGAAATATGCTGGGTGAAAAGGTGCTAGATAAAAAAATTGAGTGAGGAAAAACTTTAATTTTAACAGATTTTTTCCCCCAAAAAAAACCCCTAATCAGAAGTGAACAGGGAGGCACAGCTTTAAATGACATTACAAAGGAGAACAAAATGTTTTCGTGCCAGGTAACACAATTTGCATCTCAAACTACACTTGCTAGAAATGTTCTGGGACAGAGACTACCTTTTAATAAGGAATTTTTATAGCTTTTCATAGAAGGAATCTTTACTGGAAATAATACTCCTGGGTATAATCATACTGCAAAGAGTATTGATAAAAACCTGAAAAATTGGGTGAGTCTGTTCTAAAAATACCCAGCCAGGGCAGACTGTGCCTTCTTCCTTCTACCTGTAAGGTTTTCCAGGGAATAACAGCCCAGTCTGTGCTGGAGCTGGAAACTAAACTTAGCTGGCTCTTCTCTCAGGGCTTCAGCCTATCAGCAATGGAGAGAAAAGCTTTATTTATTAGTTCTAAATTTAAAAAAAAAATTTAAAAATCACTTTTTATGTCCTTTCTCTTAAAAAAGATCCATGTGAGATCAGCCCAGCTTGATGCAAAAAGCAGCTAATAGGATTCCTCCTAATCCTTTTACATTTTTTGGAGACTCCAGGAAATAGGCTCAGGATTCAGAAAGGAAAGAAAGGAACCCCAAGCTCTTCTGATTTCCATATTCACCTAGGTCCCCTTCAGTGGAACTGTAAAAGTTGCAGTTCAAGCCTTAAGTGATAACATACGGTGCAATAAACACAATTATCAGCTTGATGAGTTATTGTAAGTAACCACCCAAATTACCAAAGCATTTCCTTGGGGTGGAACAAGCTGGAAGTGAATACAGATTCCCTGTAATTTCACAAGTGGGAACATTTATCACAGCAAAGTTGTGAATTATTTTTGCCTCTTAATACCCTGCAAGTGCCAACGTTCTCTTTCAACGCTTGCAATGTCTGGTGGGAAGATAATGATTCCTGTAAAATTGATTGCTCCCCTTTGACTAATAAGACAAGTTTGTAGTTTGTAAATAGGATGAGACAAAGGCACAGGCACAGTGCTACCACTTAAATCATCTGCATCAGGTTCTTAAACACTTCTTCCCCCTTGGCTTCCTCAGTTCTGCACACAGAGCAGGATGATTAAAACTGTAATGCTGAATTAACCAACCCAAATTGTTATTAGAGATATCTAAAATCTTCTACAAACAGCTCTACAGGAGGGCAACTACACCTGTCCAAACAACTCCCACTGCCTGATTTCCTCCTTTGGGGCAAAGGCACAAGGCAGCACCACCCATCTCAAAATCCTCAAACTGGGCCCTGCTCACAACAGGACACTCTAAAAGGACATTTAAAAATAACATTTTTTTCATTTTCACCAACCCAGCCTCAAGTTCCATTGCACAGAAAAAGGGGGAGTTGGAAAGAAAGATACACTTTTACAGGAATAAAAAGAAGAAGAAAATATTCTTTTCACTTCTGGCACTTGAAGAACTTTCCAAACCAACAGAGAACAGGCTGCCTATTCATGAAATCTGTAGCAGTTTTCCATGGATTTCAGAAGGGCTGGCCAAGGCAGATGAGGCCATCCATCACCTCAGAGCCAGCTGCTGCTCTCTGGAATTGATATTTCAGGGCAGGGATGTGAATCCCAGAGGCAGCAGTGGGTTTGTGACCTGGTGTTGGTTACCTCAAGGCCTCACAGGTGCTGTGACCTGGGTTGGGTTTCTCTTTTGAATTTCAGCTCCTGGGATATTTGCACCATCACCCTCAGCTATAAATTAACTGTTTAATTAATTGTTTAATAGGCTGAGTCAGGGTTCTGCCTGATCAGGATGGGGAAGAGCAGGGAAATCTTAAATATTAATAATTCACAATCCTAAATATTGAAAATCTGTTGGGACTTGTGTTGTGTGAGAGCTCCACATCCTGCTGGGGGCTGACCCTGCACCCAGCACACCTTGGCCATGAGGAAAGAGCCCAGGGAGCCAGGCTGCGCTGGGTGCCCCCAGTGAGCCCCAAAAGCAGGGACAGCACAGGGCTGGGACAGAGGGACAGGGCCACCACAGTGTCACCTCCAGCTCTGCTGGGACACAGACACAGCACAGCCAAAAGTCACTGAGCCAGCAGCAAGGGCAGCTCCTGGGCTCCTTTTGCTTTAAGCAAAGGCTCCCCCCATCCTCCTCCATCTCCAAAAATACCACGAACAGACAGACTGCTCCTGCAGCTCGCCACATCTGAAAATCATTTCTATTTCATGCAGGGGGGAGAAGTAACCCATCAAATAAATCCAGGCTGATTATTTGGGAAAGGACAGAGACAGCAGAGGTGACAGAGGTGTGATTGTTACTCAACCTTGCAGCACTTTCCAGTAGAGCTATTTAACATTTGATTCCACTGATAAGAAAAATAATAAACAAAGTTATTACGAAAGCTCTCTATCTGTCAGCCAAAAGTCCAGTGAATCATTTATGAATGTGTACCTAGAGCTTCTTTCCCTTCTATTCTCTTTTCCCATCAGAACCTGAAGCTAGTTGCCTTTTTTTTTAAAGTGTTGTTTTTATTTCTTAAATCAACCTGAAAGGAATAAAATATTGCAATGAGCAAAAATACAAAATAAATGTTTGCAGTTCTGTAATTCCTCGAAATGTCAAATAAAAACATAAAAACCTATGCTCTGTAAGTTTTCAGCTGAACTTGGCATGACAGTCCATCTATTATTTAAAAGATGTTGAAGCTCAATTCATGAATTATTAAATTCTTGTTACATTTAGTTTTCAAGGGAAAAAATTATTTCATTCAATAAAGAAAATTCAATTCAGTCTATAATACTTTCCTAAAAAACATGGAATTTAAAGTTACTCTGAAAAATGGAAGAAATAACTAGTCCGAGCTTCATAACATTACTGCCTCATTAAAGGGATGTTCTGAATATTCAAAACCCATCCACAACCCTTCAGCACATCCACTGCACAAACATCCCACGTGTGAGACAACCTGCAGGGCAGGAGAGGGGCTGGAAGAGCCCCTGGACCTCTCACTGATCCCAGCTGGGATCCTGCTCCCTTCCCACATTTCCCATGACCCACCCCAACCCTCAGCTCACACCATGGGAAGGCACAGGCAGCCCCAACAACCAGAGCTGTCTGTTGAGATGAGGAAAATTTGGATTATAAATCACATCCAGGACTCCTCAAAAGGGGTCTCAGAGGGGAAGAGCCACCCACCAGAGAGACCCTAGGCTGTTCAGCTGATGAAAAGTGAGATTTTTGAGTTTAAAAGGTATTTCCCTCTTCTGAAGGGCGTTCCTGGGTGATGGTTACCTGGATAATCTCAGAAATCTCTCAGTGGCCCCTCTGGCAGGCAGCAGGGGGTGGTCACTGCACCAGGAGAGCCAGAGGGCAGCAGGAATTCCCTGCATCCCTCCAGGACAGCAAACCAGGCTGCACCCAAAGGATCCTGGTCACCCCTTGGTCCAGCCAAGAGACCTCTGCTTTGCACCCTCAAAGCTTCCTTTGTACAGCCTGGCTCTGCTCTAGGATGAGGACTTAATAGCTACAGGGATTCAAGAGAAACAGCTAACTGAGCTGATTTAATAAGAGACACAAAACAAACTCAATGGCACCACTTAGGCTGCCTAATAAAGTTATTTCACTGTACTCTGGGGGCTGGCTATTCGATTGGCTTCTAAAATCCATGCTGATATTCCTCAAAGGCTCTGAACAAGAAGCTGTCACAGGTGCAGTGGCTGCTCTGTGTGACAGGTATTTCAAAGGCAGCTACTCAAGCATACAATCCCTCAGATTAAAAAAAAGTAATAAAATTATATTGTGATGAAGCTGCCATGATCATCATCCAAAGTTACAATGCCTAACTGATTAGCTTATACAGATAAATTTCCCAACACCCACTGGGGTATTTTTGCCAGTAAGAAAATAAACTTTGAGTTTGTTTGCTGCATTTTTCAAAGAAATGGTTTAAACCAGCAGCATTTCAGGAACAAGCCAAAAGAATCATTGCTATTCAACAACAACAAATCCTCCTCTAAGAAACAAAAGTGTTAACTGCAAGCCTGGTAAAATATTCATTTGTTTAGCCATGAGTTAATACATTTTCAAAGTAGATTTTGACATGATGCCATCGTAAATGCAAACTAGCACTGAACTGTTGGAATTTTTTTTTTAAAGTGTTTTATCTGTGTTGGCCTCCTGACATTTCTTCTGTGCTCAAGCCCTAAACACGACTCATTTCCACAGCCAGGCATGAGGATGTCAGGGAGAACCCCCCTCCATGTCTGGATGCTCTGTCAGAACAGGTTCAGAGACAAACTTCAAAGAGCTTTGCATTTTCCACGGATTTCTGCACCTCAGCAACACTTCTAAACAAAGAAACATTCACTCGATGCCCCCAGTGCTGCATCCTGACTGCGAGCAGGGAAATCACTCTGAGTTACCTGCTGGGGGAAGGAACCTGGATCATTCCCAAGGAGCCTGTAAATATGAGAAGAGCAGAGGAGAACTGGTTTATTGTGTTCTGACCCATCACAGGAGTGTGACTTGTGCCTGAGTGTCCTGGTAGCATCACCCAGCTCCACAACAGAGCAGGGGAAATTCGGCCCCTCGAACGCGGTCACGTCCAGTTCCCCAAACACATCACTGGCTGTCCAGAAAGGGACTTCTGGTTGCACTGTTATTCTTTTTATGATGATACATGATACCACTCTGAAAGAACAGTGATTTAGTCTTCTTTGTAAATAGAGTTATTGATTGCAGCTCCTCTAACAGCACTTCTCCCACTCTTGCTGCTCTCAGGCTCCATAAAACAAGGAGCCATTCCTGCTTTTAGGTTTTCACTGAGATCCTTGGTACAGCCCAGCCTTCCAGCTCAGAAACAAATTGAAAAAGAAATAAAACCACCCACTGAATACCAAGTTTTTTCTCTTTAGACATCCTGCACTCTGGGTGTGTGTGTCCATGAGCAAATACAGGATGAGCCTGGAGCAGGAGGGGGACAAGCCTGAACCTGTCCCTCTGCAAGCTCTGCACAGAGCAGTGGCCTCTGTGCCCTTTGTCCCCTCTGCTGCCACCACCAGAGTGGGAAAACCCCATTTCCTCTGTAGGGACAGTGCAGACTCTGGATCAATATTAGAACAATAGCAGTGGGCACAGCACCACCACCTAAATTGCTTGCAGAGCTCTCTGTGCTTTCCAGGGTAGTTTGGGATGTATTTTTGCCCTTTATCTGAAGCATTTTGTCAGTTTTGGATTGAGAGTTACATAAATCAAGGTTCACTGCATCTTCCCTCCTCTCTGAGTCAAACTGCACAGAAGTATTTTTGGTAGCTGTGAAGAGCACTGAAACACAAAAATAACTTCCAGGGAAACAGTACTGGCACAAGCAGGAAGCATATTTTAAATAATTGAACCAAAGTAGCTGGTGCTGTTTGAAAGGCAAGATTTGTAAACTAACTGCATGTGTTCCCCCGTGGGACAGCTCCAGCTGTCTGGAAATGAATCCAAAATAAACAGAAAAGGGTATTTTCAATCAACATTACGTTGCAAAGTTACCACACAACTCCCCTACAAAGCACTCCCACCTCAGTGTGTGCTGAAGAAATCCAACTTTCCCTCTGCCTGAGGAAAGTGGAGAGAGCAGCAGCAATCACAGTCCCTGCCACTGATGGAGATGCAAAGTCAACCACTTCCAAGTTGGAAATGTCACAGCTGAGCCTGGCTCTGCAACCTCAGTTTGCCTCCTCGTGCCTGTGCATAACGATGTGGGCTTTAATTATCTGAACACAAACTCCAGGTTTAAGGTCCTGCCTCACTCAGCACAGGGCTGGAGGAGGAGTGAGGTCTGTAGGATTATACACAGGTAACTTTAAAGCAGGAAAATGGATGATCTGCTTGTATCAAAGATGCTCCACTACCTGAGAAGGGAATTAAAGGAACAACTCCAGGCCTTTTCACCTCCATTGCTCCCTCCATAACCATGAGATTTCTCACACAACAGACTTTTCTCTGGTACCACTGACAAAAATCATGCACCTGCATTTCCCAAACTCCCCACAGCAAAGGTTAATGCCAAGGTCAAGCTCTAACAAAGCCCCAGGTCTGGTGGTTATCCAGCTCCATCACTGCAAAATTAACACATTTTAATATGNCCGCTACCAGCAGAGGGGAAAAAAAGTCTCCAGCCGGGCAAAAGTATGTAAACATTCCGGCTGCAAGGTCAGGCGAGCCGCCGTGAAGAGTCCTCCCGGCTGCAGTCCGAAGGCACAAAAAAACCTTCCAGCAGGCGATGGGGAATACAAGATCATCCCACGACAGTGACATTCTGGTTGACACTGTTGAAGATTTTACTCTCAGGCCAGCATTTTCTGAGACCAGAGGAATTTTTCCAATGATGCAAACTGATTCCAAGATTTTTACTCCTCACTCCTCACTGTCTCCAAGCCAGGCCTAAAGTGTCCATTCAACCCACAGAACTGATTGGTCTGTAACCCATCCCTGCACTAACTGATCTGTAATCCAAGACTAACTGGTCTGTAATCCCAGCTCCAGCCATTATCCACCCCTAGGACAGGCAAAACATTTTTGGTTGAGATCTGAAATAAATTGGAAATGAAAATAGGTGATTTAATAAACTGGAAAGCAAAATAGGTAATTTCATTTAAGCCACAACAGGCTGGTTTTGCAGTTAGGGCTCCAGTAGAGAGAGTGATTTCCATGGCCCTCTCCTGCAAAGGAGGTTGTGCTTTGAAATTTGCTACAATTTAAAAGCATTTAATATTTAAAACACTGCTTTTTCCCCCCACCATTTATAAAACAAAAACACTACTGCTACTGCTCAGTTTTTAATTCAAACTCTAAAAGGAGCAGTGTGAGAAATGCTTTAAATTATCAGCACCACTGCAGTGTTCAGGAATAAACAGAGAGAGTCCCTTAGCAGGGCACAGCTGGCACATGAACCTTGGCTGCAAAAAGTTTCTGGAAATTCTTCTGATTAAGGGAGAATCAGCACTTCTCTACCCTCTCCTGGCCAGAGACCAAACTCTGCCGTGCTGCTGCTTTCATCCCAGGCTTTGGAAGGCAGGCAGCACTCAGCATCCTCCAGCAGGGAGTGAAATCCATCCTGCAGCAAAAGCCTGATGAAACTGGGAGCTCTGCCCTCACCTTCCTTCAGCTCCAAAATGGGCGGCAGCTTCACAGTCATTTCTTTCCCTCCCCTGTAGGTCTTACAAGAGCCACAAATCCCTGGTTACTTTTGATTTACAATAGAGGCAAGGTCATCCTTATAATGAAAAAAAACAAGGTCTATATTTTCAGACACCAAGATACAATTTATCATAGAGATCAATGACACTTTTATTCTCTATAGAGACGAAGTGCCCATTTTGCAGTAAAATTATCAGAGGGGTTTTCTCCTTTTTCTCCCTTTTAAAAGCCTCTTGCAGGTGCTGCAGCAGTTGAAAACCAACTTGGAACAGAACATTTTAGCATTAGCACCCAGTTCTCCTGGCTGCCTTTCCAAAAGAGATTTCACTTACATTGGTGGCTGGAAGAAAAGGGAATGGTGAAGTCTGTGAAACCAGAGCTGTTTGGGTGGTGAAAGGCAATGGCAGCCCTGAGTCAAGAGGTACTGCTGAGCCCTTCCAGTTAAAGAATTGGCCCTTCCCAGCTTTCCCAGTGTCCCCATGTCTGGGCAGTCCCAGTGGATGATCCATGGAATTGCCCAGAATCACCTTTTTTTCCTAGTGGGACTTTCAGGTTTTATTTGAAGTCCTATTTGGAACATGTTTTTTTAGCTCATCTCCAGCAGCACCCAGAGCATCCAGAGACTCTCTGGGGCACTGTCCTGTGCTGAGACTGGGGAATTGTCACCAGCTCCTGAGTTTGGTTAGGAATTGGAGAAACAGAAACCTTCTGGAGGTGGGGCAGACAGAATTGTCTGTCTGTCCCAGCTGTGTTCACCGCCCTGCCCCAAACTCCACCCACAGGGATCACTGGGACTGAGCTCTCCAGGCTGCTCCATCCTCTCCCAGCTCCTGCACAACCCAGACACCAGTTCAGACACGGCACTGCCACCACCCCTGACACAGCCACAGCTGTGTGAAAACACCATTTCTGTGTTTCTCTGTCACCTTTTCAAGCAGCCTGGCCTGTCTGAAGGCTGTGGTGGCACACCTTGGACCTGCCCCAGGGAGATGCATCAGCAGAAAGTGCCCAGCCTAAATCTCCAGGGAGGCAATGATGTGCTTTGCCTGAGTCACAGCCTTTGTCTCCTCTGCCCACTGCATCCCATGGCCAGATAAGCTTATTAAGAGGATTTATTTCTTCAAGTCACTCCTTTGAAGCACATGAAATTCCTGATTTTATTGATGGCTGCCAAGGATTACAACTTCATTCAGAGGAATTTCCCTTAAGCTCTATGCCTGCCCTCAGCTAATCACAATTTTCAGGAAAGGAAGGCATTTTTAGAGTTTTCCTGGTGTTCAGTTCCATTGGAAATTATTTACCACATGTGTTCAATATTTTCACCTCACCTCTAGTTCCCAAATTAACATTTTCTGTTTACTGATTTTAGAGCTGCTGAAGATAATGGAATTTCCTGCACCCAGGTGTCTGCAGTGCTGCACTGCTGCTGCATCCATCTCCAATCCAATGGATTTGGGCTGCAGCACATCTGGAGATATTGACATAGGCAGGACAACACTTGTTCATGGGAATTCCCTTAATTTGATGATTTCCAGTTAATAACAGTTGAAAGATTAAAGGGAACCTTTTTATTCTCTGCTTAGTCCTGTCCAATAACCATAATTACTTCCAAAACAAAACCAAACAAAGACCACTGGACTTTTTAGTAACTTTTAAGCCCTTGCCCAACTACATTTTTCCAACCACCACATCCAGGCAGCAGCAGCAGAGCCACCTGTTTGTGCTGATGGGCTCTACTTATCCTCAAGGTCCTACTTCACCTCTTCCAGGCACAACAAGTGGAATATTTGAGAGAAAAATTTATTTTCTCATGGTTTTTTATCACTACCATTACATTTAATTCACTTTTGCCCTGACTTGTGGGTCAGTGCCAGCACAGACCCTCTGGATGCATTTTTGTGGGGCATTCTGAGGAGAAGAGATGCTACAGGGCAATAACAGGGATGTTTCAAATACCTCGAACCTTCCTCAAGGTTCCTTCACTGAGCTGGTCCTTACAGAGATTTTCAGAGATATGATAACAGAAAAAGAATATTTTTCATCTGATGCACATTAAAAATAAACTCCTCTAATAAAATCTGTTTGGGGCCCTGATTCTGCTCTGCTTTGTGTTCATTTGCTGCTGCAAGAAGAGATGAGCTCAAAATGAGCTCAGACCATCAAAACCACCTGCTTGTTCTATTTTGCAATCACTTCACAATCAGCCCACAAGGTATTAAAGCACTGCAAAAGTGCATGGCAATGGAGAAACAAGGAAACAGAGACACAGCAAAATCATCTCCTTGATCCAGCTGTGTCCTGAGCACCATCATTTTCCATCCACCAGCACTTGTGTGGGAATGAAAGGCTCAGCTTTTAGAAATGAAAAATATCAGTGGGTTTTTTCTGGCCTCATAGATCATCAGAGACATTTTAGGACAGTTGCTGCTCTTGGCTGAAGCATTGCCCAGATTGGAAGCACCAATCTCCTCAAAACACTCCAATCCCAGTGAGAGAAAAATACTGGAGCAGCTCCTCTGCCACCAGCAAAATACTCCAGATTTTTTATTTCATGACTTCAGCCAAACCAAAACCCAAAGCTACTTAATGATCCAAAGGCAGGCTGAGATTGGACTTGTACATACATCCCATGGAATTATTCCAGATTCTCTGAGACAAAATGAAGAAGGCAATGGGGCTTCTGCAAATTGGGATTAGCTAAGGGAATCAAATCTAACAATTTTAAGGAGGAGCATGAGGGAAACCAAAATTATTTTAAAGCTCTATATTGAAAATTAACATTTTTGCCTGTACTGGGAAACATTGGGTCACTCTTCACTCCAGGGATTTGCCAGTTCATCCTTCCCTCCTCTCAGCCCAGCACCAGGAGCTGGACCAGACACCCATAAAACAGCACAGAGCAGATTTTCCTCTTCACTTGGGGTTTGCAGTTGTAGGTGAAGGCTCTGCAGTGATTTAAAGACAAATGGAAAAGCCAAGTCTCTTCACTCAGTATAAACTTTATCATCTGCCTATCAGGCTGCCAAAATATTGCTTTAAAACAAATTCATGTGGGAGAGACATTATTACCCAGCAGAAAAGGCTTGGGTTGTTTATATGGGGCTTATTTTTTAAACCTATAAACACACCACGTTTCTTTTTTCTTGTTTAACTTCACCAAACCTCTTATTGTTTATATATTTCAGCAGCAGCCACCCACAAGAGGGGCAGCCTGTGAGATACAGGATCTCCTTGCCCAGCACATGCCAGAACAAAGCATCCTTGTGTTTCAGTGTTCAAAACCAGCCTTTATCAGAGGTAGCAGCAGATGGGAGATCATCACAGAAAGAATACTTTTTAATTAACAAAACATATGTGCTGATGCAGTGCAGCACAGTTGCAAGGTTTCAGTGCAGCTCAGAAAAAGTTTCTGTATGAAGGTGACTAATTTTGGTCGTGTTTCATATTGTATTTAAAGCTTATCTCAAACCCTGAAGAATTCTGGGTGGAATAGAAGTGTCTTATCCACAAACCTTCAGTGTTTGCCTTCAGATACGACCAAGAGCAAAGCTGGGAAATGGAGTTTAAAAACCTATTGGAAGAAGAAAAACAAGAAAAAAAACCAAACAAGGAAATAAACCTGAGCCAAACCGAGCTCTTTGCTGTTTCAGGACGCACAACCCAAGCAGGCAGACAGCATTTCACATCTCCTTTATCTCAGACCCTACAGATAAAGCCATTCACATTCCTGAGCCCCCCAGGAGCTCCACGGGAAGCTCCTATTGCTGTGGAGTTACATTTCTGGGTGCTGGGTACCCACAGCAGCCAGCAGCTACTCAGGATGCTCCTTTGCCAAGCTGTGACCCCCCCGTCCTGGAAACTGGAGCTCAGTGATGGTCACACACCGCTCCCAGCAGATAAAAACACCCAGCACCGGCTGTGTTCACCAGTGCCCTCCCCAGCCCATCTGCCGCCAGGAGCAGGGCTGTTAATTGCTGCAGGGCTGTTAATTAATTGCTGCAGGGCTCCTCTTCCCGCTGCAGCTCCCTCTGCTCCTGGGGGAGCCGCGGGATGGACCAGAACCTGCCCGGGATGGAGCTGCCAGCCCAGCCCTCCTCATGTCCCAGCGCCTTTTCCTGCTTTACGGACTCCCTAAACCCTTCAGCAGAAGGTTTGGGTGACACTCTGTGATTCCACCAGTGATCCACAGCCTGCAGATTGAAAAAAAAGTCTTCTCCCATTTCCAAGCTCAAACAGGAACAGTAAAGTTCCTCAGAGAAGAGATGAGAGGGGACAATCAACAGGCAGCAAATTAATCAAATCTTGGCTCACAAAGTTGCTCCAGAGAGGGGAAAATCCCTGCTGAGACAACTGGAAAGTAACTCTATTGCTAAGGCAGCACATCATACGTGTAGAGGATCCACTAGCACAGGTGGACAGGGTAGAAACATCCAGGACAGCTGAAAATGCCTGTTGGGAATATCCTGAATTAGCAAGAGCAAGTGGCAGACCTCCTGTATTTGATTTTCGGTTGCTACTTTTGACAGCCCTACAGGAAGCAGGAAAATGAGGATAGACAACAGTGCCTGGAAACCTCCTGGCAGGGAATGCAGTACCATGGGAGCAGCGAAAGGCTGGCCTTGGAGCAGCCCCAGCACCACACTCACACTGCTGCACGTTGGATTCTTCCAGAATCCAGGAGCAGGAGCTCCCCCTCTCCCAGCAAACACAGCCCTCAGCAGGAGCTGAGCCAGCAGACCCCCAAAATTGGCCTCCCCTGTGCCTTTGCCCTCTGGCAGGGCCAGCAGCACCCTGTGTTTCAGCTGCTTGCCCAGGCTGGGCTGGGACTCACAGCTCTCTTTAGAACATCACATTTAACTGGTACTTGGCTCCTTCTCCTGTTGGGAGCAGTGGCCACCATTTCCTCACACCTCGTGGCACACAGACAGGAGTTTTGTGCTTTTACCCTCTTAATTCTTTAAGTCCTTGTGTTAAACAAGTAACTGAGTAAAAGAATCAAAGTTGTCATTCTGTGCAGAGAAATTTTTTTCATTTGTTTTTCTATTCCCCATCATTCATTAATGGTGCACAAATTCTTTTCCTTTCTTTATCCTTTACCCTTCTCCATCCTTTCTACTTTGCAACGTGGACTTTTGTGTCAGAAATTCTTCAAAGACATCATTACTCTTTGCACTGACATGCACTGAAATAATCTGTGTAATCTCTGATCAAAGCCTTGCTCTGCCTGCCTTCATTTCCTTTCTTTCCCCTTCCTAGCAGCCATTTTTATTTCTGTTTAGCTTTGCCACCCAAAAGAGCCATCAAAGCAGAAAGCCAAGGCCACACCAACTCACACTGCTGATGTCCTTTATTTGGATTTCCTTCCACACTCCCTTTAATAAATACTTGAGCAGAGCTTCCCCCAACTCAAATCCCTCCTCAAAACTCTTCTGCCTCAAAGGTGATGTTCAGATGCTGCAATTTCCTCCTCACCCAGTACTGCTCTGGTGTTTCTTCTCCAGATTTCTAATCAGGGAATTTTTTTCCATAGGCATTTTCCTTTTGTTGGTAATCTGAGTAAAGGCACATCATAAATGGGACTAAAATGGGGATGATCACCATTATTCCAGAGTTACACAATGGCTACAGAAAATAATTCTCTATTGGGATTTTTAGCCAGCAAAATACTGAATTTTCTTTGCAGCACTTTAACCCATCCACATTCTTTTTCAGTTTTTAATATTTGTGTTTTTCTGTCATCCAATTCTGAGCAGTTCCCCTCTGTTCTTTATTTCCTGAGCCTTCTATTTCACCAAGCTGAAGCTTCCTCTTCCCCCACGATTGCCTCAACACTCATGAACTAATCTTGGATGCTGAACTTTGTCAAAACTGCTTCCTGAACCCAAGTTTTCACTCAGAAATGCTCATCTGTGCTCAGAAACGTTTTTCAGCCCTTCCAGGTTATATTATCCAGCCATTTGATTTCAGAGAGGAGCTTCCTGTAGTACTTAGGTGGCTTCTATTTCAATATATCTGGTTTAAACAGGGGCTTTAGGGTTTTTTGGTTGGTTCTGGAGACCTTTTGTTGGTGAGATGTTTGAATTTGGGACTGAAATACAGATGTATGAGTAAACAGCACCGTGATGAATGCACCAACATAAATAACTTGCTCATAAATAAGCTGAAAGCACTAAATAAACAGTATTAACTTGCAATTTACAACTATTTTTTAAAGTCCATATAAAAAGGGCACATATTTAATGAATGTCAGGATGCATTATGAAATATCTCAGGGACACCAGAACAAAATGTGCCTGAAGAATGAACAGGAACATCAGTGAAAATCTGTGTCCACATGCTTTCACCCCAAATCATGAACCACAGAACCTGTCAATTATGTTCAAAACACAGTTCTTCTGGAGATTTTTCTATCAGGAACTGGTAGGTTGAACAGCTGTTAATTTTAACAGCACTTACTCTACTTTGTTTACAGTTTTGGGGGGTTTTAATGTGCTTTCACACATCCAGCAACAGAGCAGCAGTGAACAGCAGCCACACTAAAATCTCTCTTTATCTGTACATTATCCTAGTGTATATATAGGATAAACACACTGCTCTCAGGCACCTGAACCTGCCCCTGAATGCCAGGGAAATGCTATTTCATCCCCAAAAACAAGTGAAAAGCAGCCACAGCACTTATTTACACTTAAATTCTGCACTCATTTATACATTTATAGTACTTATTTACACATTTATAGTACTTATTTACACACTGACAGTGGAAGCCACTGAACAGAAAAAGAGGTAAAATGCTACTGCAGGTAGCAAGTGTGCAGATTTTATTGGTGTTCCCAGTTTTGTAGACAACTTGCAAATAGCAAGATATTAAGCCTGGCAAGAGGATTTTTGAAGTGCTGGCCCTGCTGTAGAGGGTCAGGAATGTGTTGGAGACACCACAGAGATGCTTCACACTGGACAGGAGCAAAACTGATCAATTTTGGGTTGCTGCTGTGAGTCAGCGGCTTCTACCAAAAGAAGTCCCAGGACCAAGATTTCTGGATATTACCCTCATTCAGCTCTGTAAAAACAAAGAGAATTACAAATCTATGGGGTAGAAATCTCTCTGCCTGATATGATGCTCTCTGTGACCACAATTTAATCCACCTGAGCAAGGCAGAACACAAACAGCCTCCATGAAGGGTAAAATAAGCCTTAAAACTCTAGCATAACACAGAAGTAATTTTATATCCTCAAGGGCATTTAAAAAAAAAAAATTAAAAAGAGGTAAATAACTCCTGCAGAGGGGTTAGAAACACATTCTGTGGGATTGGAGCACTGAAAAGACTGATTGTAGAGTGGACTAATTATAAAGGGGAGGGCAACAGAATTTATAATAAAATTCTTTGGGGTTAGCAGCCCATATCATGCCCTTGGCCAAGCAAGTTAACTGCACTGAGAGCATTCCACAGGCTTTTCTGGCAAAATTAACTCAAAAATAATAATAATAAAAACCAAAACCATGCCAAATTAAAAAAATAAATAAAATAACACAAACACACACACAAACAACAACAACAAATAAAAACAAACGAGAAAAACCACTCAAGTAGTTGTCACTGATGTCGAGCCAAAAAAGCTTTCTGGCTTTAGAGCTCCTCTCTGCAAGGTCAGAGGTGGCCACAGGACCTTTATTATTGCTCAGAGTTCATTTGACTTGAATCATCCATGAATGCAATCCAACAAGCTAATTAAAGACATAAAGCTTCTCTTGCATTAAGGGTTGTCATTTTTGTTTCCACTTCCTGTAGGAGGATAATTTTTTACAGCCTGAAAAGTTACATATTTTCACAAGACAATACAGAATGGAAAAGGGAAACAAAGAAATACATGCTTTCCCAAAAGCCAATAAAAAGGAGAGAGATTAGCTTTCAATCACACTGAAACAGGTCAAAGAAGTAAATCTAACTTTGCAGAGCCATAAATAAAAGATCCATCTTTGTCTCTGTGGTTTAAATAAAAGTTTGACAAGAAAGTTAATAATATGAAAGAGAAGGGAGGATTTATAAAAACCTTTTTTGCAGAGGTAAATAATTGAAACAAAGCATAGAGCTCAGGAATTGTAGCTCCACTGCAGCATGAAAAAAGCCCTGCTGGGTTCAGCAGAGTGTGCAGGATATCAGGGGGGTCAAAGCCTCACAAAGCCAGCTCACCTAAGGATGAAGCAATTTTGGAAGTTTCACTGTTACAAAAATTAGCCAAAATTTAACAACCTTCAAAAAGGGGAATGAACACCAGATTTTGAGCCCAAAGTTCCCCTACAAACTGTCCCCTCCTCGCCTGCTCTGGAGCATCCAAACTGAGTAACACTTCCATAATTCAATTAATTATAATTATATAAATATAAATTATATAAATATAAATTATA
>VZRX01023572.1:146-36594 GCA_013398075.1 Notiomystis cincta | reverse complement strand
TATATATATAATTATATACATATAATTCACATAATTCAATTCATTAAACTCCACTCCCCCCTCACAATAAGCCCGTGACAGAAGGGCTCTGGAGAAGAAGATCCAAGCCGTGCTCAGAGCTAAAATCTCTCCTAAAAGCCCCTGGCACACATCCTAAAGAACAAAGTTTCTGAGGAAATCACCACAGCCTTAAAAATAAAGCAAATTTCCCTCAGCTATAACTCAGATGGTTCCTTTTCTCCTGCAATTGTGGTGCAGAAGGGTTTCTCCCTGACTCTGTTAGAAGCAATTTCCCTGAAAACCTCTCAAAAGAGGTGTTCTCTCACCTTAAGCCCAAACTGTTCAACATTTCTTTGCAAGACATATAAAAAAAAAATACCCAAACCCCCCCAAACCTCTGTCAGGGGCTCCCTTAGCTCAGGAGTTAAATGAGCTGTTCAGAGCAGGAATTATCCTCCCTGGACAGCCTGGTGGAGGCTTTGAAGCTGGGAAAGAAACTCCTTTCTGAACTCCAGCTGGACTTTCTCAGCTAATAAATTTGCTGCTAATTCCCTGGTTCAAGTAATCAGCAGAGTTTGCTGGTTTTGAGTTCCCTTTGGCACATCACAATTTTTTCCCCTTTCCTGCCAAAGGTCTGGAGCTCATTGCTGTGCCCTCTTGGGGATGTGGTGAGGCTCCCTGGGGAGAGGCTCTGTGGAGCCTTCTGGACTGCTGTAAAGGGATCAAATGGACTCCTCTGATCCCAGATTTTTACCCACAAGTTATCCCTGCCACCTCTACCTCTGCAGCAGGACCAGGAAAAGGTGCATCCCCCAGCTGGCAGTGAATATCAAACCTCTCCAGCTCCTGCTCTTGCAGTTTATTCCCCCACCTTGATCAGCTGAGTTTTATTTCCTCAAAGCTGCTTGGGGCAGCATCCAACCCCCCAGAAGCCTGAATTGCTGCTCAGAAATGAGTGCAGATTATTTGGCCTGTCTCCTTCCCAGCTCTGGAATGCTAAACAAAGATGTGAAGCTCTCATCGCCTTCATGTTGCCTCTTAGCCAAGATTGTAATTTCAAATATCTGATTATATTCCTCCCCTGATGAGTTCAAAGGAAACAAAAGGCAGCAACTAAGATGCAAGATTAATTGCAGGAGGAAAAAAAGGCTCTGAAGAAGTTTCATGTGACAGAATCAGCAACAAGTGTCATTTGCCATTAAAGAAGTTGTCACATCATGGAAGGCGTGCAAATGAGGAGGAGAAACTCCCACAACAAGAGAGATCTGGAACGTGACAGGAGGGATGGAAACACACACAAAAGTGAGGGAAACTCTGGGTATTCAGAGCAGAGCAAACAGGTGAAGAGGAGAGGGAAACATCTCTTTTGGATGCAAATCACCAGGAAAATATAGTGAGCTTTGCTGTGGCTAAAGCCTGCTTTAGAACTCAAATTTCACCTTAAAATGCACATTTCTTTCCAAATTAATATTTAGTATTACTTTTAATTCTACCAAGACTACTGTTACTGTGGAAGACTGATCCAGTTAGAGAAAAGAATATTTCAATAATAGTACTTATTTACTTTAAACTTGGTAGCAAACATATCCCAAACACTTTTACTGAACTAAAAGTGGGTGATGGAGGCTGTTTTAAACACTTGAGGAAGATATTCTAGACCAGCAGAGATACAGCCTGACTGCAGAGAGCACCAGGACTAATCAGAGATTTGCAAACATGACATGATGGAAGATTAAAAGCACGATGGGCTGTGTGCCCTGATGAGCAGACAGCTCATGGGGGACCTCAAAGTCTTCACACACATAGCAGAATATCATCTTTTTCCCTACCTAGGACAGATAAGACAAGTCACTCAGTTTTTCTTGACTAATTACAAGAAGAAACATCCAGGGTAAATGTCAAGAAAACCTTTCTAACAGCAGGGATGAGGAGACAGAATAGATTAGCTGAGCATCTCTCTACCATTGGAGATCTTTCAGAACACATTGAATAAATATCTGTCAGGATTAATATACAGCTGATCCTGCCTTGGGGCTGATGGATGAGTTACATGACCTCTCCAGCATCCTTCCAGGTTATTCCACTGAGTCTCTCCTGTAACAGTTGCTCACAAAATCAGGAGCTGGATCTGATAGCTGAAAGCACTTTCCAGGATCCCTCAGGAGCACACGAGTGGTACAGGATAAATCTCATTTTCAGGGAGCACAGAGCTGTTTGTTTCCCTGCTGTTGCAATCACCATCTTCAAGCAGCTGGGAACACACCCAGAAGTTGGGGTAATTTCCATTATCCAGTTCAGAAGTCAGTTCCAAAGGGTGGTAAATTAACTGCACTGCAATTGTGCTAAGGAACATTTCAGCAAAACTACATCTGTTAAAAGCACCCTTGAAAGGCAGAGACCTTTAAATCTTTAAAGTTGTCCCTTTGAAAGACTTAATTTTTGCAGAAGTGATAAAGGTTTAACTAACATAGCTTGATATCCAGCCTGGGAGATATTGGGGAAACAAATAGAGAGTTTAAACATCATTTTTGAGAATTAAAATGCAAGATCTCCTCCAAGTCATTCACTGGCAAGGCTCCCAAATCATTCTTGCTTAATATAGAATATCTCAAGTTGGAAGGGACCTATTAGGATCAATTAACTTACTAGCTAAGTAAGTTAATTCTCACCTTTAATGCAGCCAGATGGTTCCCAGGAACCAGATGACTGAAAAATGGAATCTTTGGCCTTTCTGAGATCAATTTCAGAGCTATAAGACAACATAACACCTTTTAAATAAAGATGATCTCCTCTTGTAGCAGTCATTTGTCAAAGGAAAACGTTTTTCAAAATGCTGGTGATGACTTTAAAGAATCTATTCTCTAATGATTCTTGTACAGAAGTGACCACCTGAGTCCTGAACATCTCCAGCCTGACCTCCCTCAGTCAATCTTTCAGACACTGGAAAGAAAAGGGGGGTTGAGTGTCCTAAATCAATGGCCTGTGTGACTGTTAATATATTCCATTTTGTGCACCATCGAGGTGATTGAGTTTTGTTTGTTAATTGGGGCTAACATTGACTTGAAGGACTGTAAATGGAAGAAGTGCTCGGGCTCCAGAGGCACGTACAGCACGACAGGAGATTCCTGCACCTGGGAGACACCTCTGCACCACTCTGCCCTCCAGCAGAAATCTAGCAGAGCTGGGCTGAGGGGTCTGCAGCCTTTCAGGGCTCCTGACTGACGTGCAGGAGATGAGAAGCTGCCAGCATCGCTCCATGCTCGGGTCAGGAGCAGCCCCTGCTCCCTTCCCTCGGCATCGCTCTCTGAACCTATTTACAGCTCCATCCCTTTTGATCACACAGCCCATTCATCTGGAGCCCATGCAAATTAAATTAAAGCCTCAGCTTTCATCAAAGCAGCGCTGGTTTGTGCTGCAGGATGTGCAGTTTGATCCTGGGCTAGCTCCAGCCTTGAATCCCTAATGCCACTGTGCCACGAGCAGTACCTGGTGCTGCCCATCCACTCTCAGACAGCTCCTGAAGCATCACAAAAGAGAATTATTGCAGTTTTTTTGGCCTTGGTTGCTATTCCTTGAGTCAAGTGAAAGACAGAGAGAGTGGCAGATCCCATGTGCCCTGGGAATTCTGGAGTAAAGCTCTGGAAGAGGAGGTTGGGGGGTGCCCACAGAGCGGGGAAGGCAGGAAGGCCCTGCAGCACAGCAGAGATGGAGAAGTTCTGCTTGTTTGCTCATCACCTCTGCCAAAGACTCTTCCAGAAACCAAGGAGATCTCTGAATGTGAAAACATATTTCCAGAGGAAAACAAACCCAAAGATTTTCACACAAGCAAACTCAGTGCCCAGTGGGACTCCACACCCTCCCCATTCCCCCTCCCCATGCCAACAGTCTGTGTCAGTGAGGAGTAACTGCCATGAAAGAATAAAAAAACAACCTGTTTCTTCACAATTATTTGAAATCTTTGCAAAAACAACTTTTGCTCCTCCCCCAGTAAAGGCATCACAAACCCCAGTGTCAGCAGCTGTTCCAAGAACCAGCAGAGGTGCCAGTGGCAAAAGTCCATGCAAAAAGCTCTGTTCTTACCTCATTTAAGGAATTGCACAATGAGGAACATTGGCCAGCCCTGTACAGAGACAGCGACAGCAGGAGGCAAAAATCCTCTCCCAAATCCCAGTTTTACCCCATGTTTTACCCTGCCTTCCTCCCCAGAAGGCAATGGTCACATCAGCTGCTTTCCAGAGCAGCTTGTTGACTAACAGCTGGCTGAGGATAAGGTGATGCTGGGCAGAGGCTTTACAGCTTCACCTGGGGCTGCAGATTTCATCTTAGCTACAAATCCCTTTTGGAAACATAATTTTACCTGCACTAGTTCACTTAGCTCACTAAACTGTAGTTTTTGTCCTTCCCCTCTAAGAGAGGAAAGGAAAAAAGGCACAAAATTCAACACATTAAGCCCTCCAAGTACTTTAGAAGCATAATGCAAACTCACACATCCCAAGTTTTGTTCTGGTCAGGGTTTTCAGAGTAGCACAGCACTGTTTCATGCAGCTCATGGCCCAAACCAGTGCTTTTGAAGTTATTCTAGCTGACCAGTTAAATATGCATTGATTTTTTTTATTATTTATTCTTTAAAGGGATGTATTATTAATTAGGCAACAGAACACAGCAGCTTCCCTGGAATTATTCCAGTCTGTGACTGAAAAACATATGCAAGGTGCCACCCAGAACAAAACCCCCTGGTAGCTCAAGGGAGGATTTCACACAGCAAGATCAACATCCAGCCTTTCAAAAACAGAGGACTGGGGCACAGCTTCTTCTCTTTCCAGTTTTTGTTGGGCACAGCAGAGCAATTCAGGAGAAAGATTATGGACAGGGGACTCTCTGCTTTGTCTCTACAAGTTGAAAGCAGCACAGGGGCTGCTCGTGGGGGTGCCCAAACAAAGTCAATCCCCATCTCCTCACACCCAAAACTCAGATTCCCCTCAAGGGACCCATGGCCTGCAGTGAAGATGCCAAGTCCCAGGACATCACCACCCAGCAGGGTGATGGTGCTGCTGGAAACACTGAGTCCATGGCCCAAGACACTTCAAACGAGTCCACAAGGTCTCAGGTGCCCAGACTCAGGATGAGACTGGTCAAAATATCTCTTAGGTGTCTCTCTAGACAGCTGAGCTCTTAAAACCCATCTGTTATTTCACAATTAGGGATTTTTATCCCCCTCAGTTTACCCACACACACACACACACACATCAGACCTGTGGTGCAGGGCAGGGAGGGCTCCAGATGAAAACTTCCCTGCACAAACCTCAGATTTGTGTTTGCAGCTGACTGACCCCCCAGAGCAGCCAGATGTGCTCCACAAGCTCTCTTGGATGTCACATCCCTGACAGGTGTTGGATGCAATTCAGCAAAGTTGCATTAAGGCAACTTTAAAGCAAGAGGCCTCTGGGCTAAATATATATAAAAAAAAACCAAGCTCCATGGGGAATCCTAGAGAAGCAGACATTTCTCTTCTGCTGGGCTGGTCATTTCACCTTCCTTCCTGTTCACTTTTCCCTTCCAGAGGGACTTAGGCAGGAGGCTGAGAGTGGAGCTGTCGGTTCAGATTTTCAGCCCCACGAGATGAATTCCCCTCCTGACTCGAGCTGTGCCTGCCCTCACCTCCTGCAATTGTGAGTGTGCAGTTAATCACAGGCAGCTACACTGAACCTGATTGTTGGAAGGCTGAGTAAATATAACTACACCCTCGTTATCTTGTTTAAAGGTAGGAAGATTAATTTGAATTCTAACTGGAAATAGTGATTCAATGAATAAGCCTGAAATGTAGCGGTTTTCAATTACACTAAGAAATTGGTCTTTTGAATTTTCAAATTATGCAAGGCAAAGCAAGTTCTCTTTAATCTATACATGGGGATATATTTGCCATCTTCACAGTGCTGCATGACAGTGGCTAAGAGCTGAAAGGGAGTGAAAAATCCTAACGTTGGCTGTTGGTGCCCTCCAGGGGCCTGGCTGGGTATAAATTCCCACCAAAACAATTTTTGAGCATTCAACATATACAGTAAATATTGCATATTATTACCCTGCTTTAAAAGGGGGTGAGGGCCATTTTTCATGGTGCTCTCAGCAGACAGCTGCTCTCCACAGTCCCACAGACATTGATCAAACAGGAGCAAGGGAGGGATGCATTTACTGCTTCCAACTTCTACTGCCTGGATTCCTAAGAAAACAAGGTTTATATCCAGTATAAAAACCTGAAGGACAAATAGAGGTGGGGGAAACTCAATCCTGTAACTTCAAGCCACTATGAGAGTTCTACTTGAGTCCATTTTTGGTTGCACACTTACTCCAGCTTTACAAACAGGTAATATCCAGGGTTTCCCAGCCTCTGGAACAAGACAGAAAGCATTCCTCTGCCTCAGAGATTGCAGGTGAGTTCCTTAGACCAGGGACTATTAATTCTCACGTTTCCTCACCATCCCATAATAGCTGCCACAAGACCAGACAACAGAGAGGAAAAGGAAAACAAATTAAAAAAAAAAAAAAAAAAAAAAAAAAAAAAAAAAAAAAAAAAAAAAAAAACACACAAAACAACACAACAAAAGGACCCACAAATGTGGTCTTGTACACAGAATTTCCTGACAANAAAAAAACAACAAAAAAAAACCTCACAAACCAAACTACAGTGTCCAACAGCAGCCCACACAAGCCCAGAAGATAATCTGTGTATAACACACCTCCAGCACAGAGCTGCCTGATCCAGGGTTTTTCTGGAACAAAATCCAGGGTTTTTCTGGATGAAATCCAGGGGTTTTCTGGAATTAATGGAGCTCTTCCTGCCAGAGCACAGACTCCATAACTGCAGGGAGTGTGCCTGGGAGGGGGTGTCTTACCAGGGCAGGGCTGTGGTTGAATTTCTCCCCTAAACACTGCCATACCTTTGGAAAGCACCACATCAAAATTAGGCTGCCATGAGTGCCCAGCCTCACCTGCAACTTTATAGACACTTCTGCCAAATTAAAACCCAAAGTTTTTGCTGCACTAGAAGTGTCCTCTAAATCCACATCTCCCCTCTTCACCTGGCAGCATAAATTATCCAATAAAAGTCATAGTTGTGGAAAGCTCCTCTTCCATTGAAGGAGGAACGGCACTACTTTGTTTCAGGGGTTGAATTTTCAGTTTGCTCACAGTTTTTGGCCCACTATGCACGAATATTTCAATGAATATTTCACTTTCCTGCCAGGCCAAAGGAGACAGGGCTGCACTGGCTGCCCAGCAGGGCATGCTCAGCTCTGAGCCCTGTGCTTTCTCCTACACAAAGCCCAGCTCCAAAGTGCTCCAGCAAAGCCCAGGCCCGGGTTCTGCTGCCCTGATGCACCTGTGGGTGTCTGGAGATGGTGAGAATTCCGGGGCTGGAGCTGCTGAGGATGTTCTGCCGTGTACAAGGTGCACACATCAGCTTCTGATGGATCTGCTGAAAGAGTTACGATCTCCCTCCCCCTCTCCCTGCCCTCTGGTCACGTCGAGAAACCAGACTTTGAAGATGAGGAAAATCCAAAAGGTCTTTGATGTAATTAATATCAGATAATCGTTCTGAGTCTTCTTCCATCTGCCAATTACAAGCAGAAATTGAGTCTGGGGAGCTACCGCAGATCATCTTTATGCAATTACGAGTTGTGATGAGCTACCCGGCTCCAGCAGCGCTGCCCGAGCTCCAGCACGACCCCAAAAGGAAAACCCAGAGGGGCAGTGGCAGACACAGCATCAGCCCCAGGACCGTGGCAGACACAGCATCAGCCCCAGGACCGTGGCAGACACAGCATCAGCCCCAGGACCGTGGCAGACACAGCATCAGCCCCAGGACCGTGGCAGACACAGCATCAGCCCCAGGACCGTGGCAGACACAGCATCAGCCCCAGGACCGTGGCAGACACAGCATCAGCCCCAGGACCGTGGCAGACACAGCATCAGCCCCAGGACCGTGGCAGACACAGCATCAGCCCCAGGACCGTGGCAGACACAGCATCAGCCCCAGGACCGTGGCAGACACAGCATCAGCCCCAGGACCGTGGCAGACACAGCATCAGCCCCAGGACCGTGGCAGACACAGCATCAGCCCCAGGACCGTGGCAGACACAGCATCAGCCCCAGGACCGTGGCAGACACAGCATCAGCCCCAGGACCGTGGCAGACACAGCATCAGCCCCAGGACCGTGGCAGACACAGCATCAGCCCCAGGACCGTGGCAGACACAGCATCAGCCCCAGGACCGTGGCAGACACAGCATCAGCCCCAGGACCGTGGCAGACACAGCATCAGCCCCAGGACCGTGGCAGACACAGCATCAGCCCCAGGACCGTGGCAGACACAGCATCAGCCCCAGGACCGTGGCAGACACAGCATCAGCCCCAGGATCGCTGCTGGGTGTGACCGCTCCGCCCACGGCTGAAAAATCCCCTCCGAAATCAGAGTGATTAGCAGGTAATTAGCAGCCAGCACGCGCTGCCTCCCATTACTCGGGTTTGTTCTCCTTAAATCACTCCCCACCCGTGCCCTCTCTCACTCTTTTCAGGGGTTATTTGGAGGCAGTTTCAGACTGAGCAGGAGCATCATTGTGCCGGTATTGCAGCTGACACACCTGGGGGTCCCAAAATCCGACCCTGAGCGGTCCAAAACCTGACTGAGCACCGCTCCATCCCCAGCAGCAGCTCAGCTCCACCCTCTTAGCTCCCACACACTCATCAGGCTCTCGGTAGAGTTAATAAAGCCAAAAAACCACCCCAAACCCAAAGCACCGGGGTTCCAGCCCCTCGGGATGAGCTTCTCCCTGGGAACGCTGCAGAAAGGAAAACCATCCCCTGCCAGTCCTGCCTCGTCCAAGCCGTTCTCACTCGCATTTAGCCAATACGGGCATTCTGGAAGGACAGTTTCTGTTCTATTCCGTGTTTTCTGCCGGCGGAGCAGGAAGGAAAAGGGAACGCGTTTGTTTTGGGGCGGCTCGGCCGGCCCTGGAGGCTGCTGAGCTTTGCATCCTCTCCCCAGCACCTGCAGGGGGCACGGCCCTCCTGCACATCTCCAACCTGGGCTCCCTGAACACATTCCAGGAGGAAAAAAAAACAAAAAAAACCAACAAAACCAAAAAAACAAAACGCTTTCTAGATGAAGAGAGGTTTCAAAGATCATACACTGATTTATGATTTATTTTGTTCAAAGCCATCAATTTAAACAATTGCTTTATTTTCCTGAGGCTGTGCTGGATTAGATTTAGAAAAGCATTGACAAGGAAAGATTAATGCTGGAGAACATAAAATGAGTTACAGGAGACTGACAATGAAATACACAACCAGCACTGTGCTCAGAACAGCAGAATATGAAGACTCATGGAAAGTACAACTCATATTGATCACAATAGCAGCAAACATCTAAAAATAACAAAGCAGTGCCCATCTTGGGAATTAAAGTCCAGCCAGCAATTTGAGCTTGACAGCCTTTTTGCAGTGAATAATCTTTTAACTCCTAACCAGGTATTTTACCCTCCCTTGCCAGGTGCAGGTATAGTCACTTGTGCCACCCCTCCAGGTAGAACAAACTGAAAACTAGTATTTCAGGGGACTTAAATTGAGTTTGTTCAGCTTGAAACACCTTTTAAATTATTTTTCCACATTGAAAAAAATAATCAGAACTTCTATCCTGGCCTTCTGCAGGTACCAGTCACTTTAAAAAGTTCAGCCCAACGTGCAGGGGGCTGTTGTCCCATATCCCTGTGCTGGCAGCATTACTGACTCTTCCACAGCTGATTTTCATTTTCTACCCATTGACACACACTCAGCTGACCCCCATTCTGTGCCTTCAGCCCATGTGCACATCCATAAACCCAGGACAAAACAGAAAGGACAATTTCTCTCTAACAGACTTGCAAAGTTACAGCTCAGCCACGAAGCATTTCCAGCAGCAATGAAATTCACCAGCAGCTCTTTCCAGGTACAACCCTGGAACATCCATGTCCAGTGCAAAATCTTTTTGTCCAAACTCACACGGGTTTGCCCGAGGAAATCAGCAGAGAATCCACTCTATTGCACTTCTCCTTGAGACAGGGATGCTCCCTAAGTTTCCCCACAAATGTTTTACACTCCACAGTGCTCACAGCATCCCCTTTCCCAGCCCTGCTGTCACTACCCAACACAACAATCTCACTGTCTTTACATTCAAGCTATCAGAACATTTCCAGTAGGAAAAAACGCATCCTTATATTTAGATGTGGCTCAGCTGCCAAACTGCCACAGAATGGGAAAGAAACTTTGGGGCCCAGCCACTAAAATTGATGGTTTTGCAGCAAGCCTGTGGTACCTCAGCCACAGAACCCAGTGATTCATGGCATGACAGCATTTCAGTAATCACAACTCTTTTGAAAATAAAACTCCAGCTAATCAGGGTGGTCTTGTTTCCCTTAAATACATTAAAAAGTCATTAGCTCAAGCAGTCATTACATCAATAGAGCACTTTTTAAAGGGACAGCATCAGACAACGCTGAAGGGCTTTTGAGATGCTGCTGTTCCAGTCTTCTGTCATCTCCATGATGGCCCAATTCTTTCAGTCAACAGCTAGAAACATTAAACTTCTATTTTCTCTGTTCAAAGCTCCTTGCTGCCCTTTACTGGCACAGACTCTTGCTGAGCTTGGGAAGGAAATCAGACTACTCGTACATATCAGCACTTTTTCTCCCCTGGGTCTGAGTTTAAAGCAGACAACATGCTTCAGAAATATTAATTTACATGAGATATTTTAAGTGCAGCATAGGAGTTTCCCAGAGTTTGCCTTCTCATGCTTCAAGCTTCATTAATCAACTCAGCCCTGCCAAAATATGTTGTAGGAAGATGTCTGTAGCCTCTGGTCTGAGGCATAATCATAGCTCAGAGTGGGAGAGTTACAAACCAATGTCTCCACTTTACCCAGGACACAAGAGCCCAAACCTCCTGGCAGCTGCACAGTGCTGCTGTTAACTCCTCCACACTGGCAAGGTTCTCATGCTAAAAAGGGAGCAAAGCAAGAAAAGAGCAGAAGAGAAACTGGGGAGAGTCAGCAGCTTGAAGTGCAAGGGAGAGGGCAGAGCCAGGAAAGAGAGGGAGAAGTCTGGAGGAAAAAACAAGGAGCTACCAGGGAGCCAGCCTAGCTCAAGTGCTCCTGAAGGAAGGGGGAAACTCCTCTCCACCTTTATAAGCTTTCTGTGACTTCTTAGCACATTTCACGTGGTGCTTTTAGGGAGCTCAGCCAAAGAGCAAGCCCTGCAGCCAAACACATCCCTATCCCTGCCCCGAGAACAGAGGGTTCCCACACCTGGATGACAAAAGGGCCGTCACAGAGCCACGGGGAGGACAGCACAGAGTAACAGCAACAAAATAAAGCTGAAACTCCCTCCAGAGCAGCAATGCTCCAGCCACAATGAGAGCTGTCACTGCTCTGATCTCACAGAGCAGCACACTGGGAGCACCAGCCAGGAATCCTCTCCCAAACTTCTCCCAGCCCTGACCCCCACAGTGTGACACCCACACCAGAGCCCTCTGCAAAGCCTTCCTGCAGCCCTGCTGGGCTGGGGAACACCTGAGCTCACAGCACCTGAAGCACTCAGCCCCAGGCACAGCTGTGTCCTCCTGAGCTGGGCACAGCTCACAAGCCTTGTGCCCCTCCAGCTGGAAAAGGCCAATTCTCGTTTGCCTCCCACGTTCAGGTCGATATTGCCCCCAGAAATGACAGCACAGGGTTTTTCTGTGAGGGAACCCCTTTGTTTCTGCTGCAGCAGCAGGATGCCAGCTCCACACTCAGCCTTTAAGTGACAGAACAGCTTATGTGGTCATGCAAAAGCACATGAAAGTCTAAAACTATCTGAAGTAAATCCACCCTTCTTCTGGACCAGTCCTTTCCACTTCCACCACCATCCACCTGCATAAGGCCAAGTACCACTGTAAAGCTGACCATTATATTTTTACAGAAATTAGGTTTTTTAAATGCTTTCTGATTTTATGTAGTGCTCAAATACTCCAATTCAGCTCAGCACAGAAAGGAAATTATTCCTGCTTTCCCCAGAGAAAAACGGTAGCTTATATTGCACAGAAAAGGTATTTCCCCCCCCCCAAAAATGCCTTGGCTTAAAACCAACAACAGCAGATCACAGGCCTGTACCAATAAGAGATTCTCAGCTCTAAACTCAGGAATTTCCTCCTTTAAAAACCCCTGAAGGAAAGAGCTCCTATTAGTATTACTCCTAGAGCTGAGAGACTTTGAGATTATCAAATCCTGGAAATATTCAGTTACTCTGCACTGAAAGAACAATTTCATACCACTTGTGGAGGAGAGCATTTAAACCCTGATCACAGAGCTCCTCTCTCACTCCCAGATCCACAAAAATTTGTCCTGTGCAACCAGAATCAAAGCTGGGCTTCCAGAAGAATCAGCACTTGTAGCCCTTTGAGAGCCTTTTTTCCCCTCTTAAAGCAAAGACACAGCTCATGTCACAGCCACAGAGCCCCCAGCCTTGTACTCACCCTGCCAGGAGGAGAAGCGCAACACCAGCACCCAGGAGAAAAGGAAATCCTTCCATAATAGAGGCAGAAAGAAGAGGCAAATTTTGAGACCAGTCTCCAGCAGGACACAGAAACTTCTGAACAGCTCAGCCCAGAGGAGCCCCAGGTGCTGCCTGGGCGGCTCCTCCTCATCCCCTTCACCTGGGGGCTCCTCATCATCCCCTCCAACTGTGGGGCTCCTCCTCATCCCCTTCAGCTGTGGGGGGCTCCTCATCATCCCCTGCACCTGGGGGGCTCCTCATCATCCCCTGNGAACCGCGTGGCCGCCGCCGAGCCGGCCCCGCCGTTTCGTCGGCGCCGCTCCGAGTTCCAGCCGCGCCAGCTCGCACCTCCACCCCGCCTGCCGAGGCGTCCCGGGAACTCTTTTCACCTGAGCATCCCGAGATTCGAACTCATTTCTCCCGGTCCCGGCCGGACCACGTGGCCACCGCCGCCCCGGGCTGCAAGTGGGTTCTCTGGTCTGGTTTTGTTACATTTGTTGTCTGTTTACCTCATATAAATACTTAGTAAAGATCTGTTATTCCTATTTCCCTATCTTTTGCCTGAGAGCCCCTTGATTTCAAAATATTATTAATTCGGAGGGAAGGGGGGTTCACATTTCTCATTCCAAGGGAGGCTCCCGCCTTTCTTGGGAAATACCTGTCCAAACCGGGACAGGGGCTCCTCATTATCCCCTGCAGCTCTGGGGCTCCTCTTCATCCCCTTCAGCTGTGGGACTCCTCCTCACCCCCTGCACCTGGGGGATCCTCATCATCCCCTGCAGTTCTGGGGCTCCTCATTATCCCCTGCAGCTGTGGGGCTCCTTCTCATCCCCTGGGGCTCCTCTTCATCCCCTGCAGCTGTAGGAGCCCAGCACCCCCCCATCATCCACCCTGTCCCCCCTGGGCCCCATCACACCCTCACCACTCCCAGGGTGTCCCTGTCAGCAGACAGACCCCGATCATGGCATCTCCTGGTGGAATCATGGAAACCCCAGGGGACCCCAGGAGCCTCACCCACAGTGCCCCCACAGCCAGGGGCTGTTGGCTCCTGTAAGGCACTGACAGCTCAGAACTCTGTTCTGTGGCATATGTTTGCATTTCAGTGTGTTCCCACCTCAGAATCAGCTCCTGAGACATTGTGCTCCTGAAGTGTTGGTGTTCAGCAGTTTAAGCACTCCCACTTTTTTCTTTGTAGCAGGAAGAATCTGGAGTACCTGAACACACACACGCACCAACAAAGAGGTTCAAGAAGTCTTGCAAAGCTTTTCCCACACAGATTTCAAAGCACAAATCTTCCCTGAGATTGATAAACATTGAAATTTGGTAAGAGCCACTGGTGCCACTTAAACAGGGCCACAAAAGGCTCTGCTGTCACACAAATCCAGCAGCTCAGATCCACACATACCCCAACTTCTGAAGCAAAATATTCCCAACCCCCATTCTATCTCATGCTTCCCATTCCTGCTGCTGCCATCCAGCATCCCCATCTTCAATTGCTGCAGGAGAAACCATTCTCAAGGCAGGTTGTGATGCTGATCAGTTATTTCTAAGAATTAGTCTGGAATCTTGGCACTCTCCAACTTCTCTACAGGACAGAAGGCATCTCATTAATATTATTTATTCCCTCTTAAAATTGTTTAAGACTAATTTAAGTTTAAATTCTTCCAGATTTCCTTCAGAAAATGGGAGACAATAATGCACATGGAAAAAATAAGATAAGAATCTCCTAGAAACAAACTCTTTTAGTGCTGCTTGTTCAGAATGAAAACATATAAAGCTCATGATGTAATTTGTATCAGATGGAAATTGCACTGGCTTTAAAAAAATAAAACTGAAATGGCACTGAGTCCCTCCCTGCCATTTCTTTTTACAAGAGAATTCTGACAAGGGTCTGGAGTGACAGGACAAGGGGTAGTGGCTCTAAACTGATACAGAGCAAATTTATTTCAGAATATCTTAAATATATTATAAATTTTATTTTATATAAATTTTATTTTATATAAATATAAGGGAGAAATTCCTCCCTGGGAAGATGGGGAGGCCCTGGCACAGGCTCTGTCCCACCAATGCAGGTCACACAGCTCCACAGGGCAGTAAGATGGGGAAAGTATTGGGTGTCCACTGGAGCTGGCAATCAAAACTCAGGAGTTTGAGCTGACTCTCTCCCTGATGCAGCCAGAAAATGATGCTGAGGCACCTTTTGCTGACAGTCAGCTCTGATATTTCCAATATTTGATCACAGAAATTTGATCACAGAGTGTTCTGGGAGGGAGGTCCCACAAGAAGGATCAAGTCCAGCTCTCAGGTGAAGGGCCCATGCTGGGATCAAACCTTGCCATTATTAGCACTGAATCTCTCTGCATTACCAGAATTTGGAACTGTAACCACCTGTCCCACAATCCTTGTTAGTGCTATCCTGGTTTAAAGTTCATCAAGGCTGACAGGACCTCTCCCTCACCGAATATCAGACAAACCCTGTGAGCTCTCTGAAACCTTTTGAAATCCATCGGACTCTGACCCTGCCTTCAGCTTTCCTTCTTCATGCCTGATCTCTGCTCTCTTCTGAACATGAGAGCTTATCTGCAGCCACATCTTTCCCATTCTGGCTCTCAGGCATTTGTATAAAATGTTTTCAAATACAGCCCACATGTTTTTTAATATACTGAAGTTGAATTTCATTTTATGGACCCCAAGCAACTGTGTTTGGTAATTTCTTTTCCCTTAGATCTATCCATCCATTTTTTTTTAATTATTTTTTTATATACCAGCCATGTACTTACTGTACTTTAATTTCCTGATGTGGCCTCACTACACACTTCGACATTTTGCTGAAAAGTTTCAACAGCAATTAGCCAAAACGCAGCGACATTTTGGTTTCCAGTTTAATCCCTACCAGAGCAGAGACCAAAGCAGTTTCCTTCCAGTGAGCACAGACTTCCTAATTCCCCCCACTGGTCACAGGAGCAGTAAGAGGCGTTTTGGGGCAGGAGTGCCTCGAGAGCTCTGCTGCAGCCTGGGGACCGCGATCTGATGCTCCTCCACGCGGAGTTTCCGCGCCGGCAGCTGGGTGCGAGGCAGGGCTCTGGAGAGGAGCCTTGGCTCCTGTTTACAGCCCTCAACAACCCCCCCACTGCTTTTAGACTCCTCTGCTCCCCCTGGAATCAGCTTGGAGGATGTCCCCACACACTCTGATTTACTTTACTGCCCCTAAGTGCTGTGCTGGCTGTATCCGATGGAATCAGCGCGCCCAGAGCTCCCAGCGGTTGTGGCACGGGGCTGGGGGGCCAGGGACAGAGCCAGTGCTGCAGGGCTGCATGTCCAACCTCCCAGCTGAACAAAACCAGGATATTTAACCTGCTCTTAACTGGGTTTGAGTTAACAGAGCCACTCCAGCCCTCGCAGTGCCCCTCTCTTTGTTGGCTCCCAAACCGCGGTGTAAATGTTCTACAATTTCTCTTGGTGGCCTAAGGGAATCCACAGCTTTGTCCCTCAGCACTTCCACATCCCAAACGTGCCAGAGTCCCAATATATCCAGGGTTCCCCACAGCCAAACTGACCTGTGCTGCTCCAGACACAACTGCATTGATGCACAGGGTTTGTGCTGCATCCTCAGGGGGCTGCTGGAACATCTGCTGGGTAAACCACCAACCAGGCCCCACTGCAGCATTTTGGATAAAGGGATCCACATGGACAATCAGTTTCAACTACAGATTTAGACAAAAAAAGGATTTGAATACAGAAAAATAATCCCAAAATTTCCACAGAGTAAAAAGAAACAGCATGAAGTGTATTTGATTATTCCATGATATTATTAGAATTTTCACAAATATTATCACCGTGGCAGCAAGTAATAACTTGGCATTTCTTAGCTCAGCATGAAATTGTGCCAAATGTAATCAGCAAAAGTAAAACAATACAGTAGTTGTTTTACCAGCTGGAATAAACATTTCCAGAGAGTGAATGTTGGTTTTTTTGTCAATCCAGCAGGCTGATATAAATACCAAATATTAGAGAGCAGGGAAATGTGTCTCACACACACACATGAAGCAAGGTGGTTGTTTCATGCTGCTGTGCATGGCCCCAAACAGCCACAGGGACTATCCCAGCACCCCTTTGTCTCTGGGTCACTTAGGAGATTATTAAAATTTCATCTCAGTTCCAAACTCACAGCCAGAGGTGCCACCACCGTGTCCCTGGGGTGACCCTGTGCCAGCCTTGGTGCCAGCACCCTGTCCTTTGGGTGGCTCATCCCAATGCCAGCACCATGTCCCTGGGGTGACCCCATGCCAATCCCAGGGCCAGCACCATGTCACAGGGGTGATCTCATGCCAAACCTGGTGCCAACACCGTGTCCTTTGGTTGGCCAATCCCAATGCCAGCACCAAGTCACTGGGGTGACTCTGTACCAACCCTGATGACAGCACCGTATCCCTGGAGTGACTCTGTACCAACCCTGGTGACAGCACCTTGTCACTGGGCTGCCCTGTGCCAATCCTGATGCCAGCACCATGTCACTGGGGTGACTCTGTGCCAACCCTGGTGCCACCACCCTGTCCCTGGGGCGACCCTGTGCCAATCCTGATGCCAGCACCGTGTCCCTGGGGTGACTCTGTGCCCACCCTGGTGACAGCACCGTGTCACTGGGCTGCCCTGTGCCAATCTTGGTGCCAACACCGTGTCACTAGAGTGACTCTGTGCCAATCCTGGTGCCAATACCGTGTCACTGAGGTGACTCTGTGCCAACCCCCTGCCCACACAGACCCCAGATGCTCCCTGCTATCAGCAGCAGCAGCAGCAGGGATGCTGTTGGGGCCAGGAATGCGAGCCAAGGCAGTGTGAACCATGGTGGCAGCCAGGCAAGGCGATGGCAGACGGGGAGCTGGCTCCTTCAGCAAGCAGTGATCAAATCAAGGGTAATTCCATGAAATTACACAACTTCTCTCCCCTCTCCATTCATGCACAAAGGGTAACTAGCTTCCTGTAAAATCAGCAGGATGATATGGCTTGTAGTCCCCAGATTGCAGCAAATTTGTCCGTGCCAACATTGTCCTGAAAGCGCGGCAGGATATGATGGAAAATCACAGAATGGATCGGGCTGGAAGCCTCTGAGTGATGGATAATGAGGTGGGCTAAAGTTCCTGCCTTTCAAAAAGATTGAGAGCAGGCAAAGATGAGCTCTGTAACGTAATCACCCATCAGAAAATGAGGATGCAGATGTGCCTGGATACACACAGAGGCTTCTGAACCAGCAGGGTCTGCTCGGCTCTCCCTGAAGCCAAGAATTATCCCAAGGTGGCTCTGACAGGATGTATGGACAGGATGCTGCAGCAGCAGAGCTCCTGAGGGCATGGTGTGGGCTGCAAAGTCCTCTGGAGAAATTTTTACCTGTGAAATGCATTTCCTGATGCCCTTCATACCTGAGATACCCTGCTCTGCTGGCAGGGAAGAGCTGAATTAAAAGAAAAAGAAGTGGGATAAATCCATTTAAAAGCTCATTGCATCCCAGTCTCAGGATTTTATTCACCATTTGGCTGCTCAGATGTTCCAGAATATCTTGGTATCACTGAGAAAACTCTGGGTAACCATTAAAAAGCTCTAGAATGAGGTAAGAGCTGCCTGCAGTCAAGGGGCCAAGCTTTAAAGCACCAATTTTAAGTAGAAGGGGTACATGAATTACAAGCCATAAACAAAATTTTAATCATAATACTGACCAAGTGGCTCCCTTCATGTACTTAATGCTGCTACACAGAGTCAGCAGCTGCTTAATAGTTAAATATTTCACATTATTTCATAAATCCCAATTTTTATGCTTTTACAGTATGCTTCAAAAAAACTAAATTAGCCCCAAACCAGTAGAATAAGGGAAATGGTCCTGAAAATGTAAAATAAAAAGAAAAAAATCCATGACTTGAAATTCTGTTCCTCATTCATTGAAAGTATTTTCAATTGATTTTCATCCCTGCCATAAAATTAGATCTCCTGCAATTTATACACGGCTTTAAATTTAAAACAAATCCAAACAAACATAGGCTGTATTTGTGTTACCAGACAACATTTGGTGCAGATCATTGAAACTTTGGCCACATCTCAGAAAATGAGAGGTCTGGTCTCACTGGTGTCCACACCAGATTTATCCCAGACTCTCAGGTGGGCATGGCAGGACATTTCACAGATGCAGCTGTGAGTGTAGTGGCACTTCACTGTACATATCCATGTGGATGAAGCCCACAAAAGCAGATTTAAAGAACTTATTCATAAAATACTATATTTTTTTTTAATTTTGACTTTTGGGGGGGTAGAGATATGGCAGAAAGGCTGAAGGTTTCTGGCTTCTTTTTCTAAGGAAAAAATACTTATTATAAAAGATAAATAATCAGTTAAAACTTTCTCTAATGTAAAAAAAACCTTTTTCTTCAAAAGACGTGCCAAGAGAAATTTCATCCAAGCTGTATTTTTGATTCCACTCCACAGCTTTGGATTCTGCTGTATCCTGAGTGCCTCAGTTATTTGCTAAAGTAAGCATAGCAAATTATCCACTATCATCGAGCTGGAGCTATTAGGCTGCAGTTAATAATTTACTGCTCAACTCGTCTCCATTCTGAACATGCAAATCATTAATTGATTGCAGGTTTCCTGTAGTCATCTGTGCAAATGACTGCTCTTGCCATTCACTGCTGCCTCCTTTCCCACCTGTCTGTCTGTCAGTGCTGCTGGGTGAGGCCAAACTCACATTTCAGTGTTGAGCTGTCTGGGGAGCATCCCCACAAGGGCCCTGTGGCTGCTGTTTGGGATGCGTGATCACCCCTGGGCTGAGAGATTTTTGGGAGATGCTGTGGGAAAAGTGTGGCACAACCTGCAGCTGCTGTGCTGGGCAAATGGGGAAACAAGAAAGAATCCCAGCATAGAAAGGATCTGGAGCTGCTGGAGTGAGTCCAGAGGAGGCTCCAGGATGAGCAGAGGGATGGAGCAGCTCTGCTGGGAGCAAAGGCTGGGAGAGCTGGGATTGTCCAGCCTGGAGAGGAGAAGCTTTGGGATGAGCTCAGTGTGGCCTTGCAGGGCCTGAAGGAGCTGCAGGAGAGATGGAGAGAGACAGTGGACAAGGGCTGGAGGGACAGGACACAGGGAATGGCTTCAAACTGCCAGAGAGTGGGTTTAGATGGGATATTGGGAAAGAATCCTTCCCTGGGAGGGTGGGCAGGCCCTGGCACAGGGTGCCCAGAGAAGCTGTGGCTGCCCCTGGATCCCTGGCAGTGCCCAAGGCCAGGCTGGATGGAGCTTGGAGCCCCCTGGGACAGTGGGAGGTGTCCCTGCCCATGCCAAGGGATTTGGAACTAGGTGATCTTTAACAGGTCACGTAAAATAAATGTTTGTATAAAAATAAACTTTATTGCGGATGGAGGAAAAACCAAAGAAGAAAAAGAAAATATTGATAAAATTCAGTGCCACCCTGAATATCTGGAAGGAAATGGAGCAGTAGCAGGTGCCTCCTCTGGCAAGGCTCAGATGAGTCCAGATGAGGTTTTAAGAGTCAGATCTACAGCAGCTTTACCCCTCTTTCCACCAGGTTCTGAGATGATCATTTCCTGCTATCTGCTAAAACAACAACTGCTTAGGTCGTGCTAAAAAGCCAGGATATCTGCTGTATTTATTCTGCTAGAAGCTCTGGTTTAAATCTTGTAAGAAATCATGTGATGGTTTCACCTTTAGCTTTAGAAAGATCCACTTCCAGGTCCCTGTGCTGTGACTGTGCCAGAGGAGTGAGGCGGGAAGAGCCTGGCTCATTCCAGAGCTGGGCTGGCAGGACAGCACCAACACATCCCAGCCAACAGCATTTGTGTTCTCTTCTGAAATCACAAATCAACCACCCAAAAAGAATGACCAGAAATCAGAAAACTTGTTTGTTTCTCTGTTTGTTTGTTTAAGATAATGAACTCGGTTTTTTCTCGTTTGTTTTGTTTTTTCATGACATCTTCAATATTTTTCCTTTCACTCTGAAGTTTACAAAACCAAAATTTTCCCTTGAAGAAAGGGAAGCCTTGTGTAATATCCTCATCTGAGAAACAGAGACTTTAGGAAAATTGCAGCAAGGCTCAGACATCCAAAAGTCATTTGAATTACTAATTCCCCTTGGGTTTGATGTGTGGGAAAGGCCTAAATATGTTTGAGAGCTGGGAATCAAATATGAGACTCACTAAAAATATGCACCCCATTTTCAAAGCTGTGATCTGCTCTTCTTCCCAGCTCTCCTTGGTACTTGCTGCAGCTCCCAAACCTCATTTCAAGGTAGCAATGTTTGGGGTTTTTTCCAGAGTGCTCTTTACCTTTGCCAAGAAGAAAAGAGGTGGTTCTTGATGCTGGTTTTCATCCTGCCTCCCTGATTTGAGTAAGGATAAGAGATGGGGGAGAAAGAAATGCTCCCATGTGTGCAGAGGCACATCTGTAGCCAGCCCTCCTGTATTCAATCCTCTGATTTGGCTGTGGGGAAGAAGCAGGTCTTGATTGCACAGAGCTTTGAAGTTTGATGGTGATTGGAATGTGCTGAAAGACAGTGCCACTACCAGGCTCATGTGAAAAGCTGATTATCTATTGAAGGGAAGTCTGTTTATATGTTTACTTCCACTTGTGTTAATACACAGGGAAAGGAGAGGGAAATTAGCATATGAAAATGCCAGATGTGACTAACAGCTCTCGACGTAAGACAGGGCTGGGCTCAGATCAAAGGCTCTGCTGATTTGGAGTCAGTCTCTTACTGTCTCTTCTGTCTTAGAGCTACTTCAGGCCCTCACAGTTAAAAAGATTTATTGGGAACCACAAAAACACATCTGAGTTTCTCATTTTACAGACTTCACCTTCCTATTACACAGTTGCAGGATAGCACCAAAAGAACAACATCAATTCCCTCTGGTACCTTTCAGGCCATGTTCAAAGACGTGGAGCCTTTGGCAGAGAAGATTTATGCACCAAGGTGATACTCGAACAAATTATGTCCAGCCATCTGAAAGTCATCATTTCTGTGCACATGCTCGCATTTTAAAAGAGAATCTACGAGAGGATCAAAAACAAGATTAAACCACATCTGTTTGGGTTTAAACTACATTGTCTGCAGAGTTCAAAGTTGTTTCCTTTCCTAAAAAAACTCACCCAGCTGTTTTTTATCTTAAATCCCTGCCACTATCAAAGAAGTGTTTTCATTGGCCAACCGATGTTATTTCTAGAAGTTGAGCTAGTTAGGAAAGGACCTAAGTAAGAAAATATGCTTTATTCATCAAAGGTCTACCCTCTGTGACTCGATTTGGCACACTGAGAAAATTAATAGAGAGGTTTCATCAGGTTCTAATGGGAACAGTGTATCCACTGTGTGTCATCATGCCATAAATTAGGCCCTCAATCTTTTCACGCAAAGTAATTGACTACAACTGACACTGATAAGGAAAACACGAAGCACAACGAATGGGAAGAGGCACAAATTAAACAATAAATAAATAAATACAGCTCAAGTTCAATACATGGGCAAGAGGAATGTTTTGAAAAGCACCACCAGTGGATAAATGTCCTGTATAAAGGCAGGTGTTGGGCAGTGTGAAAAAGCAGGGCTTGTTCAGCTGCCCCTGGCTGATGTACACACCCTGGGCACGTGTAGGTGTAAATATGTACGTGCACACACTCACAGTGACACCACAGCACAAACTCTTGGTGCTCACTGCTACCCAAAGACAATAAAATTCTGCCTCCAGCACAGTGACAGCGTTTTCTGTTCAAACATGAAAGGAACATGAGCTTAAACCAAAAGGGTGTGACACGAGGGCCTCATGCTGAGCAATCAGTCTCACTTTTCTAGAAGCCCTCTGCCTCTTTGAGTAATTTGAAGCAGTGTGTGAAGGTCTCTTTCATACACCAGATCCCCAGTCTCACTCTGGTGGGAACTGGCTGAAGCCTCTCATAAAATCACAGATTGCTTTGGGTGGGAGGGGACTTTAAAGTCCATCTCGCTCCACATGGGGAGGGACAACGAGCTCGAGGACTGGGGCACATCCTACCTGCTGCAGGCAAAGCTCCCTACACTCAGAGGCCAGTCTGGATTCACCAACCCAGCAGCCAAGAGCTGATCTTGGCCAAGCAGCTCTCAGAGCTGCTCTCTCACCCCTTCCCAACCCACCTGGAGCAGGGAGGGCACTGGCACTGACCACCCTTTGACCTGGAGCCCAGGGCAGGAGCAGCTCCTGAGCTGTCCCTGTCCAGGTCAGCAGGAGGGTCTCCCAGTGGGTCCCACACTGCATTTTGATCCCTAAACCCCAGAAATTGTCTTTCCTTGCTCCATCTTGCCCTGCTCTTTCTGCATTCAGGAACACAACTTGCTTCTACGATGCAGCAAAGGGGAAAACAGAGCAGTTGGGCACCCACAGCTGGTCCAGTAATGCCACAGCGTGTTCAATCTGTCCATTCTCTAGTGGCCCCACACTGATCCATCTGATAGCTCTGGGTGAGGAGATCATTCCCCCCATGGCCCAGCAGCTGGCAGCTGATGCCATAACTCTGCAGAGTACAGAACACATGGGCTGACTTTGCTCACCCACTGTGTACACATTGTCAAATGTAATTTTACACATTTCCAATTCAACGTTTAACGTTGGGTGGGATAAACCAGTAAATCATTTGCCCTGGGAAGAAGAACAATACCAGCTAATTTATGGAGATAATCAGAAGCACATTATTTTTGTTGTGTTTGTTTTCACTGGAATCTCGGGCTTGAAAATAGTTTGGGTGGTCTTTGTTCTGAATTTGCTCCCCTTCTCTTTCCAAAATCCAGTGTTTCAGAGTAACCTCTATTTGTCTTATCTGTTCCACACAAATGGAAAAAAGCAGTGATTCAATCTCTTGACATATGTTTAGAGACTGCTCATAGAAGGCTGGCTCTGTGTACAGCTCAGGAGGAAAACCCATAACTGGATTCTCCAAAGGGGTAAAGTTCAAGAATGGAAATAAATCAAGATGAAGAACAAAAAGAAAATACACTGTCAATTTATTCAAACACCTTCTGGCACACAGCAAGAAAAATAGCCCCAGTGCCCCCATCATTATTTAATGCAATTCTCTTTTTCCAGGTCACGGTAATACATGTTCCAACCACCATCAGAAAATTAAATACAAAGCTGGCCAGAAACAGGATTCATACAGCTCCAAGGGAATGTCTTCAGCAATTCCCAAGTGCCTTAGAAATTTAAGTCAGATTTTCAAAGTCCCGAAGCAACATTTAGACCCTATTTCAGTGCTTAAGCCTCATGCCTTTAAATATCTTTTTGCATTTGGCTTAGGCCAGCAAGTACATGGGGCTGTAGCTACACAAACTTCTTAAATTTTTTATAGAAGAGCTGTGCCTCTCCAGAGCAGCTCATCTGATGAGCAACAGGAGCTAGGACTAGGAAATGCAACACAGCAAAACCCAATAATTTTAAAAATATGCTGCCTCTGCCTGTGAGTGATGGTCCAGAGCCCTGGATGGGAGGTGAGCTGAGGACAGCAAAAATCCTGGCTCTGCCCACTGCACATAGCAGCTCCTTTCAGTGCAATTTCAGGGTGTTTCTGTCCCCTTCCCAGACCCAGAGACCCTTCATCATTTCAGAGATGGATAGATGTGGACTGGGGGTTTTGAGGTTTGGGGATGAATAACAGCAGTAAAGGCCTTCCAAGAGATTTGAATTTCAGATCCGTGGAGGAGCTGGAGGGCAGCCCTTGGCTGGTGGTTGGGCAGAACTGCCTGAGCTGCAAATATTGTGGTGTGTTCCCTGCTAACTGCACTTACTGGGCAGCACAGGAGTCTTGCTGAGCAAAGCAGATACAGCACCTTCCCTGAGTCCTTAAAAATTCCACGTGAAGAGAACAAATGTTTGGCTTAGGGGAAAAACAAAGTAAGCTTTGTGTAAATATGGAATAATTATTCATGGGGATTGTGTGTATCTGAGTCCCATAAACATCCTCAGACACCTGGAACTTCCTGAGAGCCTCTCAGAGCACTGCTGCCAGGAGAAGGAGACACAGGCTGCAGCAGGGATGCTCTGCCAGTAACCAGTTCCCCTGGGATATGGCTGCACAAAAAGCAGCAGAGCCCTCCAGCTGCAGACAGACAGACAGACAGACAGACAGACAGACAGACAGGGTCTCTGAGATCATTGCCCACTGGGTAGAGACCAGAACACTCCCTTGTGCTTGGGCAATTCATGGCAGAGAAGCCATCAAACAGTCAGCTTAGAACAAACATTTCATCCTCTCGCTCCCACAGCCCTCCCAACACACCCACGGAGTCATTAAGTGCCTATTTCCGAGCATCAGAGCAGCAGACAATGTGAAAAATTCAACCCTGACAAGATTACAGTGTTGGCATGACATTGGCTTTGCTGATATTGCCTCATGCTGTGCAGACTGTGCAGGCTATGTTTATGGGCTGGCACTGCAGTGAGGCCTTGCAGGGTGGGGGGAAATGGAGCTGAGCCCTTTTGGAGCCACCAGGGTGAACCATTAGTTGATTTTTTTAAACTCAAAGGCAAGAGCAGCTCTTTGGCTCCAGGTTCACCTGCAGAGCACCTCAGGGAGGAGTGTGAGGTGTAAGGGCCCTGCTGGGCTAACTGGGCCTGGCACTGCCTTCCTCTGTGGCAAAGCCTGGCCTTAATAGCACAGACTCCAACCAAATCCATTTCTCTTAATCACTCCCAAACACAGTAAATATTTCCAAAGGACTGAATGATATGAAAGCAAACATGACAGACAAAATCCTGCTGTTCTGAGGACAATTTGAGAGATGTTTTGTGTCCAAAGAGACCCTTTTGAATACTGTCAGACCTCCAGAATGTTCTCATTAATCCTGCTACTGCAGGACCTGTGAGCTCTGGTCAAGTGCTTTGATCTGCTGTGCAAAGACATGAAGACACAACCCAGCCTGAGGCAGGCTGCAATTAAACCAAGATGAGAGACAATTTAGGGACACAGGCAAGCCAGCAGGGCAGTCAAGGTAACTCTGATCAGCCAAGCCAAGCTGTGCCTCAGTATAATCTTTATATATTAGACCCAACAACAACAGTGGAAAAGACTGGACCAATTCCTTGTGCAATCAGAGCAGGTCTGGAGCTGACACAGAGCAGGAAGGGGAGGGGAGGAATCAAAGAGAGGACTCCATGGAAGAGGATTCTCCTCAGGAAGAAAGGAAGCATCATCCTTTGATTATAGCAGGGAGAAATCTGGAAATGTATCAGTGCAACACAGAGATAATTGCTCCCCTTCTCCCCTGTGCCACACATTGGTCTCATCTCGCTTGTAATCTTAAGGACTAATTAATGCTGCACTGGCTCTGCTCATCCCAGAAGCCTGGTGGTAACAGAAGGTATCAAACAAAGTGCTGGCCTTCAGATGGAAAAGAAATGTTTTAATGGCTTGAGTTTTCATTGTGTGAGCATAAAGTAAATATGCTTATTTTCTTTTGTATGTAGCAGGAAACATATGGAAGTCGAATTACATTTGTCCCAGCCTGCCAGTATTTTAAATTTACAGAACCCAAATCCTTTGAGGAATGTCATAAATTTACACACACTCCCAAGTGCTAAAGCTGGCACTGGGACCTTTAGGGCAGTGGATTCATGGGCAAAAGCACATTTGTGCCTCATACTTATGGAAGGCAGGGCAGGTTAACACTTCTGAGGCCAGAGGTACCCAGGCCAGGCTCAAATCAGAAACTCCTTTCTCCACCCCATCAAGGCTCCTCAGAGACATCTCCTCCAGGCCCTGTGAGCCCTGAGTACAAAATTCTTCACTTTATCAGGGTATATACCACCTCAGATGATGAATACCTTAGATGATGAATAATTTCCAGGCTGTATTTTCTATTAGGGCACAAATATTTCCCAGCTTGTCTTTTTATCTGATGCTAAAATTTAGCCCTAAGAAGTATCAGCCACTGCTCAGAACAACAGGGCAGTTTATCTCAACAGTGTTTTTCAGCTGATGAAAATTTCCCACTTCACACTATTTTACATTTTCATTAGAGCTGTTTTACTTTATTCAGTGACTTCCCCATGCAAAACAAACGGATTTGTGAGTGGGACGAACTTTCCTTTACCAGCAATATCTCCTGATACAACTCATCGACAGCAGCATTTCAAGTTACGCCTTTTCCCATCACATTAGAGCGTAAATCTGATATTTTTCCTCACGAGTCAACACCAAATGCCTGCACACAGTGACCCCCCAGGACCTCGGCAGGGTGGTGTCCGGGCGGGGGAGCTGCGGCAGGGCTGAAGCGCTGCCCGAATGCGCGCAGGGAAGGAGGATGAGCTCGCCTGTCCCGGCTGGGATGGACCTGCGGGCTCGGGCACTGCAGCAGGACCCGGAGCCCTCGTAACCCTTCCCCACCTTCCGCTGCTTTATCAGAAGGTGGCAGTGTTGGATCCACCATCGCCTCCAGCCCCGGCCCAGCCTCCCCGAACGGCAGCTGCCAGCACAAATGCGGCCTTAATAATGACAAATTACACATCCGCCGCTCAATTAGTCATCATTCATGTCGGGAGCCGTCCCCCGTCAGGTGGCTGCGGCCAAAATCCCTCGCACCGAAAGAGCTGCTTTGTTAGAAACACCTAAATCACCGCTGCAGCGCTGGGGATGCTCGGGCTGGTGCCAGAGGATGTGCCCTGGGCAGAGTCCCGGGCACTGGGCTCTCTGCTGCCCTGCGTGGAGGTTTTCCAGCGTAAATCTGATGAGTTACAGGAGAACAGCCCCAGCCCGTGTCCAGAGGGACGTTTTCAGCCCTTGGACACGCCGTGGGAAGGGGAGATGCTGCCCTGGACTGGCCCTGCGAGTGCCGAGCTCCAGGACGAGAAGCGCTGATGTGCAAAGGGTCAGGAAGAATTTCAGCCACAGCCAAAGTGCTGCGGCCTCTCGGGGGCTCAGAGCCCGCTCAGACAAGTTTTGGCCACGCAGATTGTGTGTGCTCTGCCCGGGCACCAGCTCGAGCCTCGGAGGTCTGGGACTACAGCGGGAATTCCTCACCCTGGGGAATTAGCCCTGCAGAGGGGAAAACGCATTATTGTGACCACAACCTAAAATCCACCTGCCCCGACCTCCTGAGATACCTTGGCACCAGGCGAGGGTGCCGTGCCTAAGGCAGCAATTGGGGAACACCTGTAGGAGCTGAGATCCGTGTTCCCGAGTGAATTCAGCCTTGTAACCGCAATTCCCAAACCCTGAGCCCAGACACCTCACTGCTGGGCACAGTCAGCCCCAAAATCCACTCGGGATCCCGGGTTTGCCAGTGAACCCCGAGTGTTTTCCCTCCCACCCCAGGACACCAGGTCCAGGTGGGGCATTTCTGCCTCGCAGCACACACAGCAGACAGAGCGAAGCCCCGAGGAGCAGCTCGCTCGCCCACGGGTCTCCAGCGCCTCCAGTGCAAATCCTGCAGGAAATATCTGCTCCTGGGTGACAGGCAAACAATCTGGCTCGGAAAGGAAACACAACGCCAGCTGATCCAGGGCTTTTTAGCATATGAATGTGTAAATTTGCTGTGACAGGTGGGGCGTTTCAATGACTTTCAATAGAGAGCCAACTGCTCCTCGGTTATCGTTGGAAATTTCTCACTGAAATGCCAATGACTGGTGCCCCATGCTGGGTAATGGGGCTCTGAATTAGTTTTTTAAAAGAGAGAGTGAGAGCAACTAAAGGCAATCTCCCTGCTGGGGGATTGCCTGATCTGAGCACAACTAGCAAAATATTTGTTCATGCAAATGTTTCCTGCTATGAGCAGCTTAACAATTTCATGCGGGAAAATAAACAACAAATAATGGAAAGCACATGAGGCAAATAGAAATATTTGGAATCATCTTAATTAAAGAAATCTTCACTGTATGGAAAGAGCCAGAGAGTCCAGCAGCCCAGCAATGACCTCAGCCTGTACCAGAGCCAGGGCAGGAAGTCTTAGGAAGAGATTTCCAAAGCAGATTAGCTCTTACACCTCTCTGCCAGAGATTCGGGGTGTTCAAAATGAGCAGCTCTTTCAGCAGCAGCTGCTGGGGCCTGAGCCTCGGTAGCAGAGCTCAGGGAACTCTTCCCATGCCCTCTGATCCATGCTCCCTCCCCACCTGGACAGCACCACGGCTGCTCCTGTTTGGCTCCAGTGGGTATCAGGGAGGGCCGGGTGGCTCAGGATGCTGCCCACCATCCTACAGGGACATTCCTGGCTTTAGCAAGCCTCCAAACCACTGCCCAGCTCCCAAAGGCCACTGCAGCACCCTCAGACTGACTACAGCATCCTCAGACTGACTGCAGCACCCTCAGACCGACTGCAGCATCCTCAGACCGACTGCAGCATCCTCAGACTGACTACAGCATCCTCAGAGTGACTGCAGCACCCTCAGACCGACTGCAGCATCCTCAGACTGACTACAGCATCCTCAGGCTGACTGCAGTACCCTCAGAGTGACTGCAGCACCCTCAGACTGACTGCAGCATCCTCAGACTGACTACAGCATCCTCAGGCTGACTGCAGCACCCTCAGACCGACNCGACTGCAGCATCCTCAGACTGACTGCAGCACCCTCAGACCGACTGCAGCACCCTCAGACTGACTGCAGCACCCTCAGACTGACTGCAGCATCCTCAGAGTGACTGTAGCATCCTCAGAGTGACTGCAGCATCCTCAGACCGACTGCAGCATCACCCACTGCATGGGCTGGCAGGATGAGAGGAAATGGTTGCACCAGGGGAGGTTTAGATTGGATATTAGGGGAAAAAAATCACAAATAGGGTTGTAAAGATTGGAACAAGCAAGTGGACACTTCCATGTCTGGAAGTGGTTTAGTGGTGAACATGGTGGTGGAGGCCTTTTCCAACCTTAAGGATTCTGAGATTTGCAAGGATGAGTGGCAAAGGATAATTGCACTTGATGGTTACCCTGGGAAATATCAGCAAGACAGGGGACACATTTTAAGGACTTTTTTGGTAGCTCCTGTCCAACAGCAAGCACACAGAGCCTGTATATTTTTACTCTCCTGGAATAACACAGAGAAAATTTCCCATCTGTCTCCTTCCTTCCAAGGTGGATAAGAACACATCACTACCTGGTTTTGCCCAGCCACAAGAGACAGAACAGTCCAGCAGTCTGATCAGCAGCTCAGGCTGATTTACATCCTCAGAGGGTCACACACATCTCCTGCAACACCCTCCTCTACTTCAGTGCCCCTCCATCACCTGCTTCAATCAGTGTTTTCATTGGTTTTATTCAAATAAACAGAAGTGCTCAGAAACTGCAATAAAAGATGACTCAACTGCAGACTCATGCACTGATGTAGGAGACTTGCAACACTGGAAGAAAAGGGATTTATTTTTTTCCTTCTCCACCAGGCAGAACCTGTATTCCACAGACAGATGGGAATGTTCTTAAAACTAGAAAAACACTGTTTGCTCTGACCCACCAGTCATGCTCACTGAACCACTGTCATGCTCTACATACACTAAGTGCTCCACCAAGGGAAACCAAACAAATGAATTCAAAAAGATTAACAACTCCAAAGCTAAAAGACATGGAGCCTTTCATGTTTTTCTCTCCAGGATATCTGGGACATTTGTTGTGAACACGAGTACACTGCACATGATTACAATTTATTGAATTAAACCCAGAGTAGTTTCTGTTGTATAAAGTAGCACTTTCCTCCCTTATCTAATGCAGATGAAATTTTGAACTTCAATGCCAATCTGCAATACCGTGTTCCGTACCAAATATATTGAGCAAATTAAACCAAGTTCATCTGGATATTTTTTGGAGCTTGGTTTTTGAGGTTATGAGCATGGCTTCAGGCAGCTGCTGCAATCAGTCTGTGACTGAAATGTTGGTTTCATGGTGGCTGATGGCCTAAGAGAAACAGCAAATGCTGAACATAGGGAACAGAGAGGAATCCTGTTTAATCATTTACATTTCCTCTTTCTTTGTTTGTTTATTTGGTCTGAAAAAGTTCCTTTTCTAAGGAGGGATTAAAACCTGTGATCGTTTTGCTGCAAGAGCCTTTGGGTTCAACTCACAAAAAGACATAGTGGGGGGATTAATTTTGCTTAACAATCAGCTTGAAAAGCTTCCTTTAGACAAGACACAGCACATTTAGCTTTGAAGTCAGATGTCTGCTCCAGCTGGAATCTAAAGAGAGTTTTGGGGAGCACATCCCCACCTCAGCTTTGCCTGTGGAGGAGGATTTACAGCAGAGACCCTTCAGCCACAAATCCCCACGGGGACCACGGCCCACAGGGCAAATCTCAGGGAATGAGCACAAGTTACTGACCCACCCAAAGCTGCTCTGGGTGTTTGTAGACTCCCAGCCTGGCTTTTGCTGCTCATGGCTCTCAAACAGCACTTTAATTTAGAGGGGAGAGCTCATTAATGTGGGCAGGGCTGTGGAGCACAGAGGATGCTGCTGCCTGTCTGCCTCAGGGATGCTCATCCAAGCCCATCAGGGCTCACATCACTCCTTGGAGTGATTTTATACCCAGTGGTTTACCAGAGGCCTTACAAGGTCTGTTCTTCTTGCTCGGTCCTGCTCACCCAAAGACTCCCAAAATGTACCAGCTATCAAAACCACGACTTCAAAGCTGAAGAAAAAAGAGTAAGCAAACATCTAAAAGCCCAAATGGAGGCAGACAACTTCCCCCAGTGCTGCAGGAAGTGTCACTTTACAATACCAAAGTCTGTGGAGGTGATGACATTAACACTCACGGCGGAATTTCACTTCCAGCCCAGCTCAGAAGCAGCTGAGAAGCTCACAGCTCTGCTCTGAGGTGCCTCTTGAAGTCCCCTGCATTTCTTTGCACTTCCCTGACAACAGCTCTCTGTGCCTCTCTCACAACCCCGTGCATTGTGAAATCAGAGTTATTAGCTATGTTACCCAAGGCAGGGTGCAAAATAACCCAGAGCCCTCTTGTCTTAGATCTTGCAAAAATATTTGACTCAGCTTTATTTCCTTACCAAAAGTATATATTTATAAAATTAAAAAAAAAATATCCAATGAAAGAGTTTACAAACCCTTTTCATGTGGGGAGGAGGAGCTGAGTGCCCTTTAATCTCTCACAGCCTGTGTGTGTTAACAGCAAGCTTGAAGCGTGCCAGATTTGGTTTTTGCAAGGGACTTGCAGGGAGCACCAAAGTCAAAGAAGATCCATCCTTGCGAGGAGAGAGTGGCCACAGGAGCCCGGGCTGAGGGGACCAGGGGGATGCAGATGGTCCTGGGGCCATCACAAGGGTGGGATGATGTCTCCTGCAGGCTGCAGAGCAGGGAGAGGCTTCCCTGTTCTCCTCTGCTCATTGCACATCTCCAGCTGGCCAGGAATGGGAGAGAGGATTCCTGGATGGGTGTCTTTGCAGAGAAAGGTCTCCATGCAGGGATGGGGATCAGCCTGGGCTGGTGCCTGACTGGGAAGGCAGAAGGGGAATGGGAAAACAGCCCAGGAGAAGGGAACAGCCAAAGCCTGCTGCTTCTGCAGGGTGACCAGATCCACCCTGGAGCCCCTGCTTTACCCCATCCCTGAGCTGCAGTGGCCACACCAAACGTTTTCTAGGTGCTTCCCAGAGTTTAATGCCACTCTGCAAAAGTCCTTGCACACACAAACTGCAAAGAACTACTTGCCCAATGAGCAGTCCCCCAAATAATTGGGGTGCACAGTGCTGTGCCAGGAGCACACACCTGGGGTGGATGCACAGAGCCTTCAGCTCCCTCGAAACAGGGCTCCAACCCCTCAGCTGTGCCTTGCCACAGGCAAACTGGCTGCAGGCAGGAGGGGTTTATTGACGTGGATTTCCTCACATATTAAGGTTCCCCACATTTGGGGTTGAAAAATTGGCAGTACTTCCAAGAAAAGTATTAAATAAGGCTAAGGAAACAAGCAATGCCTAATGTGAAATCTGCCAAGTAATATGAGATGGAGATGGTGAGAAGTTTTCCAGCAGGACATTCTTCCAGGAGGAAATTTGGTTTCCTTGAATCCAAAATGTTTGCAGAAATGTGTCAGTTTCAGTGACACCGTGTTTTGAAAAATGCTGGAATAGGGCTTAGGTTGAGATTGAGCACTCAGACTTCCTTCAAGTGCAACTTTTCTGTTTTGAAATGCACTTTTTCAATCCTTTTAATCTCGTGTTACACAATATAAAACAGAAAAATCCATTTCAGACCAAAATTATATTAAACTGAAAAGTTGCTGTTGTATTAAAATAATACCTACCCCGAAATGCTTATGCCACAAGAATCCAAAACTGTGTTACAATCTCATTTTGGAACAGAAAGTGATCTGCAAGCACAGTGAACTCCTGTGAAATGGAACCCTCTGTTCCAACACGGCTCCGTGGCTTTGCTTAAATTCACAACTGGAGCAAAATGAACAGTGGGGAAGAGTCCAGCTGGTCTGAAATCCCTATAAAACTGTGCATACGGATATGGTATCTAGATAAAAATGTTAGGGGTTAATTATAGGAGATATTCTACTGCTGCATGAAGATCCTGGAGGTCTGGAATGACCTTGAGACATTTCCATCCCCTTTCTGCTCCTCGTGCTCAACTGCCCAGCAACTCCATGGGAATTCCATGGGAATTTGAGGAACTGAGGGAATGGAGAAAGCAGAGAAAACACAACTGATTTTAACAAGGAGCACTCAGACAGAACAGCCTGGGGTGAAGGTACAGAACAAATAATTTTTCTAGATAAATCTGAGAGATATTCACACTGCAAAGAGAAGGAGCATAGAGAAGAACTTTTTGAAGCAGCAACATTTTAAAGTTATCCAGAAAACAGACTCCTGAACTTTCTCTTTTAATTTGGATAATTGAAGATGGAGAAGTGTGAAATCTCTCCCATTTTCAAGCTGGTCTGGTTAAAACCACCACCAAACCTACATCAAACTGGTTTGCACAGGAGGAATCAGAGACAGTATCTGGTTATCCACACAGTCTCCCCCCGGAATGAGATGATCAGACAGGAGAAATCCAGGAAATCCCCCCCAGTCTGCAGCTCCTGCTGAGCAGCTCTGCCTGAAAAGCTGAGCCTGAGCAAAGCCCCAGGCTGGAACAGAAGGGCTTTAATGAATCAGTTCCTAACAGCAGCCAGTGAGCTTTCCCTGGACCCAGCCTCAGCTCCCATACCTGACAGGAACCTGGGAGACTCCAGGTTAAACCCCTGAGCACAAGCTGCAAGACCTTTCCTAAGGTGTTTCAGGGCTGATGAGAATTTCTGCAGGTAACAGGGAAAGAAACATGTGGTTTCCTAATGTGAGCTACCAGCAGTAAAAGAGATGGATAAAAAATCACAAGGGTGAGCTGCAAAGCTGCCAAGCTGCTGAAGGGGCCTTTAGATTTTGGAGGGTGAGCAAGACTTCTATGAAATAACAGCAGCAACTGAGCTGAAATGGCTATCAGAGCTAATCACATCCCTTCTTCTTCCCTAATAATTCACAGCTGAATAGAGGGCTCTGTGGAAGTATTGGATAAGCCAGAATTTCGTGCAGTGCCACTTTTAACAACTGCCTGGGAGTGATTATTTATGTGAGAGTGCCAAAGAATTTGACATGACAGATTAGAAAGTAAAAACTCTGCTCTCAAGGAAATCACCCAAAATGTGAGGGAATGTATTGGATTTCAGTGGAGCAACTGTGCACTGGCACTATTGTTTCACAGGCAGCAACTTTCCACATTTGGTTCTTTTAAAAGAGCTCAAGGTAAGAAAATGAGGTGGGGGAATCGACTGAAATCATAAATGATCAACAAAGGAAGGAGCAGAAATGTCCATGTTCTCCTGTCCAAGCTCTTTTATGTTTGTTGGAAGAGTCTTCCCCCACCAAACCCAACTTCTACTTATTTAGAGATCCTGATGTTCATCCAGGCCCAGTTTAGCTATCAAGAAATGAGCTTCAAAGAAAATCAACCCTTTTAAAGTGGTTTGGGGCTTTTTTCCTCCCAGCATCTTTTATGACATTTTCACTTCCTTCAGCTTTTCAGCTTTAGAATTTAAACAAGCATGAAATCTTTGCTCTGTTGGAGCCAATGGCAACATTCCCACTTATTTGGATCATCCCATAATTTCATGCTATATATTTTGCTCAAGCTTTACTGCAATCAAAGCCTCTTTGTTGCTCCAGTTAGCAGCAGCCCGTTTCCAGATTCTGGCAGTGCTAAAATGACAATAAAGAGCAACAAAATTGGAGTGACCCTGGGAAGGAAGGTTGAGCACAGAGAGTCTCTTTGGAGGATTTGGAGAAGGAAAAGTGATACAGGTGTGAGGAAACCACGTGGAGTGAGAGTGGAACTGAGGAGCAGAGGATGTCTGGGGCTGTAAAGCAGCAGGTCTGGAGGGGGAATGTCCTGGTATTTAAGAAGTGAAATGCACCAGGGGGTGGGAAAGGGAAGAGGGTGTGCTACCCACTCCCAGAACTGCAAAGGCACCCCTGAACAGGGGAAAATTGGACAAAACTTGTGATTGAGAGCCGTGGCCCACCCTCAGTTTGCTCCTGGGGCAGCAGAGTCCCTGTGCAATGAGCTCCTGGCTTAGGCAGGTCACATCCAGGCACACCTGCTTATCTTCCACATAATCTACTAATTGTTAATAAGGAGTTGTCTAAATAACAGACCCAGCTCTGACACTTCAACTCAGGTAAAATAATCCTGGATCCTTCCAGCAGCCACCTCTTGACTTCAGCTGGAATAAGACACAGCCCAACAGCACAAGCTGGCAGGGTCCAGTCTGAAATGGTTTCAATTACATGTTTACAGTCAGGAACATTCTCATGACCAAAGTACATTTTAATAAATATATTCCCTTAAATGTCCACTAAGGCTCATGGTAATCTACTTAAGCATTATTTTCTGGAAGGTTTAAGATTCCTACAAGCTGAATTACATGTGGAAAGTTAGATTAATGTGTCTTCACATAAACTCAAAGTTTATTGTTTTATTATTATAGAAAAACCATAAAAAGATTTGTCTGAAGCCATTGGCTGTTGTGCTACACATCTGGTGGAATGTTAGTTATTACAATAACTCCTTCAGCACCCTCAAATGAAGCCCTGGGCTAAAAATGAAAATAAGTAATACGATAATACTGTAAAAAGACGTTATGGAATCATAGAGAAACACTGAGCCAAATCCAGCTGTCAAGGGGGAAAAGAAATCCTGGCTGAGTTTTAAAAATAGCATTAAGTCAGGCAGGAAAAAAGGTCAAAAACCTCATGACCAAGCCACAGCCTCAGCCAAATCCGGGGTGCTGCTGTAACCCCCTGGCAAGAGGAGCACGAGGATCCTGGGCTGCTCCAAGACTGAGAGCAGAGCTTCCATTCCCACAGCTCATTAAAGCTGCCCAGAAACTCTGGCTAAGTTTAATTTGTGGCCCCAGATCAGGTGTGGGGACAGTACAGAGGCAGCAGGAGCTGGGGGAGGAGAAGATGGGCAGGAGCAGCTGAGCACTGGGAAGAGTTGGGAGGCTGGGAGAGGAGCAGAGCTGGGGCTGCTCAGCAACACAGGCAGAATTCAGCCCAAATTCTGGGGTGGGAGATGAGGCTGGAGGGGCCAGTCTGGCTGGCACTGTGGTTTTCCTGGTGGACTGGGAGAGGCCAGCGAGGTTTGAAGCGGGTGGAAGCACTGGAAGTGCAGTAAGGAATGAGCAGGAAGGGCTGGGAAGGAGGCAGAGGTGTTTTGGGGGGCTGGGTGTGACACAGAGGGGTGTCCATCCTGTGTGCTCTTCCTTTCCCTGCTGCACTCCACTGCCCACAGCATCCCTGGACACCAACAGCCCTCCCAGGGCAGCCCTGGCACAGGCAGGGACACAGAGCCCAATCTGTGACAAAGATCCTCACTCCTCAGGCAAAGGCAAAGTCTGCAGCCTGTCACCCCT
>VZRX01023571.1:0-27841 GCA_013398075.1 Notiomystis cincta | reverse complement strand
ATATTTTTCTTCCTGTGGAAATCAACATCAACTGTCTTCTCATTGACTGCTGGAAAAATAGGAGCAAAAGTTCTTAGTGTTTCCTTAATAATTTCAGTTCAAGACATGTCAGTATAAAATAATGCACATTATTTCTGTGTATCAAATTATAATAAATGTCATAAAAATATTGGATTTTCATTGGGACCAGAAAATCTGAAATGTTTAACTAAAACACTTGATCTAGCTTCTACACTGATGAAAGGACAAAAACAAGCAGAAATCTATCAAAAAAATATTGATAAAAATGAGTTATGCTCTTTATGATTTTTTTCTGTGTACATATACATGTAAATCTTAATTTATGTGAACAGTGTGCCCAAAATTAATGAGACATCTCACATTAGTCATCAGAACATTTCAGAGTATCTGTTTTGAATCATTTAAACATAGACTTAAGCCAGAGTTAAAATTAAAACTAGATTTGGTATAAGTCTTAATATCTAGATCTGCTGAGATTCATTATGACAGATTCACCAATTATAAAGAAGAAAAGAAGAAAATTTACTGATTTACTTAACTTTATATATTTGTCTAAGAGGAGTAGAATATAAACAACTTCTCTGGACATTGTCTTCCAGTGTATCACCACTCTCCTGGTAAAATAATCTTCTTTATATTCCTAAAGAAACTACTTTCAGTTTAAAACTCTTGCCCCTTGTCCTGTTACTACAAGCCTTGGTAAAAATGTCTCTCTCCATCTGTCTTATAAGCTCCCTTTAAGTGTTAAAAAACCTCAATAATGTTTTCCCAGAGCCTTCTCTTCTCCAGAATGAACAACCTCAGCCCTCTCAGAGGGTTCTTCATAGCAGAGTTGTTCTAGACCTCCCATTATTTTCATGGTCTTCCTCTGGACATGCTCCAGCAACTCTTTTCTGCACTGGGGACAGGAGTTCAGGTGAGGTCTCATGAAAACAGGGTAGAGAAACCAGCACATGGTAGAAAATTCGGGCTCATTCACAGAATATAATTCAGGACCCATCAAGCACATCCATATCTTAGACCTGATGATAACCTGTTAATAGTCATGCTGCTTTTGTTGTCTGCCAGATCCCTGGGAAAATGTTTGCTTATCTCTGACACCTTGATTAGAAGGCAATTCTAAAATACCTGCTACACTAACTTGCGGAACAAAGTTGGAGAGACTACATACTGAGACACTTTTTAAATCAGATTTTTGTTTCTCTTCTGACTTTTGATATTTAATCCTATTCTTGAAATACCTTCTTTATGAAATTTACTTTATTTTAAAAATGGAGTAAAGGTAGTTACATAATTTGTCAGAGAATGATGAAAGAAAATGTAGATTTACTCCTTCTATGCATGGCGTAGAAAATATTTTTCTGTTTTATTAAGTAAAGCACACATTTATATGGTATAATGCAGGATGAAAATTATTAGTTTTTAGAAACACCAGTTTCATGATAAATAGATGGTCTGTGTTATTTTAATAGTGAATAATATGAAAATAACAAAGCAAAAAGCTTTTGTTACTGTTGTTGCTCATAAACAGGTCATCTATAAAGCCAAATAAGAAAAATAGATTACATGTTTCCTTGAGGCCAAATAACTTTGATAAAACTTTATCTTCTGTTTCCATGTTGTACCATTTTACAGTTGTTTCTTTGGTAATCTCACTAATGTTTAGCTATTTTTCATGTGCAGATCTCACAAAGAAAAGATTCTTGGCACTTGTAGGCAAATGTCCATATGCATTTTCTGAGGGTGCTTTTAATAGCTAAAAAATCGTAATAGATTGATTATATGTTTAGCTTTCAATGCTGTTAATTCAATTACTTTCTCCCATCTCTATTTCTCATTGAGTTGTCATTATAAAATATCATACTTTGCAAAAATGGATTAGAAGTGTGTCTTTAGTGTAGTGTTCGATATGGAAATCTATTCTTAACTACATGAAATTTAAAAAAAAAATCTCAGTATGCACCAGCTGTGTTTCTTGAATATGAAAATGAATCCATGTTTTCTAAAGTTCTCATATATTATGCTGATAGAAATTTCCATTTAAACACATTGTAGATATGCACTGTACTTATCTGTAGTGATGGGTTCGTTTCTTATATGCTTACACACAAGTACTTACAAACTACAATAATGAGTATGAGGAATTTCCTACCTCAGGCCACTACATGTATCAAGATACTTGTAAAAAAAGACTTGGAATTGTTAATACCTGTATCATTAATGATTTTGCTTTGTGCTATTGAATTTTGCTTTAGCTACTAATAAAAATCAGGAAAAAAAACATTTAAGAAACATAACATATCACAGACTGAAAAATAAAGAAATTGATAAAAAATTCTATTGTCAGAGACGAGTGTATTTAAGCATGAGAAATAATTGCTAGGTGAAGGATAGTGCTTTCAGACAACTGAATGAAGAAAGATTTCTAATTATATTGGTTGATTGCTTCACAAAGATCAGGACATAAATGGGTTCATCAACAAGTCTCAGAATCACAGCTGTCCCATTCCTAGGCTTAGTAGGAAATGTAGCTAGGCTGTGGAGGCAATAACAGAAATAAGTAATGAATGGGAAATAAGAAGAGATTAAGATGAAGACAAAAATATTCAGTGTGTAATTGACACTGTCCCTTACAACATCCTAGTCTCTATACTGGAAAGACCTGAATTCAATGTATAGACCACCTGGTGAACAAAAATTTGTTTAGATGGTCACACTCAAAGAGTTGCAGTTAACATCTCAGTGTCTAAGTGGAAAATGGTGATGAGTGGTGCTCCTCAGGGGTTGGTATTGGGACAGGCACTCTAACATCTTTGTTGGTGACATGGACAGTGGAACAGCACGTTTGCTGATGACACCAAGCTGTGTGGTGCAGTTGACACACTGGAGGGAAGGGAGGCCATCCAGAGGGACTCCAGCAGGCTTGAGATGCATCTGCGCAAACCTCATGAAGTCCAACAAGGCCAAGTGTAAGTTCCAGCACCAGGGTCAGGGCAATCCCAAGCACCAATACAGGCTGGGAGGGGAATGGATTGAGATGAGGTCTTGGCAGAAGCCTTGTTGTTTATGGACAAAAAGCTCAATATGACTCAGCAATGTGCACTTGCAGCTCAGAAGGACAATGACATCCTGGGCTGCAGCAAAGGAGCTGTGACCAGCAGGGCAAGGGAGGTGTCCTGCCCCTGTATTTGGCTCCTGTGAGAACATACCTGGAGTACTGTGTCCAGGCCTGGGACCCTCAGCAAAATAAAGTCATTGGTCTATTGGAATGAGTCCAGAGGAGAGCCACTGATGTGATCACAGGGCTGGAACACCTCTGCTATGAAGACAGGCTGAGTTGTGGCTGTTCAGCCTGGAGATGAGACAGCTCTTACAGCAGCCTTCCAGTACCTAAAGGGAAAAAGCTTTTCACAAGGGCACATAGTGATAGGACTAGGAAAAATGGCCTTAAACTGAAGGAGGATGGGTTTAAATTAGGTATTAGGGTGAAATTTTTTTACTGTGGGAGTGGTGAGACACTGAAACAGGTTGTTCCAAGAGGTCGTGTAGTCCCCATACTGGAGGTGTTCAAGACCAGCCTGGATGAGGCTCTGAGTAACAGGTCCTGTGGATGATTCTTTGGCCACGGAAGGGGTGTTGGAGCTAAACAATCTTTAGAGTCCCTTTCAAACTTNCTTGAGATGCATCTGCGCAAACCTCATGAAGTCCAACAAGGCCAAGTGTAAGTTCCAGCACCAGGGTCAGGGCAATCCCAAGCACCAATACAGGCTGGGAGGGGAATGGATTGAGATGAGGTCTTGGCAGAAGCCTTGTTGTTTATGGACAAAAAGCTCAATATGACTCAGCAATGTGCACTTGCAGCTCAGAAGGACAATGACATCCTGGGCTGCAGCAAAGGAGCTGTGACCAGCAGGGCAAGGGAGGTGTCCTGCCCCTGTATTTGGCTCCTGTGAGAACATACCTGGAGTACTGTGTCCAGGCCTGGGACCCTCAGCAAAATAAAGTCATTGGTCTATTGGAATGAGTCCAGAGGAGAGCCACTGATGTGATCACAGGGCTGGAACACCTCTGCTATGAAGACAGGCTGAGTTGTGGCTGTTCAGCCTGGAGATGAGACAGCTCTTACAGCAGCCTTCCAGTACCTAAAGGGAAAAAGCTTTTCACAAGGGCACATAGTGATAGGACTAGGAAAAATGGCCTTAAACTGAAGGAGGATGGGTTTAAATTAGGTATTAGGGTGAAATTTTTTTACTGTGGGAGTGGTGAGACACTGAAACAGGTTGTTCCAAGAGGTCGTGTAGTCCCCATACTGGAGGTGTTCAAGACCAGCCTGGATGAGGCTCTGAGTAACAGGTCCTGTGGATGATTCTTTGGCCACGGAAGGGGTGTTGGAGCTAAACAATCTTTAGAGTCCCTTTCAAACTTAACCATTCTATGATTCTCTGATTAATTCCCTATACACAAGTTTTATAGGAGATTATCAATTTCTGTATTTCTGGCATAAGGTACAGATAAACTAAATTTCCAGGAACTAACTGTGGATTACTAGTTTTCCTTAGTTAGACCTGGAGGTATTCAGTTTATTAAGGGGGAAATTAACAATACATATATCTTTTTCTTTCGTGTGAAGAGCTATTGAAAAGCCCTGATAATGAAAATGTTTTTGTTTACCACTACCACTACATTGCTTTTTATTTTTCCATAGACAGTTAGCTCAAACTCTTGGAAAGTCAATATGTTCTTGAACATTTTCTTTCTGTTTGTTTAAGCTATTACACTTATGAGACTCTTAGGAATGAGGGAGAGAGAAACTGCTTTTTGTCTGGAAAAAGCAATGCCTACATATGTTTAGATAGTGACCACAGAACTACAGGAAAAGGAAACATGAATTAAGATTGTATATTAAGATATATCTTGGCATCATATGTATTCTTCAAGTTTTTAAGGTTTTGGCCAGATTTTAATGAATTTAACAGTGTATTTCTGGTGAAGCATAAACTTGAGTTACCTCTATATTTAGCTATACTGCAATTGATGGAAATTTTCTCTCCAGTTTATGCAACATTTCACAATAATTTCATGCTTTGAGGAGAAAGGAAGAAAAGAGGAAAAAAGCACCCTTCTCCTATTTTTGCATGGCTTTAAAACCAGGATGTAGATTAATGCACTTGACTTCAGTTTGAAATAAAATCAGCCTACAGTGATCTTACAAGTGTTGTACTTGCCAATTCTTGTATTCTGAAGTATTATGTATCTTGGTGATTCTGTAAAATAAGAAAAAGGAATTACTAAGCTCCAACATGTAAAAAGAAGTGAGGAAGGCAAAACTGCAGAAGGAAAGAAAGAGAGGAAGAGGGAATGAGGGTAGGGACGATGGAAAGGAGGAACGAAATTGGCCAGTTGTTGCATGTACTGAAGCACATAATGTTTAGATTTTAGAAACATGAAAACTTTCCAGCCGAATCTCTTCCTCTAAGCAATCTGGCCTTCTTGGCTAAAAATAAAGATCCTGCTGCCATAATAACATATTGCTCTTGATTAAAAATGCTCATTAAATGGAATTGAAATTCTTACTAGTGGCTAAAATAATTCTCTAAAAATAAGATATGGCCTTGGACTAATAGAAGAAATATACAGTCTAATAATAGTTTAGCTAGATGAACTATTTAATTATTTTTGTGTGTAAACACTTCTAATATGGTAAAACCAGTGTCTGACTAACAATGTGAATTCAGATGTGGAAGGACATTTTCTAACTGTCTGTTTAAGAACTCTGTCATAGATTAAGATTTTGAATTGCCTTATTCCATCTTTTCTCCTTTCCTTCCATTGTATTTATTCATCACTTCATTATTCATCATTTAAGAAGCTAGGTTTGTTGAGTGGAAGGAAATAGCAGAACAGAAGAAATACAGCTTTGTCCTTTTGGGAACACCTGAACCCTTCTAGCAGAGAATTAATTTCTTACACAGTTACCACTACTTTATCCAGATTCATCCTTTTAGAGAAAAATCCAAGAGAAGGTCAGACCCATTGTGATTGGCTTCAGTTTCAAATAAAGTCTGAATGACCACCTGGGGCTGTGCAGAGGTACTTTATCTTCCTACACTTCTGGAAATCTACAAGATGTAATGTTAAATCCCTTCTCTCTTCCATAGATTGAGACAAGATCTTTCAACTTGTTTTCTGTGACTAACCAGGAGGACCTTGGTTAAAATCACTCCTATCTTTTCCCATTCCTTCAATATTCACTGAAATAATGTCTTTCCGCCAGTGACCAGTAAAAATTGTATCTCTCTGATATACTGTTTCTGCACAATCACATGCCACCACTTATCATTGTCCCAGGCAGGGCAAACAGAAAACTAATTATCTAGAAACATGTTATAAATGTGTAGTGTAAAGAGCATATGGAGGCAAACAGTTACTTAACTTAGTTGCCTATTGATTCTAAACATCACGAATTGACTGATTTCTTTTGGACAAGTTTAGCTCTGGGGCTGGTGTTAATATCGTCGATGTAGGATGAATTGAATAAAATCTATGAATAACAGTATGAATATCCATGAAACTAGACAGAAATGTCATCTTTTAAAGTATACCAGTCTATATTTTACCAAAAACTGTAACACTTTTACATTCATAATGTAAGACTGGCTAGATTAATAAAGCAATGATTTGATCTAGCTAATCTTCTAACATTTATAATAAGCTCATAATTTAGGATTTTCCAGGCAGCTGACTAAAACATTATTAATAAAAATGTTGACATTTATTAGCATAACCTTTTTACAAATATAAAGTTTCCAGACTGAAGATGTATAAAAAATCATTATACTTAAACTTTTATGAGTGTTAAGCATCATCTATGTAAAATGTAGTTGGTCCTTTTTCTCATATGGCAAACAGAATAAAGTAATTAAAACTAAAAAGAAAAGTGTGTGTGCCAGAGTAGAATATCAAAATATGCCTATGCTGAGGAGGATGGAACAAAACATAACACAGATGGCACTGATTTAACAAATACAGGACCTCATTCAATGCTGTTCAGTTAACAGAAAAATAAAGCACTTACCTGAACAAGCTCCAAACTGCTTGCACAGACAGGTATAGATGCATCTGAGTTCCTCTCATACAGCACTCAGATTTCTGGCTTGGCATGGGCTTGTTCTCTTGCTGCAAGACTGTCATGCCTGGCTGGGAGGTCCAACACTCTTCCATAGCTGTGTTACAGACCAGAGAGACTCTTTCTAATGACCTTCAGTCTTATTTTAATAATGGTTCTGTAGGTACCTTCAGAAATAGTTCCTTAATTTATGCAATTTAAAATATTGAAATGGTGATACAAAGTGCTGGAGGGGTAAAGGTACAATACAGAAGACTAATACATTTCATAAAGAACATATAAAGTGCTTTTAACATCTACAACTTGTGGCCACTATTACAACATAACTACAAAAATTATGATTAAAAGTGCTACTTGTTAGAAAATGGCCTGCTCTTATTGGAAACCTATTAAGTGGCAATATAACATGTAAAATATCTATTTGTTACTCAAACAAAATGTTTGCAATGGCAAACACTACTGTATCATACTGGTCCCCAGCTGTTATATAAAAATTGGGAGGGATTCAACAAAAAATGGAAATTGAATCAGATATTATTATTTGTTTTTCTAGGGTAGCTACTTGCTAAAGCTATTATTTTAATTGTCCTCTTCCCAAGGGTCAAATTTTGAGCTTTGGTCCTTGTGTATATATACTTGTGAAGAATGTACAGTAGTATCACTCTGACTAATTCTAACCAAGAGAAAATAAAATGTGTCTCCTGAGCAGTACATACTCAGGAAATCCAAAAGATCTTAGATTCTGGGGAACAGTAACCCTATGTGCCAATAAGGGTGAGGGCTGACCCTCTTGGAAGCAGCTTTGAGGAGAAGGACCTGAGGGTTCTGGTGTACAATAACCTGTCCAGGAGTCAGCAGTGCCCTTGGGGCCAAGAAGGCCAACAGTATCCTGGGGTGCATTAGGAAGATTATTCATAGTAGACTGAGGGAGGTTATGCTGCCCTTCTGCTCAGCCCTAGTGAAACCACATCTGGAGTGTCCAGTTCTGGGCTCCTCAGCGCAAGGCAGACTTGGAGCTCCTGGACCATGTGCAGCAGAGGAGACAAGGATGATTAAGGGACTGGAGCATCTCTCTTATGAGGAAAGACTGAAGGACCCTGTTCAGGGGGCATGTTCAGCCTGTATTAGAGATAGCTGGGAGGGGACCATCTGTCACTATCTGAAGGTGCCAAGAAGATGGAGCCAGGCTCTGCTCGGTGGTGCCGAGCAATAGGAAAAACATCAACAGGCAGAAACTGATGACCAGAAATTTCCACCTGAATATCAGGAAGAATTTCTTTACTGTGCAAGTGACTGAGCACTGGAGCAGAGTGCCCAGAGGGGCTGTGGAGTCTCCCTCACTTGAGATGTTGAAGAACTGTCTGAATGCAATCCTGTGCCCTGTGCTCTGGGGTGAGCCTGCCTGAGCAGGGAGGTTGGACCAAATAACTCACCACGGTCCCCTCCAACCTCAGCCATTCCGTGATTCTGTGAGGCAGATTCACTGTATGTACCCATGGATTGGCAAGAGCCTTTTTGTGTCTGAAAATATCCTTTTGCATGGAAATTGACCTTCATGTGGACTAGCCTATGATGCCTAAGAACTGTGTCTGTAAACCTAAATTATTCACTCTAGCCTTTCTTTAGGATATCAGAAATACAAGAACCTATAAAGGGGATTCATAAAACATCTGGAGACATCTGTTTTAGGTTGAATTGCTTTTTACAAGTACTTAATATAACTTAGACAATCTAAATTTTAAGACACAGCAAATATATTTTGAGCAGATTAATTCTTGATAATAGAATCATAGAATAATTTAGATTGGAAAAGGCATCTAAGAGGTCAAGTCCATACACTTTCAAAACTAACACTATCAAGTCAATTAAACAATCTTCCTAAGAGTCTCTTTACATTTTTAATTCTAAATATCTCCAGGGATGAGGACTCCTCCACTTCCATTTCAGTACTTGAAAAATCTTTAAGGGAAGAAATTTTTTCCTAATATCCAATGATAAAGGTAATTTTGTCTTGTCCTACCTCTTCTTACTTGGGACAAGAGACTGATTGTCATTAATTTTGTTAGCTTAGTTTCCTCTGTTTTGTGAATTCCTGGTCTTCATGTATGCAAAGAACAACATCTTTTGATGTTACTGAAAATGCAATAATTAATTGATAAAATATACATATCATATTTTACAGTAGTAGTCTCTAATAGCACTATAGACTTTTGATTAAAATAAGAAACAATCTAAGTTTTCTTCCCCTCCACTCAAACACTTAAATACTTAGAAAAAGGAACCCATATATTAAAATCTCAAATTATTTATACAAAACCACATTTTCACCTAATACTAATGTAAATATATGTCTGTTATCATGCCCAGAACAAAGTAATCAGGAGTAATGCTCATTTTATTTTAAATAATGCTCATACATCTCAAAATACAATGCAATGCATGAATATCAGTCTGCTACAAAACCTAGGAAAAGCTGTTGAGCAGAAATTAGCCTTTAAATAAAATTTAAAGGTCTATGGAGAACACTCATAGAGAACAGAAAAGGTAGCTTTTGTTCTGTAATTGGGACTCATAATGTTTTCCCTGTTAGATCTTATTAACCTATATATGCAGTACACAACAATGCACAGTAAGTTTTAAGCACTTTAGTCCTTGCAAAATCTTGCAATTACAATCTCCAAAACATGTGAAGCTATTTTATAATGTTAATTAAGGGTCATGGAGTATTGTTTCCTACATGGTGTTACTAAGCTGGTGAACTGTAACAGTTTGCTGCAGTTTTAGTTAGCACTCTATTAACTATACCTAAGTGGCTTGCTTATCTTCTTTGTTTAGCAGGTCATTTGACACCCAATAATTTCATGTTATGAAAGCAAATACATAAAACTATGTCAGCTTAGAATATAGCAGGGTTTTTTATTCTCAGACTCTCTCTCTCTTCCCTATCTGTTCATGAAGAAGGAGAAATAGAGTGTATTAATGTAGACAGGAAGATACTGGAAATAATGAACATTGCTCAAATAGCTATGATGGTTTCTGTTACTATTATTTTAATAATTTGCAGAAGTACATCCACAGGATTGTGTAGAGCTCTAGAACATAAAATGTTTAAACATTTCAGAGAAACTTTGCATATTCTTTCCTTTCTTTTTTTTTTTCTTTCCGTGTTTTTTTGTTTGTTTTATAAAACCTTGCAAGAAAACAACTAAATAAACTAGACAGGATTTGAGCCAGATGTATTATTGTTCGTCATTCTGTGGCATCATTTTCAAAAAAGTAAAACAGTTATGAAATGGTACCATATCAGAGTGGTATTTGGTTAGGACAACAGCCAATGCAGTCCTGGATTTCCAGTTGCCTACTTTTCCCTGTGAAGTTCACCAAATTTATCTGATTATGAGTCCTTATTTAGCTGAAACAAGGGGTTATAAGGTTCTCATCAATAAGGAGAAGTGTCAGACCTTTTAAAAAGTGTCCACTAAAAATTCAAATGGCAATAAGACAAGTTTTAAATCAGTGCCTGCTTATTTCTAGGATATTTATTAAGCAAGTAAACATCAGATGCAAACCCATGATGCTCTTCTACAGGACTTCCTCACATGGCCTCAAAGTATGGTACCCTTTGTGTACAAAAACTTGAAAGTGATATTCTTTACAGGGTCAGTTAATATTCTTATCTTGCAAAGGCCAATAAAAGTACACAAATGACCCTTCATCTAGGTAGATATGAGTTTCTTTTTTGTCTTTAGGTGGCTAATGTTTTACTTTTCTGCTCATATACGCATTGGTCTAGCAAATGTACAGGAAAATAATTTCTCTATCCTTTCCCAAAGAAAACAGTAGCTGAACTTCTATTTTGTTGTATTGAATATGCCTTTTTCCTCTCTCCCCTTGCTCTGTGTTCCTATTCTCATATATCTATATAAAGACAAAGAAAAATATGACTGATTTTTATATACTGATAACCTCCTCTCCCCCTCCCTCCCCTCAGTTCTTTAATTTACGTTTCCAAACCATCATTGTCTGGATATATATCAGCTGTATATTTTATATAAGTTACAAACCCAATTCTTTATATTATGAGGACATTAACATTAGACTGACAGAACCATAAATATTTGGTCATCAACACCAAAACCACAAAATGAGAATGTTCATAAAAGTTATGACCCTTCTTGAAACAATTAATATGAGTGGATCATACTTAAGTCATACCTACAGTAAATATCTGCAGACACACCATTATAATTTGCAGAAGGAGATGACCTCCAAAATGAAAGGAGACAAAAACCTGTTTTACTGGTATCTAGCTAGATGAAAGCTCCAGCTATTTTTAGGTCCCTAAAATATAAAGTATCTAAGCCTCCCCTTTGAACACTTTTTTAAAAAGGAAAGAGTCTATATTTTGTCAAACAAAACTCATTGAAAATAAAATAATTAGCTAGATTAATTAAAAATATGACTGAAAATAAAAATGGTCCCTAGTGCAGATCACTTGATGACTGAAATTTACATCTCCTGTTGCAAATCATATGCTCCACAGGTAAGCACCTTTCTGAAGAGCTAATTGAAACACAGGTGGTTTATAATACTACTACAATTAGAGAAAACCAATCAAAATGCACATTTTGTAACCTACTCTCTCTTTACTTGCATTCAATGACTTTGATTAATATCACAGCATATTTTAAGCATTCGAAAGGTAAGGTACTTTTTCTAGAGCTGGATAATAGAAGAATCATGTAGTAGTTGCCATTTTGGATATGACCAGTGTATTTTAAAAGCTAATACATCTGTGTGGTCAAGACAATACACACTGCAAAAACTTTGAGCAAAGGTATGACCTCTTACCTTTAATATCTAAATTGTTTATCTGTTTGTTTCTTTTTTTTTTTTTTAATAAGAGGTTTCTCTGACATGGCATACTTCTGTTTACAAGTCATCTATCCCTTTTCAGTGTAGAGGAAATCTAAGGATTCTGAGCTCCTAATTTAAAGAACCTTGTTTCCATATGACAACTCTGGATCTCTAATGCAAATGTTTCCTGGTCAACATTTATACAGGCAGAATACTGGGAGGACCTATAGTCCTCTGCACCTTTTTTATAAAGTTGCATATTTAGATTGCACTTCTTTGTTTCAGTGTTCTTACTAGATTTAAGGAAATATTTTTTTCCTATTGGACATTAAACTGAAATTTATTCCTTTATCTGATCATATGTAATGGTACTGCAATCTGCTGAAACACATGGATGAATTTTCTTTGTATTGATTAGGCTTGAAGCATGGAAGCCAGTATAAATTTGTGTTTCAGAACACATGGAATGTCAGAAGCATAGCCTGAAGATGTGGTTAGTGGAATATCCCCACTACCCATCAGTCAGATTAAAAAAAAAAAAAAGATAATATGGCCTGTTACATTAATATTTGGTTTATTTCAGTTCTAAAATTAAAAAAAAAATAGTAAACTCAATACTAAATTTAAAAAAAAATGAAAAAAACTGTAACCAATGTACCTTGTTTGTTAGAAAGAGGTATTTTACATGCCTGATTTTACTAAAAAATGTGACTCCTGAAACACTTTTCTGTTATATCTTGTCACTTGTAATAACCCTTCAAATGTTTTCAGGATTTCTTGTTTGTTTTGGAATGAGGAAGAGGTATTCAGTAATTCTTCTCTCTACAAACTTCAGAATGGTCTTATGTTTTCAATTCTAAACTTGAAAGTCTGACTTACGGCCTGGTTTCATTCCAGTTTATGGCCAGCTTTAGGCATTTAGCTGAAGCTAACAAGCAATGATCTAGCTCCTAAAAACATTTTGAAGATGATCAAGTTGCTAAAAAGATCTTATGAGGTTACTGAAAACCTCTCACAAAAGCAACTTAGATCCTTACTGCTCTCAACTGCTTTTAGAAACTTTTCTAGGATTACAAGTCTTTCTAACTCTATGTCAGTTTAGAACCACAAATGAGATAGTGTGAGTCCAAGCCATTGCTCTTTCTGTACTTATTTGTTGTCACTATAAATAAAGTATGACAAATTTGGGAGTGGGAAAAAGGAGGGAGGAGGGAAGGAAAGTTTTATCATTTCTTTTTCTACATTCGAACACAAAAAACAAACTGAGAAAAAAGAATGTCTGTAGATAATGGTTTGAGAAGGGAATATTGCCAGCATCATATGTTTTTACACTGCAATCAGAAACATCCAGTGTTTGGAATGATACAGAAAAGATAAAACCTTACCCTGTATATCCAAAATAAATAGCAATCAGTATTTGCCTTCGAAATGTAATAATTTATTCTCGAAATACCAAGAGCCTTCAGACTCCACTAGGTTGTTATTTTGTCTATAAGAACTGAGCATCAGCCCAGTCCTGAGCTGTTGCTAGTAATTTCTGAACTCCCTCATGTTTTAATAACATGGGGCAGATGGCAAAAAGCAAATTGTGTTTAGATGCCTTGTCATTCCTTTAAATTTTTTTAATCTTGACATGTATATGATGCTTTCCATGTTCATTGTTATACCCTCATTTGTTTGAAATATCTAGGCATGTTTATGCTTGCAATTTCAAAGAAGTGCTTATTTGTCACACACACCTCTGTAGTACTGCTTCACAACTGCACAAAGAAATAAATCACAAAGGTCAAAATCTCTTCTAGAAAAAGTCATCAGATAAGATAAACTGATTTGCTTACAGAAAAATTCTTTATTAAAAGCAATGCACCTAAATAATTTTCACATATCTGAGACAATTATCTGTCCATAAATGGTGTCATTACTTGTTCTCTAAGTAATTCTGCTCTGAGGCTTTTTTCTATAAGCAAAGATGTATTAAAAGGTGTTTAGACCTCTAAAGTAGTTTCAAGTGCTTTTGGAGCTTTGTAAATCAAATGGATAAAATCAAAACAATAAAGCAGAAAACGAATAAAAAGGTTTTAATGTTTGGCTTAAAGCCAAACTTACCATTAAAGTTGTAAATATCACCACTAAATAGATAACAATATAAAAATATATGTAAATCGATAGAAATGCCTATATAAACCTATTTATGAAAATCTATTTTCAGCTACTTGCAGCTCTATGAACTCAGTTGTACTCTACTTTTTGAAAAACTGTACAAGAGACTTGAAGATTTTTAAGAAAGAGACATACATAAATGCTTTCAGATACTATTGCTACTATTTTTGTTCAGCGGACTTTATACACATTAAAAAATGGCTTATATCTATTATATCTGTTACTCAGGGGAAATTATTCATCAATCATTGAATAAAAGCTTCTCCTTCTAACAACATAATTTTAATGATACTAGTGTAGTTTTTCCAGAAATAAAATACATGGCATGTAATCAGACTTCATTTTCTTCACTTGAATAACCCTTATGTTGCCAAGGAAATATTATAGCACTACACTGCCATTCCCAGTATGTGACAATTTGAGCCCATGTGACAAGTATTTTTCAAATATATATTCATTTATCTGAATATTGATGAGTCGTATCAAATATGCATGCCATATAGATGAAATTTTAATTATAGCTACTTAATCAACTAGGAAAAATTTTTATGAAAGTCAATTTTATAGGAGTTTTTACTTATTTCTTACATTAAATATATTGAGATTTCAAATTAAATATAGTCTTAATAAGATATCTCTGAATATTTTTAAAATGTTTTATAATTTCCACCCACGGGTGTTTCTGTCTTTTTATGCTTGGTTATGCAAGGCCTCAACATGTGAGGGAGTGGTGAAAGGGGGAATGATGAAAGGGACAAGATGTAGCTAATACCTCTAACTATTGCCTGCTACAATCACTAAAACACACAAAATCCCCAACCTGCAAACCTAGAACAGATGCACTGTTGAGGAGGCAGTTTTTATTACTCTGAAACAATATTTTATTCTTTTATAAACTGATTTGTTTAATTTGTTAATATTATATTGGGTTTATTCCTCAAAAGGATGAATGAAGAAAAAGGTTGAGGTCTACTTAATAATACTCTTGGATTTTGTTTCTTCTTGGGATATATTTACCTCCTTTCTCTTCTGAAATAAAAGCATATGGAAAATACTCAGTACATGGCAATGAAGTATAAATAAATAAAATTCTTTTAAAGGGAAGCCCAAAAGGATATATGAGTTACAGAAGAAGAGTAGACATTATTCTATAAAAGAGACTTTGGTCAAATAGAGTTTGTGCTGTGACTGAGGTTTAGAATCTGGGATTAATTTTTATTTTTGTTCCTCTCTTGTGTTCGGTAGTGTTCATTTTTATCGTGCTGCTTTTCATGCTTTTCAATTGAACACAATATACATAGGAAATTAGACAATTACCCAGTGAGGAAGAAATAGGCGGTCCTGAACATGCTTTTTTCCCATGTGTAATGTACAGTAAAGAGAAACATCATTCAGAAATGCACCAATTTCTCTGATGTGTTACAGCCACTGTTGAGAAACTGCACAGAACTATTTGTTTCATAATCTGGTTAGGAAAATGGGAAGGGTGAAAATGGTGTATAGGAGAGGAGATGACAGTTCTGCATTATTCACAAGAGAGGAATGTAGAGAGAAACAACACATCCCACACAAAGCAGGATTCACCTCTCACTGAGCTCTGGTTTCTTTTAAGAGAGAAAAAGATACGGTGGTTCTTTAACACAAGTTGTTGTAGGACGTACAAAACATGACCCAAGGAAGAAAGATAAAATGATAATTTTTAAGAATGATAGATTTATAAAAAGAGTTATATTAAAAAAAAAAAAAAAAGGCTTGAAAACTTAGTAACATTCCACTTGATGAAATGAGCTTTTTGGCAGATGGAAAATGAAAGTTCCTACAGTAGCATTTAGCCATGAGAAGCCATATTATTAATTAAATATGTTTTAAAGCAGGATAAAAGATGAAAAATAACATTGAAACTTAAAAGGATACTACATATACTTGCTACTAGTTAAAATTTAAATCTAGCTATATAATGCAAAATACTCATTTAAAAACAGATTGAAACATATTTTTGAGATTTTATTTATGATAATGGCTAAATTTCAAAATGTCACATAATTTTTAAGTAAAATTATAAAATAAAAAAAGCTGAAATTAAATACTTCAATATTTTAAATTTCTAACACAGTACTTATGCAAATAAATCAAAAGTACTGCTGCTTTCTAAATGTGCATGCAGCTCTTATTTGTCACATATTCAGTTTCTGGTGAAGGACTAACATCTTTCTAAAAGATTATAAAACATTAGTGTTTTCTCAGGAGCCCTCAATTATTTTGCTATCAATCATAAAATTACTTCCTTAGAGGATAAATTTTCTAGATAAATTAATTTTTCAATTATTCATTCAGAAATTAAAAATTTGGATTTTATATTGTGATCACAGGAATCTCTCCTACCCAAAACATGGAGAGGAGTTACACACATTTTCAGGAGTCAAAGCATGTTACTCAAAAGTTCATGAACAATAATTGCTATCATTTAATAAATCACATCCTAGAATTCCTTTAATAAATTTATCAATACTATTTTTTCATTTTTTATCTGCAATTTTTGCACATTAGATAGTTACCCACCTGAAGGAAAATAGCTCTCAAAACATTGACATTTTTCCACAGAATATATACTTTTCTTCAACTGATTTGTTCACTATTGTTGCGGTTTGGACAGGTGTTTACCAAGAAAGGCAGGAGCCTCCCTTGGAATGAGAAATGTGAACCTCCCTTCCCTCCAAATTAGTAATATTTTGAANACACGAACCTCTGCGGCCGCGGCAGGAGAAACAGGCTGGGCTGGACCTGCGGTGATGAGCGAGCTCCTCTCCCCTGGTCACAGCCACGCGTCCCCCTCCCAAAGCCGAGAGCAGCAGCAGCAGGGCCAGGGCCGGGCTCCGGCAGCCCCGAGCCGGCGAGCGGGACCGGGCTGTGTCCCAGCTCCTCCCAGCTCCACCCCCCGCAGGGTCTCTGTCCCTCCCTGAGGAACCCCCAGACAGGGAGGGGCTGCACCCACATGGCCACTGGTCAAGCCATTGTCTTCCTTCCTTCATTAGCATTTCTAAAGGGGAAAAAATTTCTCTAAAAAACGTTGACAACTATCTTGATATCTTCTGTGTGAAGTTTTGCCAGAATGCATGAAATATTGGAAAAAAATCATAAATGTGTCAAGATGGTTTTTATTTTTTTACATAGCACAATAGGAAAAGGATTCTTCCCTGCTAGGCATTCCAAATGCAAATTGTTTTTTCCAACTAAATATAAATTTAATTTTAATTCCACAATACACACCGATAAAGATTTTACATTTTCATAAACAACACAGAAACTTCAGAAATCTGCAGGTTTTTATTTTTAATAATTTCACAAGTTCAAGCAATGTCTGCTTGGAAAGAATAGATAACCATGTCTAAATTCTCACAGGATATGTACAATGACAGTTAGACATATGCCTATGCCCATATCTAGGCTTACATTAGCTGTATATTTTTAAACATTGCCTATCCATCTCTAACAGCACAGCAAAAGCCACCCAAAGGCCAGTTCTGGACCTCTGCTCAATTTTTACTGTTCCTAAAACTTCCTAGTTAGTAGTTCTCTCCTACAGACTGTCTTTCCATGCGTTGGCTTTTATCATCCTCTAATTTTGCTCTGCTTCATTTCAATTTCTTTCTGCCTTTATTTGCTTTTCAGACTGCTCCAAAATGCTTGTAAGATCCCTCCTACCCTGAATTACAATTTTTCCAGGACCTTTAGAAGAGCATGGTCAGAAAAACACGGTCTCATTTTGATATCTACTGGGAAGAAACATAATTTTATAACACAGCCAGATCACCTTTGAAGCTTAATTTAGATCATATTACAGTCCCAGGAGAGCTGGGACAAGGACATTTCTTTATAAGAGGAAACTCTCTGGTTTAATGCTGCATAATTTTTTTTTCCACAAAGAGCATAAAGGAAAACATGCCAATGGTCTAAGTGCCTTGCTTTCATACACTTCTCTGTTGTATGAAACAAGGACAGGGATTTTTACTTTTTTTTTACATTTTACAGAGAAAATGAAATGAGAGAGATACTTTTGTGTCATCTCAGGCCATGACTACTCTTAAAATACCTGATACTGCAGTGGTCCTGTAGGCAGTCAAGCCAGGACATCCCTTCTTCATTATGCAGCCTGGAAGGATTCTTTACTAAAAGAGCTTCTGGCACTGCTGCCAAGTGATGTTGCCTGTTCAGGTGTATACTATCAGGCCAATTGTCTTCTAAACAGGCCTGTATGTTGGGATGAGGCCCTGAATTTAAATAAATCTCAAACTCTGCCTAGGAATTGTCTGGCAGAGGACCAGGCAGCTGATGGATATCAAAGATGAGTGGTTCAAGCTGTAGATCTTGAGCCCATGATCAGGATGGTACAGTAGCAGTCTCAGAGCATCTCTTTATCAGAAGATTCCTGGATCTTCTCATGTACAGTATCTGTTAGACAACATCTTTGCTATGTGTTTTGCGTAAAGAAAAGATGGTAGGTAATGCATTGTAAAATATTTTGCTTTCATTGAGTTTGATCAGTGGTCATTTAGTGTAGGAGTTATGTAGGGATAATGTGATAATGATCAGTGATTACTCCTCATCTTTGCTTGTAAATATGTCACTGAAGCAGATGGAAAAATAAGCAAAACCAAGAAGCTTGTGGCTAAAATAAAGTTGCCACACTAAGCAAAAATACTAGGACTGTCTCAATGACTATAGTATCTCACACTGCCATGCAGGCATTACTCCAAAATAATTTTTATATATATATATTCATGCATGTCAGTGACAAATTAAAGTCTAGATAAAAATTTCAAAGGCCAATGAGGTTCTTTAACTCTTGACTCACTGAAAGTGTGAGCAGCCCTTGTTAATTCATCTTGGCAGGAGGGAGATCATCTCCACTTTTGGCTGGGTTTTTAGGGACAAAACATGTTAAGATTAAGAGAGGTATGTCTAAGTCATCTATTTCTTTCACTCTGAATCTGTTAATGCTGAAACTGGGACAACTGCTGGCAATGCTGCAGCAAAGAGAAGCCAACTTCCAAGCCTAGCTGCTCTAACAGGCAGAGAAAGGGTGGTAGGAGGACTACAGAGTGACTTGCTGGAGAAACATGATATTTGTAAACTATTGCTGTACTTATTTTTCACACTGCTGATGAACTAAAAATGCCTGTAGAATCATATGAACATGACCTTATCTTGTTGTAGGTGGCAGTTCAAGTGCAGTCCCCAAATGCATGACTCCAGAACTTTAGGGTTATCCTGAAGAGGCAGCTCTGAACAAGTGGAAGGATGAGAAGCTCTTGCCATTCTTATTTGGTCTTGTATTGCACTGGGATATAGAGGTGAGAAAGGAAAAGAATGAGAAGGGAAAGAATAAAAGTAGATAAAAATTACTATAAATATTCCTTCCTATTTTTACCTCTAAATTTAAGCCTTCTGTAGGGTTTATACATTTCTCTCCATTCTGGTTAGAATAATTTTCACTTATTTGGTTATCATGCACTGTTCCTTATGAGCTCAAGTTGTCTTCTAGTTTAATAAACCTCTCTGCTGAAGTCATTATTCCTACTGGCCTAATTATGGTAAAAGTTTTTCAGAAAGAATACATTGAACTTCAATAACAGATGAAACAGTTTATACAGACCACTAAATTGGCACTACATTATTCTCAAACTGCAAATACAGGAAAGCTTATTTAAATCAATATATTTTTCGACAGACAAATCACTGCTTTTTTTCTTCACATATCCAATCCATAAATTTCAGGAAGGCCACAAGAGAACTTCATGCAGGCAGTCCAGAAAATTACTTCAACAAGAAGGTTAAGCCCTGATACTTTGCATGCCAGGATGTTGCCAGATAATTGGTTATTAGTCACATCACTTTTATTTTGAGCATCTCTGGGAGAACTGTGTTCCTTCAGTGCATTCTTTTCTTTTTTTTTTTTTAATTTCTAAAAATAATTTGAATATGAATAAAGAATTCAGATAATGTGTATCTGCATATATGCAAATATTTTAGAATTCCAGGGAAATTTGCCTGTACACACAGAGACACAGCAAGGCACCCTGAGATAAACCCTTTTCATCCAGTCAGATAAGTTTATATCTACAATATTCTGTCCCTGTTAATACTGAAATGCTTATTCCATGTGTTCCCATCTTATCTATATCTGGCTTCATAAATCAATGCTGATGAGATTTAGCAATGTCCTGGCCACAACATCAAAAGGAAATGAAATCTGGTAGTAGCCAAACACCAAAGTATTAACAGTTTTCCCTGTGTTCACCTTCCTATATCTTTCCTTGAGCAAATGAGATTCTAGTACTTTTAGCTAGTGCTTTTATCTAGTTTATCATTACATTTCTATAATGTAAACTGTAGACAAATAGTTTCCTTAGCACCTCTAGCATTGGCTGAAACTTTAATTTGAAAATCAGGTCTGATTTCAGGTGTGTCTGTAATTTCAGTGCTTTTCAAGTGGAACAATTCTCTAATATCTAAAAGCAGTGGCAGTCCAAGAGTTGGTAGACTATTATTACCACTAAATCAAATTATTCTGGAAATGTGATGAATGACCTCCACTGTGTTAGGCATCAAAAGTTTAAGAACTACTGGCACTGATCCTCCCCATTTTGCAGAAATTGGGAAGCTGTGATGGATTAGTTCAAAGTTGCAGAATAACGTAATTTCACTAGTGTACATCAATTTCCCTCTAAGAGTGCCCCTGGACACAGGACACCAGGCTGGCACATGAGTCTTGCAGAAAGTATATTGGCTACCTCTGCTACATGTGCTTCTGGGTGGTTCATTTTTACCTATGCCCTTTGAATTTAGAAATTCCCTCTGAAGCTGTGTATTCTCTCTTTCTGTGTCTGTCCCAGGGCATAATAATTTGTATTGCGGCTCTGAGGAGATTCTGACCCCAGTTCATGTTTGTTTGCTACAAATTCAAGTAGTCTTATCACAGAATCATTCAAGACTGCAAGCACTGAGGATCACAAAGACTTCTGCCCTTTAAGGACAAGTTGTCAAGAGAGAAGTTTCAGAAGACCTCCAGTTTACTAGCATAAGGAACCTGCTACAAATAACACCACCTGCCATAGGCACATAGAGGTTCACTTGGTTAATGTTTCAATAAGAAGCAGCAAAATCTGGGTCACAGAGAAAGGGCCAGTGTTATGTTGGGTGTCACAAATTGTGACCTGTCATTACAGATGTCACCATCACATTGATATCTCAATAGAATGTGATTAAATATTAGCCACTTCAAGGGATCAATCTCTTGTCAATCTATCTGCTTCATAAAGCTTACATATTTTCTCAGGGACTCCCGGTCAACACTGTACATATGTAAGGTCAGAGTTAACTGTCTAGCAATATTTTTGACACAAAGAAAACGTTAAATGATACTTTCTTTTCAAGAATAACTGGATGATAATTATTGATAAGTGGATATGCATTCATTATGTGATACCTATATGAAAGTAAATGATTATTCCTATACATAAACATTTGTTCAAAAAAAGGATGAAGAGATTATATAATATATAATCTAAAGAATGATGAGAATAAGGCAGATCAGACTTCACACTGTGCTTTACAAGATCCTCCACTGCAGTGATAATCCCAACTCCTTCTGCTAACTCTTTTTTATCAGATTGGACTCTTCAGCAAAGATACCATGAAGGAGCAGGAAGACCTGTGTGATAGTAGATATTAATATCAGTATATTAGTAAGAGAGTTTCAGGAGTGTTAGTGGATCAGATACACAGCAGTGGGTGCTACATTTTCATTTAAAGCTTGCTAAACCTAAAGCTACATTATGAATAAGAGCATCTCCTTCCCTCAAAAAAGGATGTAATTCCAAACGTGAATAACAGCATGATATCTTCATTTAAGCTGTTGGCTGCTGTGGCTGTTGGGACTGAAGGTCTGATTAAATTGGCATTATAAAGAAATTCTCTCCCATTTTCTTTCATGTGCTCCACAGCCCTGGATCACTTATTTTGGCTGTTCTCACTGTCTCATGTTTTCAGACACATTCATTTATCACAAAGCAGGGCACTTTCCTGTTTGTGTTTCCACTTTACTCGAAAGGACACACAGAGAAACATTACAGGAATGCAGGGTTGCAGCAAATAAATTGTCTGCACTTAGTCTGCAATATGTCTCTGCAGCCATTCAGCCTTGTATGATTTCTTGTTGCAGAGATAGAGTTAAAAGGCTTCTTGTAAACAACCATTTAATACAGCATTTTCTGATGACGTGACTCTTTGATCTGTTTTTCTGCTGAGAACTGTAATATATACTATGGAAATTTTATGTTCTCTGTAATGAAATGTCTTAAAGTCTCATTTTATAATACAGTTGTCTGTATATCTTAAAGATATATGGTGTACAGTAATTTATCTGTAATCAGAGTGCCATGTAACTCCCACAAATCTGAAAGTTTCATACCAAAGAAATTTAAAAAATCAAGAGTTTCCAGAAGGATTAAAGGAAGCGTCACAACTTGAGGCGTTGATGAGTTACACTAGACAAAGTGATAGTCATCACTACATTTACTATGTTTGCTACAGGAACAAAACTGTGATAGGACTGAATCTTCTCAGTAGCATTCCTATTTTAACCACATGTATAGTACATTGCCTGCTCTCAAGAAAAAAAAGTTAAATACATACTGTTCAAACAAAACAAAAACAACTCCCAAAAACAAAAACCCCAAACTACAAAGGATTTCTACATACTGTAGCTGAATTTTTCCTTTAATTACTTTATGAAGTGATCATCTTTGACAGCAGAAGTACCCTTGTAATAGAAGGCAAACAAACTCAATTCCTTACTAAGTACTTCTCATTTATGTCACTGCAACCTGCAGACATGCTTTTTAAACTAAATAAAGGATTTGTGATTTGCATGGAATGAACAACCAGGTTCAGTATGACACATAAAGACACCTAATGTTTTTTACTTCCATTTTAAAAATTTTATCTTAACATATTCTAACACATTTTTACTGTTTAGATGAAGTTCAACTTTGAAAATATAAGATTACACTGAAATATAAATATTTGAGAAACTATTTGTTGAAGAGTTATCAGAAAACATCAGAGTCTCTGATTTAATGTAATTAAAACATGCCTTTCAAAGCAATTTTGGAAATTAGTATTTTCCCTCCTAAAGTCTTTTAGACTGCTGTTGCTTACTTTTTATTTTTTTGCTTAGACTACATGTGTTCAAAAACCAAACACCATGTGTTTAGTAATTTCTTTTCTATAATGCTTCTACCACAGCCTAAAATTAAAAATTAACAGTGCAGAAGAATGTCAGGTGTCTTTAAGCTCCACAGTCTCAACAAATCACAGCATTCTTTGCCTATATTTAATTTCATTCTTCTGCTGAGAAAGAAAGATTTCACTGTAATTGTCTGGTTTAATATGGATGGCTTCATTTGCAAGACACTAAAGTTACTATTTCTCAGGTGGCTTTTTATTTGTTTGTAAAATACAAACAATTGAAAAGGCAGTGGTTTGAAAACAAAAATATTTCACATGAAGCAAACTTTTAAGATAAGTCAATATTTTGTGTTGTAATGTTTATGTTGAATTTATTTTTGTATAGTGTGGTTTTGGGTTTACCTTGTTTTTTACAGTTTTTCTTCAGAAATTATCATATCTAATGAGAAAACATCTTAAGGCGTTGGCAGGGGAAGACATCTCATCAGGCTTCAAAGGGATTTTAAATACTTTTGTTCTCTTTTTCTTCTTTGAATATCCAAGGTAATATTCAGACCACCTAAGTTAGAAAAAGCAGTATCTAAGTTCCCTAATCATCAGTGCAAATACACTATATTAAGTCAATGTGTTTTCTGTACAGTTAATGAGAGAGGCAGAGACTGCTGAATAATGGGTAATAAATTCTCTACACTATCAAGACAACTGTCTGGAGTTCCCTGTACAGAACTCAATAGATTATGGGGCCCTTCCAGGTCAGATTAGGTAAAATTCTGGGCCCACCGACTTGGGGCATCAGTCTTCTGAAATTCAGATGGGAATCTGTGCATAACTTTACTGAGATCCTGAAATGTCAGTGTTCAGTTCAGGAGCTCTAAGACAGGCTATCTACCAAGGAAGTGAGGATTGTGTCTCGCCCTAGACCAGGGGAATATCATGGAACAACTCCCACATCCCAAGAAGGAGGTCTCAATCGCATCTCCTGATGAGGAACATGATATTATCTATATGTGTTAAAAAAAATAAAAAAAAAAAAGTTGTGTTTGCAAGTGTCAAAGATAGAAAAGGGCTAAAAAGGAGAATAGGCAGCAAGATTAAGGCACTTAGTGTCAGGGAGAAGGATCTTGAGTGGATTAGATTGGTGAAAATAAAAAGAAATTTGCTATGGTGCTTTTGTCCCTGAGCTTGTTTACTATAATGTAGATAATGATCTTCAACTGCCTTGCCCTCAGTAAAATGCCTTGCAGGGTAATGTCTTAGCTGTCTAACTACAAATGAGTTAAGGTTTCCACTCCATAGACATCTTCAGTGTTTTATTAGTTGAGGTTTAAACCAAAACAATGAACTCTTCCTACTAACCTTTCCTTTTTCTTTTTCACTCTTTGATTCTTTGATTCTTTCATTCTTTCAGTTTTGATATTCAAAAATCAATTTAACATTGAAGAATACCCACATCAGGTTTTAGAGAGTTAATTTAATAATTTAAATACATCTAATTATTTCTATTGTTCATTTGAAGAAGGAAGAATGAAGACGAGGTTAGACTCAAATGAGTTCAAAACCCAGATTTATGCCTCTGGAAAATCTCTGTAGAGTCAGGGAAATAGAAAAACAAATAAATGAAAAACCCCCAAGGATGCTGAGCAATTGCTGTGTAAGGAATAACCATAAGTTCTGCTTCCAGTGGTTTGAATGGAAGTGTACCCCACAACCAGATTCACAGTATTTTCTGATGAAACTGAACAACAGAATGTTATTCTCAACTCTTCGTCGCTGCATTCCCCAGGGTATTTTATTCTTCTGTAGTTAAAAGCGGAATCAAAATATTGCCAAATTCTGGCACTGTGTGAAATTCATCTCTTTCTGCACAAATAATTGAGCTGTGGAGTTGGAATGGCACTTCTTTAGCACATTTTATTTAGAAATAGAAAAAAAGGAAGCAATTCAAAATCATACCAAAGTAGTGTGAGATATGATGAATGTAAGTGAAATGAAAAAGCTGACTAGTAAGTTGATTTCTGACATTTCTAAAATTATACTTGTAAAAATCAATAGAATAGATTGAAAAATCCTTTTTAAGATTTAAACTATTCATATAGAGGGAGTCAACATCACTATATCACATACATAAGTCTTCTACCATGCTTTTTTTTTTTTCCCCAGTGATTAAAATAGAAGCAGTATAGTAAGTTCCTGGAGTGTGTGGAAGAGAACTTCCTGACTCACCTGGGGAGGGAGCCAGCAAGGGAAGGCACCCCACTGGACCTGTTGTGCAGAGGGAAAGACTGGTGAGTGTTGTGATTTTTGAAGGCTGGCATGGGCTCAAAATGGCAGGTTTCAGTTCCCAGAGAACTAAGGAGATGGGTCAGCAGAACTCCAATGTCCAGAGGGCACTTTGGTATCTTTAGGGGACTGTTTGAGAGAGTCCCTTGGGATGCAGTTCTGAAGGACAAAGGGGTCCCAGAAGGTTGGATATTCTTCAAGATGGAGATCTTAAAGGCACAGGAGCAGGCCATCTCTGTGCCAAAGTACAAGTCAGAGGGGAGGAAGATCAACCTGGCTGAACAGACACATGGCCTTCTCATGAGCTCAAGATAAAAAGAGGGAGAGTATATAACCTTTGGGAAAAGAGGTAGGAATTCAGGAGTACTACAAAGTTTTCATAAGGTTATGCAGAGAGAAAATTAGAAGAGCTAAAGCCAACTAAAACTTATATTGTCAATTGCTATAAAAGATGAAAAAAGATCTTTCTGTAAATGCATGGGCAACAAAAGAAAGGCTAGGGAGAATGTACATCTTTTATTGGCTGTGGGGGAACACAGTAACAATGAATGAGGAAAAGGCAGCGGTACTTAATGTCACCTTTGCCTCAGCCTGTAACAGTAAGAACAATGGTTCTCAGGGTATATAGTCCTCTGAGCTGGATGGAACTCAGGGACAGAGAGCAGAATGAAGCCTCCACAATCCAAGGGAAAGCAGTCATTGACTTCTACACCACTGAGACACACACATCTCTGAGTCAAATGAGATCCTCCCCAAGGAATGGAGGGAGCTGGTGGGAAGCCTCATTGAAGCACTTTCCACGCTTTGCAGCCCTGGCAATGGCAAGGCAGCAGTCCTGGCTCATGGGGGAGGTCCCAGCTGACTGGAGGCTGGCCAATGTGACACACATCTACAAGGGCTGAAAGAAGGATCCAGGGAACCACAGGCCTGTCAGCCAGGCCACAGGACTGGGAAAAGTCATGGACCAAATCATCCTGAGAGCCATTATGGGCACGTGCAGGACAACAAGGGGATCAGGACCAGCAGACCCTGCTTGACCAACCTGATCTCCTTCTTTGAAAAGGTGTCCCACTTAGTGGATGAGGGAAAGGCTGTGGATGTTGTCTAGCTGAAGTTTAGTCAAGCCTTTGATACTGTCTCCCACAACATCCTTCTGGAGAAAATGGTTGCTCACAGCTTGGATTGGTGCATGGTTCACTGGGTTAAAAACTGTCTGGATGGCCAAGCCCAGAGAGTCGTGGTGAAGGAACCTGCATCCAGCTGGTAGGCAGTCACCAGTGGTCTTAACCAGGGCTTTGTTTTCAGGTCAGTCCTGTTTAATATCTTTATCTGTGACCTGGACAAGAGGATCAAGTACACCCTCAGTCAGTTTGCAGATGACACCAAGATAAACAGGAGTGTTGATCTGCTGGAGGACAGGAAGGCTTTGCAGAGGGTTCTGCCAAGGCCACATCGCAAAGCTTTGGGTCTTGCCCTTGGGTCACAACAACCCCATGAAGCATTACAAGTTGGGAGAAGAGTGGCTGGAAAGAATCCTGGGTGAAAAGGATTCAGGGGTGCTGTCNAGTGGCTGGAAAGATTCCTGGTGGAAAAGGATTCAGAGGTGCTGTCCAACAGTGGCTGAACACGAGCCAGTGTGTGCTTGGGTGGCCAAGAAGACCAATGGCATCCTGGACTGTATCAGCAATGGTGTGACCAGCAGGACCAGGGCAGGGATTGTCCCTCTGTGCTCAGCACTGGCGAGGCTGCACCTCAAGTGCTGTGTTCAATTTTGGGCCCCTCACTACAAACAAGATCCTGAAGTGCTGGGGTGTGTCCAGGGAAGGCCAACAGAGCTGGTGAAGGGTCTGGAGCACAAGTGCTATAAGGAGAAGCTGAGGGAACTTGAGATGTTCAGCCTGGAGAGAAGGAGTTTTAAGGGGGATCAATCCCTGCAACTACGTGAAAAGAGGTTTTAGTCAGGTAGGGGTTGGTCTACTCTCCCAAGTAATAACCAATGAGAGGAAATGGGCTCAAGTTGCTACAGGGAAGGTTTAGATTGAATTTTAGGAAAAATTTCTTCCCTGCAAGGTTTGTCAAGCACTAGAACAGACTTCCCAGGGAGGTGGAGGAATCCTCATCCCTAGAGGCATTTAAAAGACGTGTAGA
>VZRX01023570.1:0-14489 GCA_013398075.1 Notiomystis cincta | reverse complement strand
TATATCAAGTGAAAGCATTTACACATGTAAAGTGAAAACACTTTCAAAGGGGGGAAATGATAACATGGGGTTAAAAATGTTTCTAAAATTCTGGTAGCGATGAGAATGAGCATTGTCTTACTTGAACAATGTGAATCTACACCTGTGTACCTACCTGTGTGTACCTGCCTGTGTGAACCTGCCTATGTGTACCCACCTGTATGACAGATAATTATACACCAATTATAGGAAAAGAAACTCAAACTCATGCATAGATGAAATCAATACACGCACAACAGAACAATAGCAAAGTAATGATTAACGTATGATTGGGCAACAAGTATGTAAAGGAAGGGTATAAAATGTGTCCATCTCAGGTCTATGTCGGAGTCAGATTTGGGTTTGTCTGTACCTCGACTCCCAGAGCTCTTTAATAAAAGCACTGGCATATAATCATCCTGTGATTATGTGTTTTTCCACGCTAACACTCTCTAAACTTTTCATTTAAGTGAAAAATGTCCCTTTACAAAACACATTTTTCAGTAAAACTGCATATGACATTCTACATAGCCATCTGAAAAGGCAAATGTATGACAGAGCTAAATAAACAACATAGTTTTCCCTTCACCTTCACAATTATTTTTAAACCTTCACAATTATTTTTAAAACTACTTTGTCCCCAAAATTAAAGCAAATTTACTTTCAGACACAGTCATCATCAGGACACATCTTCTTCCTTGTAAGCTTCTCCATAAAAATTCCAGTTGCAAGAGGACACATTAATCTGAGATACAAAAGTAAAATCATCAAATAAACACTTTGTGTCATTTTTCTTTGCTGCAGCACTTGCTGAGTGTGTGCCAGCACTCGCCATCTTTTATGGAAGAGGCAGACACCTGGACAAACACAGCAGGCTAACAGGAAGGGGCAGTGACAACATTCCATCCCATCAGAGGAACTGTAGGCAGGGGGAAAACCTCAGGGCTAGCTCATAAAGTTGAATCCCATCCCAAAGCCATTCTGTATTAATATTTCAATAAGCAACTGTATTATTTAAACACACTAAGCCCTCCTGGAGTTGTCCATAGCCTTAATCATACTTCAAGCAGTCTGAGAATGAAAATTAAGTCAGATCCTGCTAAGCAAATGAAATTACATCCTTCTTAATAATCCTGTCCTTAATTTTCACAAATGCTCACTGACAAGCACAATCTTCCCTGGATCAGAAACCCTCAGTGGCAGAGATTCCCCTGTTCCTGTCTACAGAAAGGATCTACTGGGACGACAGCAGATGGATGCAATGTAAACAAATGATTAGGGAGCTGCAAGGCAGTAAAGAGGCAAGTCAGCAATTAAAATTTGAAATCTAAGAATTCAAGCACTGCATACTTATACTGTCAAGATGCCTGCCACAGGGAGATGCAGTCAGAGCAAAACACAGAGGTCATGCCAGGACAGCAACCATTTCACTTTTCTTTACCTAGCTGAACTCTGTTGAATATTTGCAAGTCCATGACACTAAACAGTGTCACAGGCTGACTTAAAAGGTCCTCTTTACACCCTGGAGAAGATACTTAGAATTTATTTAAATTCCACAAATCTTGTCCTAGCACACATGGAACAAGACTTGTAGGGAGTATTTTAATTAAAACAGATGCAGGCATGTGCACAAAAGGAACACACACAACAGCAATTCACAGCACAGCTGTCAGGCTACAGCAGGCTGGCCTCGATCAGCACTTAGAAATAAGCAAGGGCAAGTTTGGAAATGCCCAAATTGAACTCCAGTGAACCAGTGTTTCCCGATTCATGAAGAGGCCTGAAGAGCTGCTGGCTGTACCAGCTTTCAGCTCCCAGACAGAACAGCAGAAATTGTCAGCTGTCATCAAAAATCCTACACTTCTTTAAAGAAAGTGCATCATGCACTTCCCATCACAGCTGACTTCACCACATTCTCCTCTAGCCTTGCAGCCCATTACTCCTTCCTCCAACCTCCTGTATGTTGTGTCCAACTTCCTTTGCAGACAGCTCCAAACCCTTTAAGTGAATAAAGGTGAAAAACAATGGTGGTCATGTGCATACAAACTAGTGGGATGCAATGACAGCATAATTATTACCTATAAAATTATGACTGCAGGAGGAAAAATACAAGGTTATGATGGAATAACTGTCATTTTTGCTCTTACAGGAACAATTTTAGTTTGCAATTATTAGAATACTTGTGAAATCATACATACCCGAAATCACCAAAAGAATGAAATAATACATAAATGGAGATAGGACGGTAATTGAGATGACTGTGAAAGAGGCATCATATTGCAATGTACTCTGGGAGCCAGTGAAATTTCAGTTTTCAAGGTCTTGTGCAAAAACAGGTGCCTTATGCTGCAGATACAAACCACTAATTTTTTTAAATTATTTTTTTTTCTGATGTATTCAGAACAGTTATAACTCACAATACTATATCTGATTACTTCACTGCATCCAGTGTATTTCATGTCACACAAAACCTATAAGGTTTTTAACAAATGAGAAAAAATAAGGTAAAACAAACCTGAGAAACCCCGAAGCATTAGGACAGGTATTTTGGAAAAGCCTGGCTAAAACCTGGAAATTTTTATGTTTCCTCTCGGGACTTGCTTCTACTGCCAGCCACCAAGACAAAACCAAGTTGAACATTGCCGCCAAACTGTAATCAATTTCTAATTATAACTGGGGAAAAAAATCAGTAATGATAAGCTGTATTTCCCAAGTGAAAAACAGCTGTACCCTTGATAATGAGGTTGAATGCTGTATTTATTCTGAATATGGTGGCATTTAGCATTCCTGATCATACTTCTTGCTCGGGAAAAACAGCTATTTTTTAGCACTCACTTCTGAGAAATAAGGATCACCTTAAAAGTTCTTAAACTTTATAAAAAGTTCTTAAACTGAATAAAGCCTTGCAAGGCTAATCAATAATGAGACAGACTTGAGGAAAAAACATGGCTTGAAAACAGCGTATTTATATTTTATTTTACAAAAATTAGCATTTCAACAGAAAAAGTTACTATCCAGGTGATATGTGGAAATCCTGCATGTGCCCTGGTTATTGTGGCAATTCTATTCGAGTCTTATGTTCTCTGCAGAGAACAGTGAACATGCCAGCTGATCAGAGTATCAGTGTTTGAAAAGAACACCACCTATCCACAGAACGCCTTCACAGGAGCATATGGTTATTTCTTCGCGTAAGTGATTTTCATGGCATGAGATGGAGTGATCTTGAATCCTTGGAGAGCATCTCGAGCAGCCCCTGCTTGATTCTCATTTTCAAACTCCACAAATGCAATGTCATGGCGCCCTGGCACTAAGCGTACTTCTTTGAATCCAGGAAACCTTTAAAATAAGGTGAGAGTCAAAATATACTTTGTAGCTCAATAATACATCTCTCTTCAGTAGCTTCTTAGCAGAAGCATCTACTAATGCAATAGTGATCACTAATCAAAGACCAAACTGAAGGGTTTTACATGTTCTATCCTTACAACTATGCCTCAATTAAGGAATATTACATGGAAGCAATTTTATCAGTCCTGTATGCATACAGGAGCAATCTAACTAGTTTTAAAACTGCTCCTGCTCTTTGAAAGACTTTAGTATTACAGTCACCAGCTTAAATCCAGTGCATATTGATAGCAGATAAATTACACAATCAAAACTAGCTACAAAAAAGATCAGATTTACTCTCTGAACCAAGTCATAAGAACTGACATCTGTAACCTTGGCAGTAAGACAAACAACTGAAACACCTTCAGAAGAAACTCTTATTTCTAAAAAGTCAGCTTGCCAACTGAGAAAACACAGAAATTCAAAGAAGAAATCATTTCAATACTTACTGATTAAATAACATGGACAGCATCATCTCATTTGTTTCCTCAGGCAGATTATTAAGGAAAAGGATGTAGTTTGGTGGGTTATCAGGCACCTGCAACAACAGAAGATCAAAGCTCAGAAGACTATACATAGCTGCATACAGTTCCTTTGCATCTGTCTGCATGATTATTTGAACCAAGACTCACATTTCTTTAGTTTAGCTCATAACATTCTATCTGGGCTTCAGCACACCTTTATCAATATGCAGACAGAGCTGTTTGGTTCTTTTACATGGATATATTAATTTGGAGAGGTCCTTACTTCCACAAAAATCACCATCTAAGACAACCATATTGTCTTAGATGTCACATTTAAACTGAACTAGTCAAGAGCTGACACTACAGTCCTCTCCACACCCAGATGCCTGCAGTGCTGTCCAAGACACCTGTATGGCAGCTGGTAGAATGTATGAAAGACACACATCCTTCCAGAAACCAGTGGGGAACCAAGCCCTGTTCACCTGCAGTACTACCAAAATACTGAAGACCTCTGGGCAACCAAAACTCACAAAATGCACATCATTTTATTACAGAGCTCAATTCAGATTTCTTAATTAGAAACCTTTTTAGATTTAGAGCTTTAGTCTTTTAACAGATTTGCCTGCTAATATGAATTTGTAGCCACCCACCACAGACAAGGCTGAGTAGTCATTTGCTGATACTGGAATCTTCAAGTCATTGAGTACATTATAAAAATAACCCAGACACCCCAACTTCAAACATCCTCAAAGCAGTGCCAAATAAGTTAAAGCCTCAGCAGAATAATTTCCTTCTACTGATGGAAATATTCCAGGTAGAGTCATGAGAAAATAAACTTCTGAAGTTCAAAGAAATACCCAAACACTCAGTGTTGTGCTTTGATGCAAACTGACATACACATATTGTGCCTGAAAAACCAGGGAGCAAAACCTTTTCCCCTGTTGATGATGTATGCAATGACGATACTCAAAAAAGATGCAAGGCAGGGCAGGCAAACATATTCTTCTATGGTACTTACTCTCCTGCAAATCTTTACTACTCTTTACCACTTTCACTCCTAACATGTACCATTTAGAAGGTCACTGAGTAGACAAGATTAATGAAGTGTAGGGAGTTGTTCCTACAACTCCACACAACCCTTTGGAAAATAAGACACTTGTGAGAAAAAAGAAAAAGTGAGCAGAGAACCCCCAACCTCCTGAAATAAAGCTTTTAGGCAGATATTCTGGCATCCTGTGTTGTCTTCCTTCTCCTTATCTGCTACCAGAACAAGGTAAGTTAAAGAGAACTTATTAACAATGAAAAAAATTAACAATCCTTCAACTGATACTAAGCATAGCCCAAATTTAAGAATCCAGTATGATTTGGTAACAGTGCTGTTTTCTATATAGTAATGAGAAACTGCAGATTCTCATTTCCTGTAAACCAGATATAGTAACAGAGGGATTTGGGTTGTTTGTTTACTGTCATGTAACTGTTAGACAAATGTCTCATAGGACAAAACCAAAGCTTGTAAAATATATCCTTAAGTTTCCATATGTAACAAATTATTATTCATAGAGAATAATTACAAACATCAGTGCTTTTAGTTATAAAAATAAAAAAGCATTACCTGATTCTGTGGTGTAGTCCCTGGGGCATTGGCTGAATTCTGTGTTGCTCCCTAGCAAATAAGTACAAAATAGTTTTACCAAGGGGTTCCATTAGAAATAGACAGGCACACATCACCATGTTTCTCTACAAATCAAGACATATGTCAAGGGTTGTTTTGAGCTGCAATCCAAGGAACATTTGCTGTCTATGAGATACTTCCCAAAGGGAACAAAACATGTGAATTTTGCTTAGCTCCAAAACCAGGCAATCAAAAGAAATAACATTAGTACTATCTGATCAATCTAATGGCTGAGTCCAGTAGTTCTCCACATTACAGGATTTGATTTAATACACAGGGAAGAAGTAGTTTTGAAAATGAAGGCCTAGACAGGTATCCTGGTTTCACCTGTGACAAAATTAATTTCTTCTTAGTACAGTGCATTTTGAATTCAGTATGAGAGCAACACTGATAACAAACTAATGTTTTGGTTTGTTTAAATCAAGGACTTGCCAGTTTCCCATGCTCTGCTAGTGAGCAGGTGCACAAGAAGCCAGGAGGGAGCCAGGACAGCTCACAAAGAACTGGCCAAAGGGATATTCCATAGTACAGAACATCATGTCCAATATATAAACTGGGGGTATCTGGTCAGGTGCCTTGATGTTTTCTGCTATACTTCAGCACAAAAACTACTAAATGTTGTTAGTTTAGGCAGGCCAACTCCTAGTGGAGATAAATTCAAACTCCTGTTAATGTAACATTGAACATCTAATACCTAACAGAAATGAATTATCTTGTTCTCATTTACCATGCTTCTGTCCTTATTGGGCAACATGGCATTAAAACACTGATGAGAAAAGCTAACTGAGCACTTGAGTACTAAAGATAAGCACACTCTCCTTTTTTTCCTTTTCTTAAAAGAGGTTGGTTTCTACTTTTGTTTGCTGCACCTTTGCCCAACATCTTTATTTTCATTTGGTAATAGCAAAGGAGGAAAAAAAAATGAACAGCAAGGACTACACAACCAGCGCACCCTCCTTCAATTTGTAGCAAATGTTCAAGAGCTCTACCCTAATTTAGGGAATTAAAAAGTAACAAAAGACAACACCAAGTCCCAAAAAAATTATTTAGAATTGCTTTTGTGTGGGTTTTGGTTGTTGTTTTTTTTTATTTTTTCTAAACAGAGAAGCAATTTACCTGGATAACCTTTTTATTTGGTGCATTTGCTGACTGCTCCAGAGTTTTGGCTTTTTTCTTTTCCTTTCTTTTTTCCTTTTCAGCAAAAGTCCCTCGCATTTTAGAGATGATATCGGAATCTGTTTTTGCATACTGAATACGCTTTTTAAAAGAAAAAAGAAAAACAGAGTATATTCTGCAGTTAATAACACTAAATATTTTGCACCAGTTTCATTAACTGTGTATTTATACTTTTTTTGCATGAACTTTTTATATTACAAACATTGGTATAAAGTGTAGGTTAACTTACAGAGTAACCAATTTTCATCGTTGATTCTGAACACAACTACAGAAGTCTAAAAAATACCTAATATGGAAATTACTAACTTTAGCTCAATGAAATCAGAACTCCATTTACCTAACATCATCTTTTTAATTTCTGTCAAGGTAGCAGGTACACAAGAGATACATTTGAGGTACACAGAGATACACTTGAGAAAACTGGCACTAATTTTTATTAAAACTGGAAGTTTTCCATCCCATTTTAAGGGGAGTTAAAATTTGACAGTGGTTTCTCAGATCTCTGCAGAAATATAAGTTCAGCAAACCCCAAACTTCTGAAACAGAACAGTCAAGTACCCACCTTAATCCCAACACAACTGCATAAATGCTGTTGTTCTTTTGACAAAGGCCCCCTAAAACTGAAGGTTAAGCAGATGCAGGTAAAACTATACCAGTGCACATTATTTATGCACACAGTCGTATTGTTTTTCCTATTAGAGACTATATCAATACAAAATTACACACCAGCTTAAGATTTTTTTAATGCTTTTGTTTAGTCCTTAGAGTATAGAGGCTGCAGCCAATGTTCAAAGAAGGAAGAACATTTGAAAGCTTATGAAACTTTAATCTTTTATTTCTTATTGTGTTCTACTGAGCACAAAACTCCTTAAGGAAAAATGGCAGGACTGAGATTGCAAAATTCTGTGTTAAGGATGTAATTAGAGAATCTGAAGGTGAATAGCTTGTGGCNGAGCCAGGTTATGTGCACAGCCCACGCTTTAGCGAACAATGAGCAAGACTAGGCCACACTCCCTCTTGTTTACAGCAAGGAGTGCTGATAAAGCAAAGGCACAGTGTCCTTGAGGGTTGGTCACAGAGAAGCTCTGCAAGAAGGAGGAAACACAGCTGTGGGGAATCGGGAAACAGAATCCACAAAACGGAACGCTGTGACCAATCAACCAGTGACAAGTGTGCATAAATTACTGTATCTCTGTATTAACTGTGCTATTGTGCCAATAAAGCCAAGTTTGTTTTATCAATCATATTGATTGTATTGCTTACCTTCCCTCGCCACCGCTCGGACACGACATTCATCCTCCTCACTGCTACCTCAAAAAGGAAGCATCATATTCTACCTATTCATTACAACTCTAAGAGTAGTTAATGTTACTCTGCATAAACTAAGTGAAAACATCTAACTTCTGTAATATTACAGAATTAATTTAACTAGTTCAATGGAAGACAGGATGAGTAAAATGAAAGTATTAAAGATCTCAAAAATTTTAATCCAGCATAGAAAAACAGGAAGCCCCCAACTAGGAAATCAAAATGTTAAGTTCAAAGTGTATGTGTGTGTTGTAACTGCAGTCTCTTCAGCATCCCTCCAGCTTGCACAAATGCAGGTACTCTTCAGCATGTGATGTGACTGAGTAATCCTTTGGTAACAACTCCACATGACAGTTCATCCCCAAGGTCCAAGTACCAAAACACTGTATCACACCATCAGGGTGTTTTTCTTCTTCACAAAGGTAATGAAGTAACTTACCATTGGTTTCCCATAAAACGGAAAGCCTTGCAGCTGTCTTAAAGCATTGGTAGATGATCCGAGTTCTTTAAATATAACAAATGCCTGTCCTCTCATCTTCATGGTCTTTAAAGCCACAATGTCAACCACATGACCAAACTGTGAGAATAATGCGTACAGGGACCTCTTCAGCTCTGGGGACCAAAGGAAAAAACAGATTATAACAGCTTGCATGCAAATTTCCACTTCCACTTCTACTGTCCTTTGGGAACAATGTTTTTCATGAGCTTTACTTCACACAATGAGCACATGAGTTTGTTAAAAATGCTGCATCAGTACAAGTTTATTTGTCCAGGTTTTGTAAGCTGGTGTGCAACACTTGGTTTCACGCCTCAAGGATTCAGGTAGTGAAGAAGTTGCAGTGCCGTGCATTCTACCACTCCGAGGGAGTAACAATTACATAAGGGCATGTAAACCCATATTCCCATACCTGTATATACACACACATTCTCACACCATAAAGTGTGATGTATGACAGCCATCTTGGACTGATCAGAAAATCAAAACTGAAACAAGTAGCAATAAAGAGATATGATGGAAAACAAGAATGCAGCAAAATAGTAACTACCTAAATGCTAATTAATGTTGGAATTTTTGGTTGTAACTGTTTAATCAATTTTCTCACTCATATGAGTTATTTTTTATATTCTGTGATTTTCATATGAGCCTACTGCACCTTAGAGCTGCAATGGATTTAATTATTTACAATCACCTGAATATGTGCCAAATTAAATCTTAGTTCTATCCAAATCAAGCTAAGTAAATCATCTGTACTGTGTAATCATTCGAACACACAAACCTTACATTTGAACTATTTTAGCAGTCTAAGAATGCTGCCTCTTCTTTATTGCTGTTGAGACTTGGTAATACCAGTCCACTGACATTTTCTCCATCTGCTCCTGATTAACCATAGTGTGGTATTTCTTTTATTCCAAAAAGGTTTTCTATCAAAACACTTTCCCTAAAAATTACTTTAAGATCTGTACTAAACAGAAACTAATTTGTAATCTTAACAGGTAATTTGACACCCTATATTTAACCAATGGCAATCCTAGGAGGTTTAACAAGACCACGTGCAAGGTGCTACACCTGGGTCAGGGCAACCCCCAGTATCCACTGGTCCAAGCTGAGGGATGGACAGATGGAGAGCAGCACTGGGGAGAAGCACTCACAGCCCAGAAACCAACCATGTCCTGGGCTGCATCCAAAGCAGAGTGGGGAACAGGTGAGGGATGGGATTCTGCCCCTCTGTCCCATTCAGGTGAGACCCCACCTGCATTCAGATCTGGGGTGCCCAGCACAGGAAGGACATGGAACTGTTGGTGCAAGTCCAGGAGGCCAACAAGCGGATTAGAGGGATGGAACACCTCTCCTATGAGGAAAGGCTGAGAGACTTGGGGTTAAAGGAAAGCTAAGAGGTGACCTAACTGTGACCTTCCAGTAGCTGAAGGGTGTCTACAAGATGGAGAGGGACTATTTACAAGTGCTCAGAGTGACAGGACAAGGGGGAATGGTTTCAAACTGAGAGGAGGCTCAGATTTGATACTGGGAAAATATTCTTTACTGTCAGAGTGCTGAGGCACTGGAACACGTTGCCCAGAGAGGTTGCTGACTCCTCATCCCTGAAAGCGTTCAGGTCTGGGCCGTAGGGAGATCTGAGCAACCTGATCTAGGGGGAGATGCATCTCTTTGTTTTAGCTACTGTTTCATTACCACAATGCGTTTGCCGAGAGCTCGGCTCATGACCACCTCCTGCTCGGCACTTCGGAGACCTCCGAGGGCTCCTAAAAGCTCCGGGGATCCCTTTGTAAGACAAGTGCCGTGAGCAAGTGCATAACCAGGCCCCACTGGACAACCTCCCCGTTCCAGAGGCGACCGGCAGCCCCCCGCACCTTCCTTCTTGATCTTGTCGTTGATGTTGTTGATGTAGATGGTGTGGTTCGGCCTGATGTCCATACTCGGCGGCGCCTGCGAACCTGCCTGCGGGCAGAGCACACGAGGGAGGCGTTAGCGGCGGCTGGGGCGCTCTGAGCCCCGCCGGCGACAGCGGCCAGCGCCGGCGACACCTCACAGCCGGGGCAGCGGCACCACGGCCTTGGGGGGCAGCTTCTCTGTTCGTATGTCCGGCCACCCGCAGGCCGCACACCCGTCCCGCTCCCGCTCTCTCCGGGCGAGCGAGGGCTGCGGCGGCGACACAGGAACTCCAGAGAGGGAACCCCAAGCCAGCCCTCCTTGCCCCGCCTGGATCCCAGACCCTGGTCCCCGGATCCCGGATCCCAGACCCCCTCCCCTCACCTCCCCTCACCTCCCCTCACCTCTCCGGTCCGGTCCGCGCTCCAACCTCGACGGCAGCTTACCCGTCCCGCCCTGCGGGGTCGCAGCGCAGGCCACAAAGCCGCTCCTAGAGCAGTCGATGCGCCGAACGCCGATAGCGCCGATTGGGGAGCGACGGGTGCGCACGGCCCGAGGGCCGCGGGATGAAAGGGGTGGAAAGGATGGACAGGGATAAAAGCTTCTTGTCGGCCGAAATTGGCTTTTCTTGCCCCAGGGTTTGTCTCTGTCCTGTCCTAATAGAGCGATAAGCAAAGATAAATTTTTTTTTGTCTGTTCACGGCACCTAGAGACGCAACTCGGGAAAGCTTGTGACTCGCCCCAAACTGGGCCAAGAGACACTTCCGAGACAAAGTCCAAGGAGCAGGCATTTGCTTTATTCAGTGCACTGGGGGTGTGGGGGATTGCTCCTCTTAACACACACACTGTAGTTGTATAGACATTTACAATATACAGTAGCAATTTATGAATATTCATTGTTTTCCCTAGAAGAGGTGTGGTTATGCAAACTATTTCTTAGAGCTTATTATTATTGTTAGCATACACAGTGTGCAGGCACAGTGCTCCCTGTTGGGTGCATTGAGGAGGGCTCGGTGGTGGTTTTGGCGAAGGCTGCATCTTCTTCCTCGCTTTGCACGTTTCACCTTTCTTCCCTAGGCGTGCACACTCCTTTGTTAGCTGCTTCAGCCGTTTCTCTACTGGTTTTAGCAAGCTCTGTCCTTCATTTCTGCAAGCTCTGTTCCCTATCTCTTGCCAAGTTATTCAGCTGGCTTCTATATTACATTAGAGTGTCTTATTCCAGCCCCAGCACACCAAAGCATGTCCAAGTACAATGATTTGAACCCTTTCATTCCCCCCTTCTCTTGAAAATTTTTTTACAGCTCTTGCATTTTTTGGAAGTAAGTTCCTTTTTCTATTTTATTTTTAAGCTTATGCTCTTGCTACTGTGCAGAGGCATTCAAGTTCCGAGTCATTACAGTTATACAACAATATCTGCTAATGCAAAGCATAAATAGCAGCATCACAACATAAATTGCTGTTACAAACAGATTCTTAAGCCAAGATATACTGGGTAGCCAAGAAGTGAGAGTTTTCCATATATTTGTTGACCAGGAAGTGTCATCTGTAGTGACTTCATGTAGTACTTTGTCATGGTCCCAAATTGTGTGGATATTTGTTGATTTTTGTCCACTGTGATCCACATACGTGCAGCAGCTGGAATTGACTAAGGTACCACACCTCCTGTATGTGCTGTGATCATGTCTAGTACATTTGGTTCTGGAAAACGACTCCTTTCAAAGATTCAGCATCTCATTGTAACCTCTCTAAGGCATCTCCCATTGAATCTGCAATTCTCTCTGTGTTTGCTGAAATGTTTACCATTGCCTTTTCTAATTGTGCTATTCTTAAAGGAAATATTGGGGCCCTGACAAAACTGTGGAAGTCTGTTTTGTACCAAACCAGGGGGTTTGAAGGTACCTTCTAACCCAGTCTTTTCTAAACACCCCTGACGATTCCCTTTATCTCACTAGCATGATTTATAACCTGTAGAGGTGGGACATAACACCCAGATAGCCCTTTATGAGCCTTCCCATCTACCCACAGCCACCAACAGCCATTTGTCAAGCCACAGCTAGTACGCTGTAAGTTTTTATCACACGAAACCCGACACCACTGGGGAGGAGCGGTGATGGTTGTGGTCCAGTTGGTATTGGAAAACTGGATGCAAGCTGGAACCCTTGTCCTAGCGTAAACTACAGATTAATTGACAAGAGACAAACAATAAGGAGGTGCCTCTAAGGGTGAGCTGTAAGATCAGCATCGTGCACTAGCATATATCTCTGTCTAATTACTGGCGGGTAGTGCCCAGTAATGGTAACTGTAGCTGCTGCATTTCCCCACACAACCAACAGTTCCGCACTCAAGTACAATTTACAATTGTGCCTATTATGGATACATAGTTATTTATATGGAAGGTCCTGGCAACTTGCCAAAAAGCAACAAAACACACACAATTATTTATGGTTTATGGCTAAGTTTCAATTTGAATCCATCTAGCGATTAATCAGACACTACCCATTGATCTTCAGATGCTTTCTTCACTCTGGTGTAATGAAGCCAGGTTGACTTCCCTTGTACCTTCAGAGCTGTATGAATTGTCAGCAGGATCAAGTATGGTCCTTACCACTTCTCCTGCAGAGGATCACTTGTAAGAGACTTAACATCTACTCAATTTCCTGGATTTATATCATGGAATGGCTTATTAGGTTGTTGTGGCTGGCAATTTACAACTTGCAATTGCAATTTCCAGCCCAATTGCTTAACATAATCAATCAAGTAGTTTTGCTCTACCAGAGCCACACTACCATTGTGAACTATGTTTGTCCTGTAAGGTCTCCCATACAGAATTTCAAAAGGACTTAATTATTCTTTGAATTGTGGTTTAATTCTTACCAAAGCCATCGGTAAAGTCTGATACCAATATAAGTTAGTTTCTTGACAAATTTAGGCCAATTGTTTTTTTATGAAGTGATTAATCTTTTCTACTTGCACATTGGCCTGAGGCCTTGTGGTGTATGGAGCTGCCACTGTATTCCTAAGAGATGACTCACCCTCTGCGNCTGCACTACCTGGGCTACAAAATGTGATCCCCTAACAGAATTAATTTTCCTGGGAACCCCAAATCATGGACTAATTTCTTGTACTAAATCTTTAACAACTTCTCTAGCCTTATTCGTTCTACAAGGGAAATCTTTTGACCATCTTGAAAAAGTGCTTGTGAGGACTAAAACATATCTGTATCTCCCTTTTCTAGGTAATTCAGAAAAGTCAATTTACCACACATCTCCTGGTAAAGCTCCTTTAGTGATAGTCCCTGTGTTCAGACTAACAGTGGTATTAGGGTTGCTTTTGAGACAAATTTCACAAGTGGAAGTTATGTATTCAATTGTTTCTTTATATTCTGATGCTATCACTTTGTCTTTTAAATGGTTATGTGAAGCATCAACTCCCCAGTGCATTTTAGAATGTTCACTTTGGATAAATAATTTTAACAGTTTTCTGGGTATGACTATAAGATCCTTCATCCTAGCCCACCCATTTGATCTTATTTGTCCCTTCTCTTCTTGCATCTAATTTCAGTCATCAGTGTCATATGGTGGGAGTTTTTCATCCATAAGGATGTTAGAAGGTATTAAAGTGAGGGCTTGAATTTGAACTCTACTAGCCACTGCCTTTGCTGTTTTGTCTGCCATAGCATTTTCTAGTTCAGGGATGGTGCTATTCTGGGAGTGTCCTTTATAGCTACCTTTGAAGGTTTTAAGACTGCTTCCAGCAACTGAAAAATTTTAGTAGCATACTTAATTTCTCTCTTCTGTGAGGTTAATAAACCTCTTTCTTTCTAAATAGCCCAAAAGCATACCTTGAATCAGTCTAAATGTTCATAGGTTTACCATCATCAAAGCTTGAGTCAGGGCTATTATCTCAGCCTTTTGAGCAGATGTCCCCTCAGGTAACTGATTTGATCTGTGGTTGTGATTACATACCCAGCAAATCACTTACCATTCTTGACATAACTGCTCCCATCAGTGAACTAGTTTTCTGCATTACTGGAGAGTCCTTTAGGTCTGGGTGGCTAAACTGCCTCCATGGTTTCGAT
>VZRX01023567.1:21989-34735 GCA_013398075.1 Notiomystis cincta | reverse complement strand
TATATTCCAGTTTATTTTTGCAGGCTAATTTGTGAAATACTGCAAATTTGTAATTTCTAAAGCGCTGGTGTAATACTGGATGATTTTTGTGAATCAATATCCTCCATATTCTGTTTGGCATGTGTCTTTCAGTGTAACTCACATGCCCTTTAACAGTGGTCACTGCATTTAGTTAAATATAAAATTAATCTGTTGCAATGAATACATGACTCATTGTATGTTTTATACATGGCAATCCATGTTTTATGCTGACCAAAAGCCCACTGGTACATTCTTAGAATGCAAATAATAAAACAAAATACAAATCAATTGCAGGAACATAAAATAATATTGTTTTTTAAGACAGTGTTAAATCTTACATGTTGAAGAATTCAATTAAAAAGTAAATTGGAAAACTGTAGAATACCTATTGAGAATACAAGAATTAGCTTTATGGATGCTATAGTGTTTAACAGTTTCCCTCTTTTTTTTTAACCAGTTTTATTTTCTGATTCCCACTTGAATTTTAGTTTTTAAATTAATTGTAATCTATTCCAAGAGGGCTAAAAGTTTATTGAAATCGTTCTATAAGTTGAATATAGAATGATGGACTCATAGGACTCTAGAATAGTTTGGATTGCAAGAGACCTTAAAGATCATGTAGTCCACTGTCCATCAGCATTATCGAACACTGAGCCAAGAAAATCTCTTTTCTTGGTTTGTTGTGGGGTTTTTTAGTAATTTTTTTTGTTTACTTGTTTGTTTCTATTTTTATTTGTTTTTTTTGTGGTTTTGTTTATTTGTTTGGGTTCTTTGGATTTTGTTTATTTGTTTTTTTGAACATCTCTCCTATAAAGACAGGCCTGGAGAAGAGAAGGCTCCAGGGACATCTTGTAGCCCCTTCCAGTACCTAAAGAAGGCCTACAAGAGAACTGGAAAGAGACTTTTGACAAGGGCAAATGGGACAATATGTAATAGCTTTAAACAGAAAGAGGGTGAGTTTGGATCAGATATTAGGAAGAAATTCACTGTAATTGTGGTGAGGCACTTGAAAAGATTTCCCAGAGAAGTTATGGATGCCCCATCCCTGGAAATGTTCAAGCCCAGGCAGGCTCTGAGCAACCTGGTCTAGTGGAAGGTGGTAGAAGGCTTGGAACTAGATCTTTAAGGTCCCTTCCAACCCAAGCCACCCATGAATATATGATTCTATGAAGTTTCATCCCTCTTTTTTAGGTAAAAATTGTCAAAACACATTGCTCCAGTCTTTTCTTTAGAACTCCTCTAGCTAATACCATACTGAAAAAATCTTTACTGTTGTCAGACAAAACACTGGCTATTTACGACTCTAATTGAGCTTTGGCCTTTTGTGTATCCACATGTATATGATCCACAGCTTTGTCATATTCCTGCAAAACTCCACCTTGCTTCCAGAAAAATATAGTATTTTTTTCCTCTGCAGCTTTTCAAGGACTGCCCTGTTTGGCAAAGCTGGCCATCTGGCCTGCTTGCTTCACCTCCTACACAGGGGAATTCCCTGCTTCTGAGATTCTCGAAGTAATTTTTTAAAAACTAACCAGCCCTTATGGACTCCTTAGATCGTTGTCACTGGGACCCCCAGGCACCTGGCAGCAAGGCTGTTCCCCAGCCACTCAGGTCCCAGCCTTTACTTGTCTTTGTGGTTCATCCAACTCAGGTGCTTGTCACTCTGACTTTTTGGAGGGTTACCGTTGCCTTTCATTTTCTCTTTCTACCTCTCTTTCTTTCGTGACTGACTCACTGTTCCCCAAAGATCATATCCACTGCACCAACAGAGCAGTCAACCTCTGTTGTTTTTGAGAAGAGATAGCTGGGACAGCTGACCCAAACTGATCCAGGGGATATTCCACACCATGTGGCATTATGCTCAACATATAAAGAAGGAAGGGGGCACGTTGGGAGTTATGGCATTTACCTTCTAAAGTGACTTTTATGTATGATGGGGCCCGGCTCTCCTGAAGATGGATGAACACTTGCCAGCCCATGGGAAGAAGTGAATGAATTTCTCATCTTGCTTTGCTTGTATGTGCAGTTTTTGCTTTCCCTTTTAAACTGTTTTATCTCAACCCATGAGTTTTCACACGTTTACCCCTCTGATTCTCTCACCATCCCAGCTAGGGGGTGTGATCCAGCTGTGTGATGCTTAGTTACCAGCTGGGGTTAAACCACAGCACTCCCACTTTATTCTTAACCCTGTAAAATTCATGCACAAATGGAAGTGTGATAGCTGAATGTACTACTAACAGAGAGTGACATATCCTCTGTATATGACTCTGAGGCTTCCTTATCTCTGATCTGACTGTGAAATAGAGCCCCTGGAGACAAACTGAATCTCTTGCTGTGATGTGACTCCAGCTGTCAGTGAGACAGCTTCTTGTTCTCCTGTCAGACTGACTTCCTTGCAGGTGGGTGAAGAACCTGACAGCTAATTATGTTGTGGTAACTCTTGCATTTTCATTAGGCATAGATGAGCTGGAACACTTTGTACTGGATCTGCACAGGGTCAGGCATGGTCTGTGGATCTGTATGGTCCAGTGCATAGGTTGTTCCAGAACTATTAGAGTTTATTTTCTTTTTATATAAGTAAAATGGAAAAATAAGAACATCTGGTCCCAGATCCTCCTGTTTTACCTGGGCATAAGTTTATTGATGCCATTGGGATTTTACTCTGAGAAAATTTGTCTCAGTATGTGCTCTAATTTGCATTCCAGAGCTGGTGCAGCATTTGATTTCATACCCATATATATAGCAGCCTTTCCAGTTCTCTTTAAAGCCCTTCAGCACAAAACAATAAAAGTGTGTTGTTGGTTCAGTCTGACATTCAAAATTTTATAGCATACTAATTTGGTTGTGCAATAGCAGAAATTTCTGTCTGGCTACTGAATCCAGCTAACTATCAGATTTGGAGTGAAAAGCTGACAGATGAATTATTTAAGATTATGAAGATTGTGTCAGGAAGGGGTAAATATGGACATGGATCATCAAAGAATTTATAGCAGACTGTGATGTTACAGAACTCATTTGAATATGTCTCTAAGGCTTTCTAGTGTTTCCCCTCTCAGTATTCCCTATGGAATAGGAATTTTTAAGTTCTACTCATTCTTTCTCTCTTTAGAAAAAGCAATGAGTAAGTAAAGTTGCATTCATATTTCAAGATAGAAATCTCCAGCTATTTCCCCTGCAGGTGTACATATTTCAAGTGGATTATGTAATCATTATCTAGCCTTCTTTACTTCATCCTTGTGAAGGATCTTTGAACATGTCTTGAAATGCTGGACTAACAAGTTTAGAGGTGAAAGTCTTAAAGCTTGCAAAGTAATCTGTAAATACTTCATCTGTAACTAAGCTTCTTGTTATATTGTAAGATTAGCTGATGTTTTGTATTAATCTTTGAGGGCTCTTAAAGTGCTCTTCGGCCTTACCTCAACAAAGCTATAAGGCACTAGAATTAATCCAACAGGAACTGATCCTGCGTTTAAATATTCTACAGAATAGGGATGTGTTCCAAATCGGTGCAGTCAGTACTTTAAGGTCTCCTTGTTCTCATAAAGCCAGCACTGATTCTTAATGCACATACAACTTTACAGACTTACAATTTGGGCATGGTAAAGGCTAACCTTAGAACATGAATGCCACTCAGAGTGTCTTGGAAGTGCCTTAGATTTCTTTAATAAAACCCCTGTACTGCCATTGGGATGCAGTTTGGGTTGTACTCTTCTACATGCATAGTTTGAATACACCAGTAAGTTGTCAACTGCTGCTCAGAAAAGCTTTTTCTAAGACAATTAAACCATTTTCTAGCACAGACCTCCCAGTATACAACTTCTTGGCTAGTACCAGCTTGGCTGGATTTTTCTGTAGCCTGAGCCACTTTGTGGTGGTTTTGAGTAAAAGTCGAGTCACATCTGGTTCCTAAAGAGCTGTATGTATCCAGAGACAAAAAAATAAACTAAAGGCAGGGCCTTGCAGAAAGAAATAGAACTCCTCTCCCCTCCCTTCACAATCTTGTGCATGAAATGGACAGCATTTGCTGAGATGAAGTATATCTAATGAGGGTCTGAGGTCGTATGCTGAGAAAATTAATGAATTAAAAGGAAGCTTACTTCAAGAAGCAGTAGAAATACTAGTAATTGTATCTCATATAAAATAAATTATATATTTAACTTTTAAAATCTCTGAAAAGTTGTGTAGGGTGAAAAAAGTTAAGCTTCAACTTTTGTTTCAGGACAGTGAGCTCCATGACAGAAATGAAGAGAGTGTATGTTATGTAAGTAATTTATTTGTGCATCTTTTGAGCGCTAATAGACTTGATGCCAGATATTCCAGGCTGCAGTTTGTCATTTCTGACTCCTTAGTTTTTTCAAGCAATTGGAGAAATTGCCTTCTGCAGGCTGTCAGTGTCAGGTACCAGCTCACTCACACAGACAAAGCTCAATTAGCTCCTAGACAAAAAAAAAGCAGTTTTAAAAATATACAGTGATCTTCACCATGAAAGACAGGTAGAAAAGTGTTACACAAAACCAAAAAACTAACATGGAGAGGCAAAAATACCATGGTAGCTGTGATAGGCTCTTTATTCTGTATTTTTAAATTTTTTAGTGCTATTGTGATGTAAGGAAATTTTTAATGCCCAGAGATAATTCTTCTGGTAGCTGCTGTCTGCTATCCTAGTAAGCAACGATCTCCTGGCTTAAAATAGTATCACATACGTTTGGAAGTGTGTCCTGGATCGAACTTAGGACTGAAGCCCACTAGGAAAAGCATAAATAAATATTTGTCATGTGATTCTGTGGCTTTTGAGACACTTAATGCATATTCATTGAAAGTATCATCAATGATCATTTAAAAACTGTGTTTTTACAGTCTATTCACAAACACACAGGAACTGCTAGGACAAGAGTATCTTAACCATAACAGGACAGTGAAAGTAAACTAAAAATTATAGAGAAAGATAGGAATAAGAAAAGTAGCGTGGAAAAGCACTTGAATAAAAAGAGGAACAGCTTCCATAAGTGTGCCAGGGGACCTTGTTCCCACTGATTTTTAAGACTTTTCAAGAAGATGACTTACAGCAGAGTTTAGAACTGAGTTGCCTTTAAAAATATGGCTCTACAGTCTGCAGATTTGCCATTATAAACAAAAAAGTTTGATTTATGAAATTTGGTTTATTTTTACATACTTCATCAATTTTTTCTCCCTCATAAGAAGCTCTGAAAGAGCAATTCTAAAAATGTAGCAAGTGGTTGGCCTGGCAAAGCTCTGGGATTATCTAAGTAATGAACAGATGTATCTGTTTGGAGAAGACGGATCCATACTTTCGACTCGGGGAGATATTCCAAGATCAGTCATACTTTTTCCCCCCCGGCTGCCTCCAGACTGCAGTTGATTATATTCTATGTCATTTTTGGTGTGATCTATTCTTGTGTGGCTGTGATATACTGATAATAACATCAATTTTTCTTGTTAGTGTTTTTGTTAGGAATAAGACATCTTGTTATTATGAAATTGTGTGAAAGCTTGCCTGTCTTTAATATGTTGATGAAGATAAGCAAAAATAACTAGTGACAAATTATTTTTTCCTCTCTTCAGATTACCTGCCAGTATAATTTCACAGGGATTTAATCCTTGAGGAATTAAATAAAGTTTAATTTGTCAAAGAGAACAGTCACTCCTGCAAGACTAATTCAGAAATTTTGTAAGCTTGTGTCTCAGTTTATTAATGTGATTTAGTTCCATTGGTTTCAAAGAGGTTGCATCCCTACAAATATTTTTAAAGTGTGTGCTTTATTTTTTTTAAATATCAATTTATATTCTTAAACAGTCATGTATGATTCATCTTCCCATATTCTGTAATTATTTATACATCTTCCACGACCTGGCACAATTTCCTTACAAATGAAATAAGGGTGACTAACAGTTTAAGAGCTTGATCCCACTGATGAGCAGGTCCCAAGTTGGATTTCAGGGGGACTTGTAGGCCTAAGTGGCTTTTAAGGACCTGCTCTTCTGGGACTTGCTCAAGGTACATCAAATAATATTGGAAAACACAAAGCGAGCAATTTCTCAAATTAAATTGAATTTTTTGTGCATTGAAACAAATGCTAAAATTTGTGCCACCTTTCATATAAGAAATTCAGACTTAGAAAGAAATGTATTCTTAAAACCTTGAAGTAGTAAATGTGACTGGACCTTTAGGAAAAAAATGAGATGGTGTGAGTGAGTCTAATAGGTAGGGAAACATATATATTTGTGGCACAGTACTACTATGAAATCAGTCTTATGTTTTTATAATACTGAATTCTCGCTTCTGAAAATCTGGTGTGGAATGCAAGAACAACAGAATTCCTCTTTCAACTTTGTTGCCTCCAATATTGCACCAAATCCACTAAAAATATTAATTGCAGAATCAGAGAAAATGTCAAGGTGGAGAGGAGCCACAAGGATCATTGAGTCCAACTCCTGGTCCTCCAACTCCAGCATCAAGAGTCACACCAGGTGTCTGACAGCATTGTCCAAATATTTCTTGAGGTCTGTCAGACTGGTGCTGTGACCACTTCCCTGGGCAGCCTGTCCCAGTGCCCAGCCACCCTTTAGATGAAGAACCTTTTCCTGATGTCCAACCTAAACCTGCCCTGACACAGGTCCAGGCCATTCCCTCAGTCCTGTCAGTGTCACCACAGAGCAGAGATCAGTGCCTGCCCCTCCTCTTCCCCTCACAGGGAGCTGTAACTGCACTGAGGGCTCCCCTCAGGCTCCTCCTCTCCAGGCTGAACAGACCCAGTGCCCTCAGCCCCTCCTCACACGGCTTCCCCTCCAGGCCCTGCCCCACCCTCGGGCCCTCCTCTGGACACTCTCTGACAGCTCAGTGTCTTTTCTGGATTGTGGCACCCAGAGCTGCCCCAGCCCTCGAGGTGAGGCCGCCCCAGCTCAGAGCAGAGCGGGACAATCCCCTCCCTTGCCCGGCTGGCCCTGCTGTCCCTGATGGCCCCAGGACACGGGTGGCCCTCCTGGCTGCCAGGGCACTGCTGGATCAGGTTCAGCTTGTCATGACCAGGACACCCACGTCCTTTTCTATGGCACTGTTTCTCAGCATCTAGCCTGTCCATTCATCCAGGGTTGCTGCATCCCAGGAGGAGTAGCTGGCACTGTCCCTTGTTGACCTTCTTGTAGTTAGTGATTGCCCAGACCCCTAATTTGTTGAGATCTCTCTGAAGGAACTTCAAGGAACTCAACAGCTTCTCACAGTTTTGTATCATCAATAAACTTATTAATATCTCTTTCAGTGCTGTGTCTAGGTCATTTATGAAGCTGTTGAAGAGCACAGGGATGAGAATAGTTCCCTGTGGAAGTCCCCTAGTGACATCAGCCTGATGTCCCCCATTCACCGTAACCCTTTGTGCCTGACTCCTGAGCCAGTTGCTCACCCATCACATGATGTTTATCCAGCTGTGTGCTGCACATTTTTCCAGAAGGATCCTGGGAGAGGCAGTATAGAAAGTGTTACTGAAATCCAAAAAGATTACATCAGCTGACTCCTTTGATCAACTGGCTGAGTTACCTTGTCACTGAAGAAAATCAGATGCCATGTGTTGATGGAAAATTGCATATTGTTAATCTGTTTTCTGTCTTATGGGAGGTTTCACTTTTTTCTGTCCTGGGTTTTACATGTTAAGATTTTGTCTGCCCATGCAGCACTCTGAGGTAGAGGTATGGTTGTGTGGGTCTACCCTGTAAAGCCAAAGGTACTTGCCAGAAAATCTAAACCTCATTGGTACATCTGATTGTAGAGATGTGACAAGGTTAAATCTTTGAATTATCTTTTGTTTCACCTTACAAAGACCTCTTAACCAAAGTTCTTGCTTACTCTCTCCCCTTACCTCTCTTTCTTCTTCAAACCCCATATTGGGGGAAAATGATGGTACTCAGCAGAACAATCCTGAGGAAGAAGTCCTTGAAATTGGATGTGAAGATCTCCTGGCAATCATATATGATGGTGTAAGAGTGAACATCAGTTACAATCTGAAGATCCACAGCTTTCTTAGTGATAGGAGTCCTCTTCTTCTGGAAAAAAAATTTGAAGCATCTCTTTTCAAATAAATAATACAGAATATTGGTTTTCATGTGTATTATGTGTGTCCTATGCAAACCAGAAAAATATTTGCTTATCCGAGTTAATATTTAGGATTTTATACAGGAAGACTACATTATCTGTTGACCTAAAATTGATTTTTCTTAGACATTGTTTACCTGAAAATGTGTAAAATGCCAACACAGTCTCTACTTTCTGCTAGTTTTTGTAATACTTGTCTTAGCTCAATTTTAGATTTTCAAGAGCTGTCAACTTAAATATCGGTTCTTTCATTCTATTTTCCTACATAAATTCTTTGAATACTTTTCTACCTCAATATTTCAGACTGATCTTCTGTGCTCAGTTCCTTTTTCAAATAGTATTTATTGTACATGCTTCTGAATGAGAATGCAGTGACCTCAGTTTTTCTTTTTACTTTTCACTGTATGACAGAGTAATGTTTGATTACTTAAACTGAGAAGTAGCAGGAAAGATCATATTAGTCTTAATATTCTGTAGGTTTTTGGAAGATTTTAGTTTTGTTGGCTTCCTATACAAGAGGCATGAGGGTTTTATGTCACTGCCAAATTCATTTATAGTGCAAAAATGAATTATTTACTAATTAATTCATAAAACTCTACCTTCTATCTACAAGAGAGATGTTATTTCCATTGTTCTTTAAAAAACATTTTCAATCAGTCTGAACTGAAATTAATTCTGCTTTTTGTGAGATGAAAAGGGTTGTTCATTCAACATGCATTCAGATAAATTAAAATATAATGTATTAAATATATATTTTCCTTTCTGTACCAGAATTATGCTTCTATATTTTCTTAAATTGTATGTTTTTTTCCTTGAATCCTTTTAAAAGGACATTCTTTGATCTCTTATATTTCCATTTATAAACTTTGCAGCCTTGGGTGAAATCTAGGACTTTACAATTGATTCAGTAAATGTGGACCTCAAGTATATTTATTAATCCTGCATCTGGAATAGTAATGTGCATCAGAGGACATTTTTTAGAGAGAAAAAGATCCAAATACAGGCATTAAAGAATTTTTCAAGGGTCTGTACTTAGTACTGTGACAGGCTGAGATGTTTATAGATGAAAAATAATAAAAATAAATGATGGGGTCAGATAACAGTATTGTGTAGTTAATAAAACTGCTGTCATCCTGCAAGGAATTATGTTATTAGTGTGGGACTTTAATGTTTTAGTCTGATAATGCAAATGAAAAGAAAATATTTCTAGACTTTTTTTCTGGGAAAGCCCAGAATGCCAAAAATTACTTCTAATATTTGATTTATGCTCTAATGTTTGATCATTAAGCTGAGTGCTTTTTAAAACTGCAATATTCATCAGCTTTGAGATGTAACATGTCCCACATGAGTCGGACAACAGCTGTACCTGTATCAGGATAGTCCCTTTATCTTCTGTTCTTTTGACCTCGACACAAATGTTCTTACGACCTTGTCCCTTTTCAGTAAAAAGTTAACCATGGCTGTAAGAACACCATTGGTTTTTTTGTTGTGCTTTTTGGTTGTTTGTTTGGTTTTTGTTTGGTTTTATTTTGTTTGTTTTGGTTTTTGTTGTTTTTTATTTTTAATTGAAAAAGGAGAAATAAAATCCCCTCTAAGAGCACATTTGAATTAGAATCCAAATAAATAGAGATTAAAAAAATAGTGCTGACTATAGAATTGTTGCAAGTAGTAAAGCACATCAGTAAGTACTGGAGAGTATGCATCTATTTTTTCCTATATATTCCAGCTTTCTGGACAGTTTAAGATCTCTATTTTTCTGGTCCTGTTGAAATAAAATATTTATGCATGACCAAATTCTATGTACAAGCCATTAATGACCCTGCAGCTGACACTGAGAACAATACCAACCAGAAAATTCTGATTCTTTTCTCTTTTGGAAGGAAAAAAAAGAAGATGAGACTCTCTCTATTGCAGTGTTCCTCTTCTTTAAGTTTTGAAATATGCTTCTGTGAAGCTGATCATGGCTGGAAATATATATGTAGCATATAAATAAGGTAAAATGTCCTTGAATATCAATGAGATTGGACTTTTTGAGACTAGATAGCCTAGCAATATACTCTCACATGCAAAATCTTTGGAGTAATGTTCTTAACCAGTACGTTTTAATGCTGGGCTTCAGTCTGGTTTGAATACTAACACCAGAGTTTTAAGTCCCTTCATTGAAAATAAGGGCACATTCTAGAAATGCTGATTCAGCTCAACAACAGCAATGCAGATGTTACTATTCTGATAGCAGAAAAAAAAGAAAAAAAAGACCGGTTTGTTGTCTGGGAGCTCTGAGTACGCACACAATGATTTACAGTCAAGCAGACTACCAAATACCTTTTCTAGTAAGGGCATATTTTTCAATCCAACACTTGCTCCCATAAATGATTCTGCACTCTGCCACTGTAACTGGTAGGAGAATATAAACTTTTTCTTATAGAGTAACATTGCAATACAAGATCAAAATCTAGGTAACCTGCCAACAAAAAAAAGAATGATAATGTGATGGAAAACACAGTTATCAAATGAAAATGCCTTGCCAGTAATTTTTGCAATTTTTTTTCCATATAATTTCCTGTTTCTTTTTTCCTCTCCTAAGTGAAGAGGGTGATATTGAGATAATTTTAATATTTTGAGTAAGTGTAGCAGGAAAGTAGGTATTTGAAGCTAAAAGTTCAAATAAGACACAGTACAAGACTTCAAGCTCACTTTTTTGCCCTGAGGAGGCACTGGCCACTGAACATTTTTAACTCAATATATGACAACAAGCAACATTGAGGAATATGGTCTTGGTCACTGTATCAAAATTTTACATCTGTAAGAGCACAGTTAAAACATACAGCTACTAATAGTATTCATGTCTGGGCATTACTGAGCCAGAAATGATGTTGTGTACTTAGGAGCATGTTGGGTATTTCTTTCCATTAATTTGTCCAGTAATTTTTAACTAATTTATGCTTTAAAACATTTTGCAGTGAAGGAATCCATTTCATGCCAGATGTGGGAGCATCTCTTTTTTGTTGTGTTGAATGTACCACCAGCAGGTTTTGAGTTAAAAAGTTTAGGAGAGACTATCAGCGCCCCTAAAAGGAGCTATGTAGGGCATCTGTCTAGATACTTTGCTCATGCAGGGGCACAGAGGTAATTGAAATATTTCTTAAGTCATATATTCTTTAATTATCCACAGCATTTTACCTCAAATTGGTAAGAACCACTGGCAAAGGTGTCATTACTTTTATAAAAACTTTAACTTGAGCTTGAATTTAAAAGCTTTGGCTTAAACTCTATCTTTAGCATTGGGGTCTCTTCCATTTTCCTTTCAATTTTTTTTCTCATTTTTTCCCCTCGGTATTTTATAGCACTATTTTGAAGGATGCTATGAAAATATTACTAGTTTTTATAATTCATAACCACATGCTGCATTTCACTCATTTTACCCGGAAGTAAAATGGTTTTGTTCTTTTGCCCTCTTTTATAATAAGCTTTCTAATAGTAAGGGTTTTAAACCTGGGATAAAAGGAAAGGCTTGGCTTCTTTTCAGACAGATTTCTAGGGAAGCAGAGCACGTGTTTGCCTAGAGGTTTGATTTTAATGATCCAGTGTTTCTATCTTGGGACCAAGCTGCTAGCTGGCAAATCATTTGTTCATTTCTGTGATTCATTCATATTTCCTCATTTGCTACCAAGTATTACTCCGATCATGTTGGATGTAACCCCACTTTAAAAATACCTTCTTGGCCACTGCATGGTAGGGCTAAGAGAACTTTCTCTAGCAGAATGATAAGGCTGAATTATAGGAATCCTGTGAGCCCTGAAAATGTCTACATTACTACAGAAGAGGGCCTGTGTGGTAGTTTTATATGAGTTGATTTTTGGTGAAGAGAGAAGAAACCTGGCACTGGAAACAAGCTTTCTATGAAAAAGGGCTTGAGCCTTCTTCCATGCCTGGGAGAACCAATCGCTGACTGGCTCTGAGAACAGACATGGTTAAGCTAATTGGAAAAGCTAGAAATGCCTCTATGACTACATATTTAAGGAAGGGGAAAAAGCTGTAGGAGGCTCTCTTTCTCCCTCACCTCTGAAGGAGGACCACGAGACCAGCAGTGAGAAAGTTTGCAAGCAGTTCCCCAATGTGAGTCTGGACAGAAATGACTTTTTTTTTTGAGTTGCAGCAGAATTCTATAAAATCTTTCTAATTGATAGAACTTCAGAATAAATAGGCCTACGAACACCAGCTGTCTCCTGGGTCAAGAAGAAAAGGACAGTGTAAAGATGCACGAGGAAGACAACATGGCGACACTGAGGTCGGTGCAGAGGAGAGAGGGGGAGGAGGAGGAGCTCCGAGCCTCGGAGCTGAGATCCCTTTGCAAGCCGTGGTGAGGACTATATGACAACATGTCAACAACAATTTTACAGTTTCCCTGTAAATCATGATGTGAATGGGGGGATACGGGATTCACCCACAGATTGTGAGACAGACGTGCTCACGCTGGAGCGCGTGGATACTGAGAGGCTGTAATTTGGTAAAAAGCTTGAGCAGAGACAGAGAACTTTGCTTTTCAGAAATAGAAAAAAACAAGACTCTTGCTTTTATTCTAAAACAGCTCATCTTTAAAATTACACCCCATGAACTCGTG
>VZRX01023567.1:234-21461 GCA_013398075.1 Notiomystis cincta | reverse complement strand
TTTCTTCATGAGTGCACTGGTCAGTGTCCAACCCACAAGAGCCTGCCACAGCCATAAATTTATAATTTATTGATAAATTATTATCAGTGTGAGAAAATTACTGCTATTGGTAGGACCAGGGAAATATGAAGAAGTTATCAACAGTTCTTCCTATATAACAATGCTAAGAAGGCACTCCTGGGTTCAGATATTTTGCTATCTTGTATTTAAATATATTAAGATACTGAAACTTATGGAAGTTTCTATCTGAAACTCCAGTATAACATTTAAACTGCAAAATATTAACATAGTGCATGTGTGCCTATGCCTTCATATGCATGTGTAGAATTCTATCTATGCTATTACAGGTAGATTTTTATTGTGTGAGATTCAGAATAATGCATACAGAACAGTCTAGTCAGTCCGCATTAGAATTATCAGACGTAAAATTTGAAGAAAAAAAAAAAACCAAACCTTTTTTGTTTCTGAAGACCTTTGTATTTCAGAGAGAAGAGGAAATTTTACTCCACTCTGTATTTTGTTATGTTCACACAGTATTTTTCCTGTGTCATCTTTTATGGAGGCTCCCAAGAAAGCTGGGAACTTCAAGGCTGTGGCATTGGTGTATAAAGCATCCCTTTTGGTGTTATGATCCATAGCATTTTCATGTGCTCTATTAGATCAGTGTGTTCAGGGAATGATACTTTCAGTTACTCAGAGGTAACTGATTTTTAATAGCTTTGATTCCAGTTGTACAGTGCTGTGGTAAACGAAAGGGAATCCAAACTGAGACAACATTATTTGGTCTACTGTTAGTTCAGTGCTAGATTAGTATAAAAATTTATATGTGAATGGTCTTACACAAAAAAATGTCAAGGTAGCAGGTCTGGGTCTGAGTCTTCTACCAGATAAAGAGTGCTGACCCATATATAGGATATTACGGATAAGTCCATAGATACACTGTCTAAAGATGTTGAAGGAATTCATAGCATCAATATTGTGGTTCTCTTACAGTATCAGTAAAGGCCCACTGGTAAAGAGAGTAATTTTACAGAAAATTGGATTACTGTACTAAGGCAGTGCTGGAAATGAGTAGTATTAGGACTTCTGATAAAATTTTGGGTTTGTTGGGTCTATGATCATATTCTTTCCTGCTGTCAGTTACAGTTACATTGCACATTGTAGGACTGGCTGTCTACATTGCTAACTGTTGGCATGTTATTGCAGTAAATTACTCAGTTCCTCAGTGCAAGACCTTTAGGATTTATCAATATTTTCACAGATATACAATATGTATCGTTAAATGTAAACCTGTAATTTTTGAAAAAGTTTGAGAAAGTCAGATGCTGCTGCAAATACGTTGAATTTTTTTTAAAGCAGGGTTTTCATAATTAATGTTTTCTTTAATGTACCTCAGACATATATAGTTAAGCATGCTGCTTTCAAAATAGAATACAATACATTTGTAGAGGTTGCAGTTACCACTTAACTGCTCTATACTCTAAATACATTGTAAATTATTTAGCTCCAGCATGTTTATAAATGTATTTATTACTCCCTGTAAGACATTGATAGGAAGTTCTTGTAATAGATGGACACATCTCAGGTTTTGGCTCCCGTTATGTCACCTTTTAATATGGCAACATGCTGAGAAATACAAGGCAATAGAGGCTGTTATTTACAAGGCCATGTCAAGCTTCTCCTCTGATAAACACTTTTATGAAGTTTGTGGCTATCATTTCTTCAGTCTATTATTAAAGCAGTGTCCTCTTTCTGACAGATGAATCAGTTTCTTATTTCTGGCCATCTGTAGTGCATTCACCCAGTTTGCAGCATGACTTAAAGAGGAATGCTTTCCACCTTTGTGCAAATCAGCAAGACAGACTCATAACAAGCATTTTATGCAAGGTACACCAGGAAAATATTTCTCCACAATTAAGATACCTTTAAAAAAATTAACCTGGTATAAAAGTATTAATTACTTTTAAAGATGTAGGAAATGCAAAATCAGTGGATCAAGCCTGTTTCATGACTCTCTCTTGGTTCAAGGTTGGGCAGAATTATGCCTTTTAAACATTAAAACTATTGAAAGCAAGCAACTAGATTATTTTAAACAAATCCAATTGATGATATAAAATTAGATTTCAATAATTCATGTGCCTTTTATTTAGTAAGGAAAATCCCCCTTCTGCATAATTCAATGCTGAGCTTTTTCTCAACATTCTAAAATTGACCTAACTGGGACTTTTACCTATCATTTTATATTTAGCATCTATTACATAAAAAATATTTAAACTGACAAGGCATGTGGGCAATTTTTGTTCTAGCTCCACAGGGATTTTGTGGTCACAGTGAAACTTAATTGCAGCTATTTTAGCATCACAGATCATCCTACATATAATTCTTTTTCTCTGAAAAATGTTCAGAAGCTGATTTGGAGAGGATCAATACTTTAATAAACAAAAAGAGAGAGAAAAATACCTGCAACTTGCCAAGGGTCTGAGGAAAACAGAGGGACACATCCAGAATAGATTTCTTCAGACTCAGGGGGAGCTGCAAGACTTGCAGCTTGGAATTTATGGCCTTTTGCCACATCTTTGTGTTCTGGTGAGAAACTAATTTGCAATGGGTCCTATGGTGTGTAACTCCTCTTGGTGTTCTTACATGAGGGTTAAGTGACCTTAAGACTTGAAGAGAAGGTCCAACCTACATCTGAACTCAAATCCTTAGAAGATCATATAGAAACTTTAAGTATTATTTTTTTCTGAAGAAGTATTTAGGATTTTCCCCATTGAGTTGCTGAGCTTACTGGGTATTCTATTGTGGTTATTTTCTTATCAGAGAAGATTATCAGTGTTTTGGGAATCTGAATGTGAGTCTCCTGGTACAAGAGCCTTATCTTCAGTCAATTATTCTCTGTGGTCCTCACTTTTATAAGATCACCATTTTAGCTTTTAAAAGTAGCATTCCTTATGTTTCTTGTGTTGATGACTTACAAAACCAAAAGATTCATTTGAATGCAAGTACAAGTTCTTCATTGCAAGTTTTTCCTTGAAAGACATGACTTTGTACTGGAGATTCTTAACATTTTTGTTCTGTGTGTTATTTTAATATAATTTCAATTTTAGTAGAGGAAGATTGAGAGCTATTATTTCAAAAGTGAATATTGAAGACAGCTATTCTAATTGTAGTTTTTCAGATGACTTAAATGTGCTTGCAAGAAAGAAATATATTTACTGTGAATTCTGAAGTGTTGGGAAATCTGTACTGTTAAGAGGAGATATGATTGATGTTTAATTATATCTCTTTTTCCATTAAGAACTCATGGTGATATCACATGTTGCTGTAGTTCCATATCTACTGTCTTCCAAAAGCAAAACATAGTAGAGATATAGTTTATTTGTACCTTTCCATTTGGTTTCCAGTTGGGATTTCAAAAGATCACAGAAGATTTATCTGTGGAAACATGACTTAAAATACCTTGGAAATCCCAGTCTCTATCAAATTGTTGTACAGCTAAATTTTTGTCTTCTGCACCTGTAGTTAAAGCTCAGCTGTTGTAGAGGACTCAAAAATGATTTCCCCCCCCCCCCCAAGTTTTCATTGAAAATGCATCCAGTCAATTCCTTTTGTAACTGGAAGCCGAAGTATTTGCTCTGTAATATATTTTGACTCTAACTAGTGTATTCAATGTATGTGTATATTTCCCAAAGGATTTAGTTCACTCTCAACAATGAGAAAATTTATATTTATGTTTCTTCTTAATTTAAGTATATTTCCTCTAACTGTAGGACATGAAGATTCTTTGTGTACCTTTATTTTTAGCTCAATTACAATGAATATTATATTGGACATAGTGTGGCTTCTTTAACTCAGCTTGCCCAAGCAAGATACGAAAAAGAGAATATATCACTAATTATTCCAACCCTGTGAACATTGACATGAATTTTGTGTAAAATATTAATGCTTATATAATAATTGGGGAAAATACTGGACTCTAATATAGCTATAATAAATTTAGCATATGTTTTGAATAAATGTGAGCAGGTTAATGAGAGAAGGTAATGCTCCTGGAGACACTCAAAATCTTTTTAAAAGGGAGATCAAAATTGCATTCAGTTTTTTATGCAATGAAAATGGAGAGGGGAAGCAGAGCCTGGCTGGGGAATGGATCCAATGCCAGATATATGTAAGGAATTCATTCCTGTCACAGCTCTGGAGATTCTGTGTTAAACTGGAACTTTACCCAATCATTGTGCACTAAGGCTTTTCTGTTTAAGCACAAATGTGTGGTGATTCCCTAGCAGTGGAATTCAAGTTCTGTCTTTTTCCCTTCTTTTATGTTTCCTCAAATATGTTTCTTTTTTTTGTTTACCTGCAGAAAGTACACAGTGGAATTCAAGGTAGCTACAAGTATACATGAGAAGTTGTAATAAAACACAGAGATGTTAAGAGACAGTCTAAATATTTATTTTCTTGGCTTAGCCCATAAGGATTTGCAATATTGGAGAGGTATTTTTGTTTGTTTTTCCTATTTTCTGATGGCAGACCAAGGTTATTAGATCTTGTAGATAACTAGAAAAGATTTAAAAGGTGGGTATCTGCCTGTGGCTGTCCTTTTGGAAGCTGTAGTTTCTTGTTAATGGTCACAGGTTCTGAATTTTTCTCAGAGGCAGTATGAGAGGAAAGATTGGAAAGCCAGTTTAATATACTTTCAGCTAACAATTTTCCAAGACCAAGGAACTGACAGAAGAGATTTGTATAGGTTTAGGGACTTCTGTGTCTTCTTGAAGTAACAAATAATTCTCTCTCTCTCTCTTTTTTTTTCCTTTTTTTTTTTTTTTTCCTAGCTGTTTTACAGCTTTTGGAGAAGCTGGATAAAACCCTAATGAAGACATTTTCATGTGATGATGGGTCCAAGCATGCTTTATTTTCCAGTTCTTGATTACACAAATTGACTTCATGCAGAAACACAATAAGTAAATTTTGACATCTTACAGTTTATTGTTTTATGTTGCTTGCTATTGTCTTCTGTTAATGGTTTTCTTACCATCTTTGCATTCTGCATGAGGTGACATGGAAAGATAATCAGGATTTTGGAAGCAATTATAAAGTTTATAATGAAATTTTTGTGCCTGTTAAAAGGATCTGTTTTGTAGAGAAAGGAAATAGCATTCCTACAGTGCAAAGATTTTGGAAATTGGTTTTTCATAGTGTTGGTTCACCTTACAGAAGCCACATATCTGGAAACAGCACAAAAATATATTGCCAAGACTTTGTAAGAGCAGAAATATCTTATTCTGTCCAGAGAAAATTCCAATTATTAATGACTGTTAATACCAAAAGCAAAATCTTATGTTTAATGGCAGAAGAAGCATTACAAAAAATCAGAACACTCTTGGGGAAATAAACATTTAGGTGGTAAGAAGGTTTGTTCATGGTTCGTAACCGTCCAATTTATAGTGATAATTTCACTGCATTTTTGATGGACCTGTCAGTTCAACATTTTGTTGTGGATTGTTGTGTTTGTGTAATTTTTTTGTTGTTTTTTTTTTTTGTTTCTTTGTTTGGTTTTTTTGGTTGGTTTTTCTTTGCTTTTGTTTTGTTGTTTTGTTATGTTTTGGGTTTTGTTTGTTTGTTTTCATTCTTGTGGAGCAATAATGTATTGTTATCTCCATTTTACATTTGAGGAAACCGGTCTTTTGAGAAATTGCCTAGTGAATTTGGCTGTTTGTATGCATGGAGACTTCTGCATAGCTGTAGAGCATCTGATTTCTCATGCAGTAGAAAAGGCATAACCACTGCAAATCCTGCTAAAGGAAGCATGGAGCCACAACCCTCTTCTGTTTCTCTCTAAAGTACCTTTTGTTGAGTAATAACAGCTTGACGATGGTAAAAGTTTCTTCAGGGTAAAAAGATTCCCAAGTTTCCCAGGTTGTAGGAATCACGTTCACTGGCTGCAGCTCCATCAGCATGACCCTTATTTCAAGAAGTGTTCCATAGTGTATTATGCTTTATTTCTGAAGCTTTTAATTTGGATCTAAGGTAATGGTTACCAGAAAATCTTAAAAGACATATTGTGATAGGAAAGGAAAAAACCAAAACAAAACAACAAACAAATTATGGGTAGCTAAAAGGCATAAGAAGAGGAGAAGTAATGAAAACTATTGTTATATATTGTATTTCTGTACTGGAGAATAAGCAATACAATGTTGAGAGTTTTTCATTAATACGAAGTTAAGTCACTGCTCCTGTCTAATTTCTGTTGGGCAAAATGCCAGTCTCAGAAAGGCAAACCTTTAAATTGCATTGGATCCTTCCTTAATCAGCACATTCAACTATTGTTGTTCCAAAACTTGCAAATAGGTGTACAGTTTAGTAAATACCCTCCATGTCTTTCATCAATCTTTTTTCTTCTGGATCAGTGAAAGGAAAACTTGACTCAATGCTGTTATCAACACTGACCTACCATTTGTAAAATACAGTTACAGTTTAGAAGCAGATATTATGTGCTTGGCAAAGTGGACATAGCAGTCTCCATACTGACTAATTGGGCACTTGCTAAGATAAAATTCAGACTGAGACACATATATCAATCAAAATGCATGGAAATTGAATAGGAAGATGATCTGGCTAAGATACCAGTCTGGAAGGTTAAAAAAATATTTTAATGAAGACACAAACAAACAATTTCCTAGTATATTGAAAGAGAAGAAATAAAAATGAAGAAATGTAACAGATTTTTATTAGCATCTGTGTCATTAAACATGGAATTTCATTCAATGAAGCCATCAATCTTATTTCTTAAAATACTAATCTAAAGATGTCCGCATGTCTTATTTATAATTTTTTCCCTTAACATATTTCCATTTCTTTTATATTACACACTAATATTTGTGCCTAGTGATTATTTCACCGGGATTAGAGCTTTTCTTGTTTTTACTCTGTATTTCTGATCAATTCTTTAATTTCTCCCTATTGTGTTTTTTGTTCATCAGTTACTGCATGTACAAAACTATGTGGGGAAAAACCTCCCAATAGTTAAGTCTGAATATGCTCCTACAAGCAGATCTAACTTAATAATGATCTGGGTGGTTTGGTTTTATTTTCTAAACAGCTCCAAGAGCAAACAACTTGTGGAGAACTTCTGATACTCTGATTTTAATTAAAAAATATTTTACATGTGCCATTGGACTTGTATCAACACTTAACAGTAGAATTTTTTATTTCAAGGCCCATGTGAAAGACACTAATGGATGAGGTATTAAAAAATGGAAGAAAGCAAGACAGCAAATGCAAGCACAGTGGCACTGGAATTTGAAGGCAAAATCTTACTGAAGAACCCCTATTTCAAGTTTAATTCAGATCTACATCACAATAGATAAAAGTGAATGTGAATTTTAAATAACATTTAATTTTCATCAAAATAATTATATCTTTCAATGAAGTATTTTCTAAGTGGTGGTTTTGCTGTGGATTATGACACCCTGCGTGGATAAAATAGATTTTATTTTTCAGTCTGGTTTATCTGTCCACTAATAAACAAGGCATAGAAAATATACTTTCTAGAGTAATAAATCTTATAAATCTTTTAAGATTGATGTACCGTGAGATAAAGAACACAGGAATGGTTTTGGTCCTTCTCAATTCTTATTTTGATCCAAGCAGACTATTTCAACCTTTCTTCCTATACCTTATTTTATTTACCTATTTTTCCCCCAGGTGTAAGTCTGCCACATTCCACATATGTTTTACACCTAAATGAGTGGACTAATGGAATGATGTTTACAAGGGAAGGTGTATTACATACAAGGACTCTGTACTATTATTCACAAGACTATGAATTAAGCTCTGATTTTTTTGGTAATATTTATGAAAATTGGTTATTTATTTCCATGCTGTTACAATGGAAAGAAAGAAAGAAACTGGTTCTAAATGCTAGTGTACTGTAGTGTGAAGCAATTAACTGAGCTATATGTTCCTTTCACTCAGGATAATTTTCTATTAATTGTACTAACTCACAGACAGTAAAATATAAAATGGGGCTCGTGAGCACCTCCTCAGCCAGGAGTAGCAGAAAATAAACACCCTCATAATAATAAATAGAAATCTGGATGGAATAGGTGGATCAAGAGACAGTAAAATTGTATGGTGAATATGTGATTGTAAGAGGGACTGAGACTGAAATGTGAATTTATTTATGTACTGGGTTTTCTCTGTGAAAATTCCTGAGTTTTACAGTTCCATGCTCTCAAAACTATTTCAATTTTACTCAAGTTATTGGAAAGTTTTTCTGTTGCGTTTGATTGGGCAGGCATTAAATTATATTGTTGTGGTTATTTTTCTTTTCCCCTCAGATCTCTCTCCCTCCAGTGAATATAGTTTGTGCTCTAGGATAGCTGACTATCTCCTACTCCAATGTTTTTTCCACCTGCCTAAAGTTAAATTCTGGCCTTGAATAGGATCACTGTACCCGTACCATGGGACTGCACTTAGGTAAGAAGTATAAATAACAGCCGTATAATCACCAAATTTAGTAAGGTGGGGCTTTTTTTTTTTTTAAATTTAGGTCTTTGTTTGTTTATTTTTGTTGGGTTTGGGGGGATTTTGTTTGTTGTTTTTTTTCTTGTTGTTGTTTTGCTGTTGTCATGCTGTGAATGAGGTCTGTAGACTTAGCTCAATGCTCTTCATAATTGTAAAGGTCTTGGATGGTACCAAAAATTCAGGAAAATAAAAGATTATTAACACCAATGCAGCATTAGGAAGCAGGCATTCTTTATTCAGCTGGATACACAGGAGGATAGCTCCTCCCAAAATGTTCATCCTGAGTATGGAAAAGTTTCTGTTTATATACTGAATTTACATACATATACATTGATTTTCCTGGACTGAAAATGCATATGATAATAATTTCCCTAAAATCATTAATATATTTCCCAGCACTTTTACACATGTAGTCTTCTGTCCTGGTGGTCTCTCTGGTGGTCCCTGGTAGTGGAAGACACAGGCATTCCAGGTGGCCTTGATACCTTAATTTTAGCATTATATTTTCCAGCACTGAATTAGTATATAAATCTAAACCTCTATAGCCTGTCACCTATTATACTCCTGATATATTTAGACAAAACGATTTCTCTCCAGGCCTGAAATACAAGGTAGCATTATTTTCACAGGCCCCCAAAATGTGAACCACAGTGAAAAAGGCGAGCAAACATGGGAAATGAGACTCCACCAGGTAAAGATGTAATAGGAAGACAAACCCCAGATATGCAAAGAGAGCAAACTAATATCTCTCTGAAAAAACATGGAACCATCCTCCACCTTGGGTGTAATCTCTATGAGACTCCTGCACTGCCCAAGATGTACCCTGGGAAGACCTTCCAATAAATACCTAGCCTTTATCCTTTAACTCTGTCTAGCCTCTGACCTAGGTCCGGCTCTGCAAGGCATCAGCGTGGCTGAGTTGGTAGGACACTGAGGCTGGTGAACTTGCAGTTCTCCTTCCTACACAATGGGCATTTTGAACTTTCCATGGGGCCAGTAGTTTTGGAGAACAAGCATTATGTTTAGCCGACCATTGGCGTAGCCATTTCTCATCTGGTCACATGAAAACGTGGATTTGATTTGCCTTTTAATTCTAGAAGTCCTGAAAGCGGTTTAAGTACTGTGCAACAAGGGACGAAAGTGCAACAAGAGAGAAAATGCAATTGGCCAGACAAATGCCATAGGAGCCAGTGGGAAGTATCCCTCATGCTTACCTTTTATGGCTTTATCTATCTATATTTATATCACAGACTCACAGAATCAATCACAGAATGACAGAATGACAGAATCACAGAATCAACTAGGTTGGAAAAGATCTTTAAGGTCCTTGAATACAACCTAAGCACTAACACCACCTTGTCAAGCAGATCATGGCACCGAGTGCCATGTCCAGCCATTTCTTAAAACCCCTGAGGAATTCCGGTGCCTGCCTGTGCTGAAAATCCTGGTGCCCAACCATTCTTTAAGGGAAGAATTTTTTCCTCACGTCCAACCTAAACCTCCCCTGGTGCAGCTTAAGACTACTGTGCCTTCTCCTCCTGTCGCTGGTTTCCTGGGAGAAGACACCGACCCCCAGTTGGCCACATCCGCCTTTCTGGGAGTTGTAGAGAGTGATAAGGTCTCCCCTGAGCCTCCTTTTCTCCAGGCTAAACACCCCCAGCTCCCTCACCTGCTCCCCACAGCACTTGTGCTCCAGATCCCTCACCAGCCTTGTTGCCCTTCTCTGGGCTCCCTTCAGCACCTCAGTGTCGTTCCTGAACTGCGGGCACAGGAGGGGACACGGAGCTCACAGTGCGGCCTCACCAGTGGCAAGTACTGAGGAGAGGGGAAACCCCAAAATTCTGCTGATGGCACCTGTCCTTAAGGCACTTGTTGAGAGCGTGGATTTTGCTGTTCATTTTGTCAGCCATGCCTGTGCTGAAGGAATGGAACGGAACACCACCTGTTCTCTTGTGCCATCATGGAACCGACGCAGAGCCTTGGGGGCCATTTTTATTACCCTTTTGATCAGCCTGGCCCCTGCCAGCCTCGACGTGCAGCAGTGGGTAATAATTCCAGGGCTGAATGAGTTGGGTGAGTCTCCTGGTAATATCCCACACTCAGGCCCTGTGGAGAGAGCAGACTTCCCTGGCATGGCTCCGGTGGACACTGAGGGCCCTCAGCTCCCCTCCAAAGGGAGTCACCTACTACAGCTTCCCTTCTTTTCTTCTGTGGAAAGGTTGTGATCTGTGTGAGAGACAGAATGCAAGTGGGAGATCTTTCCAGAGAGATGTTTTTCTCTAGTGTCATCTGCCAGACTCTCTAGATCCAGGGCCTTGTAGATATTTTTGAAGGGCCCCTGGAAAGATGATGGGGTCCAGGAAAGGCTTCTTTGATATCTCTGAGCAGGGACCTGTTTCCATTCCCCCCTATCTACTAGATCTCCTTCTTCTGCCTGCTGGCAAAATGGAGGGGGCTCTTCTGACTGTGCTGAGCTTCTCTCAGGGTTGCAAGGCTGTAACTCCACCAGTCTATTTCTCTTTCACTCTCCCTAATACTCCTTTGCCTTTCCACTTTTCCCCTAAGCTCTGTCACCAGACAGATTAGACTGTTTAGCTGCTGACAGGGCACACAGATGTCTTTTGCACTGTGCTCTGGTGCTAATGTCAGGCTCAGGTATTCCCTGCAGGTGTCCTTCTTGGGAGCTTCACTTGGCTTAGCACACTGTTGCTGTCAGCAACAATAGAGGTTTTGGACCACTTGTAAAGAATTGCTGGATCTGGGCAACTTGCGGAAAAAGGAAGAAAGAAACAACATGAAACTAACAAAGTCCTCTTCCATTAAAATAGGATACCCACGATGCACAGTACACACCACCAGGAGCCTGGTATTTGGCTGGGTCCTTTCTGCCTACCCCGAGTGCCTCAACTGCTCTTCTATGTATTCCCTGCCATATCATGCCCCTGTTTGCCCAATCCTTTTCACTGCACTATGAATGTTCACATTTTTGGTTTTACTAATTTGCCTATTTCTCAATAAAATCATGTATGTATCATATAAATTCTTTGGAAAGTGCAGTACTGGAAAATTGTATGCTGTAGTAAAATGTAAACTTTTTTTCTATAATTTCACTGCCTATAATGGTATCTCAACAATTTGAGGAGGAAGAACGATAAAGTTGCATAAATCCATCTTTTTGTCTGGTGTTGCAGAATTATTTCAACTGTAAAATAAAAAATATCAAACTACTTCCCTTCTGTTGATCTATGCCTATTTTATTCTATCTAACTTCTCGTTTTACAAATTCATGTTCAATCAAATTTCCATATCTGTCCATTGCTGTTTTCTGTAGGTAATATTGATTTTTGCTGTTTATTTTTTGTTGGTTTGGTTTATTTTTTTTAAATATAAAAATATATCCTGTTGCCTGAAATATTCATTTTACTCATGATTATTTTAATGCAGAGAGAATGTCTTCAGTTACAGTTGGAAAATAAAATATGTCTGAAAAGATTAAAAGTTATTACAAGTTTCATCTTTCATTAATTTAACTTCGCTGAAGATTTTTTATCTACAATTAAAAGCTCATGGCTGCTAATTTTCCTCCCTTAAATTTTCCTTTGAACACAGTCTTAAATTTGTCAAAGCATTATTATAATACATTAATATTTCTCCATTTACAAAGATCTTGCAGTAAAATCTTTGCCAAAAATTTATGATTGATTCTATTGCTTAAGCTTTTTTTATCCTTTTCTAAACTCTCTATTACTGTGACCTCTTAAGTCTTGAATATTTTAGTTGGTAGAGTGTATTGTAGTTGTAGGACATTTGAGAAGGAAATTGTAGGAAATTTAGATGTTAGCTATTTCTGTTTATTATATGCACCTCACAAAATTTGGAGGGTTTTCCACCTTCCTGATCTACAGGTCGGTGCTTGCTCCTTTGCCCCACAGTGGAATGGGAAGGAGAATTAGAAAAAAGTAAAATCTGTGAGTTAAGAACAATTTAGTAATTCAAATACTGTTAAACCACCTCCTCCCAAACAACCCCCAAACCTCTAAATGATGAAGAGTGAGATAACAAAAAAGACAGTGTCTTGGGGTGATTCTGTGTATTCCCCATTGCCTGCTTGAAGTTTTCTGTACTTTTAAAAACTGGCACCACAGGAATAAAGTCTAAGAAAGACAAGTGACGCAAAATACAATTGATAACCCCCTGCTGACCAAGGAAAAATCAGCCCCTTCTGGCCAACTCTCCGCAGTTTATATACTGACATGACATTCTATGGTATGGAATATCCCTTTGGTCAGTTCAGGTCCCGTGTTCTGGCTGTGCTCCCTACCTGCCTGTTGTGCATCTGTTCACTGGCAGACCAGGAGACACTGGACAGTCCTTGATTCAGTGCAAGCACTGCTCAGCAACAGCCAAACCATAATGTTGTCAACACTATTCTCACACATCAAGGCACCATATCTGGTACTAGGAAAAAAATTAACTCTGTCCCTGCCAAAACCAGGACAGGTGCATTTCATCACTCCATTCAAACTGTGGTTTGTTGTTGGTTGTTTGTGTTTTTTTTTTTTTTTTTTTAAACTCAGGATGGACTCAAAACATGAAATTTTGAAGGAAATGTTTTTTGTCTGTAACCAAGGTTGTTAATGATTTAGAAGAGTAGACATTATTTTCTAAATTTGTGGGCTATTCTGTGTACCAGACAACAAACAACAAAGCTAGATACTGTATATTAAGTATGGACAACATAAATTATTAGAAAAAAGGAAAATTATTAAAATGTGTGGGCATGTGTGCTGTCACATCATAAGATGAAGACATTATCATTATCCAGTGCTGTCCACACTGCCAGGACTTCTTTGTTGTCCTTGAAAACATACTTCATCTTATGATAAAAACAGACTTTCTCTAATAGCCAACACCATCTCCCTGAGCTGTTCTCTACAGTTAAATCCATTTTTGATCACTTGTAGAGTGACACTGTAATAGACCTTGATCTATGAAGGAAAACCATTTTTGTGGTCTTGGTTACTGCCTCAACTCACTTCACAGTTGATGTAGAAACACTGCTTCTATGAGAGCAATCTGATCTACTGTGAACATTGAGTGGGATGAAACATGCCCTAAAAGTAACATTTAGTTCTGAAGGCTACAGCAGTCTTGACAAGTGGTTCACATGCAGACTTTTTTACTGAGATGCCTTTTTGAATGACTGGTCTCAGGGATGCTGGTAGGCAGCGGCTTCTGTGAACGAGAGTTTTGTGTTGAGGACTGTCCATCTATCTTATTTACCAAGCAGAGCTTTGAATTTAACTTAGTAAATGATCTTCACTAGCAAGTCCTGACACTGAAAATATATCTCTATTGTGAGCAGGAACACCATTATAATTTTGTCAAATTTCCCAATGTACATCTTTGAAAATTTGCCAACATTATGCTTTTGAACACCTATTATTCTTGCTGTAGAAGTGCAAGCAAAACATGAACTGGGAGAAAACCCTAGAACTGAAGTGAAAGAAAGTGAAACAGGAATACAAAGACTGCAGAACTTTACCAATCCTGTTCGTATTCATGCAAGACCTCTGAAAGTATTTCTGCAGAGGATGTCATTGGCTCATGTTAGAGCCACAAGGAAGCAAAGAGGAAACAATCAGTCTGCAAAGCAAACAGAGGACACCAAACAAGCATTGTATCTATGGTGGGGTTGCTGCACGTGGAGAAACCTGGTGGCTGTTGGAGTCAGTGCTGCCGCAGCTGACGGAAGTAGAATGTCACCACTTGGAAGTGTTCTGATGCTCTCTGCAATATGGTACCACCTGTGTCAAAAGTTAAAAATAGCCATTATATCAATCCTAGACTTCATAAAAATCTTATTAATTTGTTTGAGTAGTATCAAAGGCCAGTTTCAGGGAGGGTGGTAGACACTGAAGTGAAGAACCATTTAAAAAATAAAAATACCACCTACTTTTGCCCCGCCCAACTTGAAACAGAACAGATCCTTTCTTACATATATATTTTTTGATTTAGGTTGTTATGTGAAGTTGAGGATGGAATTGTAATATTTTGGCATTTATGAGATATAAACACAAATGTATCTGAGAGATAAATAAAATTATTTCTAAAGTTGGTAAATGGAAAAGTGCCTCTTTTTTGTGTATATCAAGTATGTTGTGGCTAAAAGTCAATTTAACAGTAATTATAGTTAAAGTAAAGGAATTACTTTAGGTAAATTCAGAACTTTGTGTGAAACCTTTCCTTACATTATTGCAGCCTTAATATATGAAACTATATTTTATTGTGTTATGTGTTCATTACATGTAAAGCTTTATTTTAGTGATGAATGCCTTATATAAATTTGCAAAATAGAGTACTAAATACAGGAATACTTAGTTAAAATAATTTTATTTTTAATGTTATTTTTTTCTCAGAATTTTTAACTATTTTTCACATTTTTGTTTGTCATTTAGTTATGAAAAAATGAATATTCTGAATTCTGGAAAAGAAATGATGATATAAATCACATTTGTGCTTTTTCCATTTCTTTATCTCATCAGTTTTAAATCACAGGAATTGGATCATGAATTGCAATGCAATGATATTTTGTGTCGGTCATCAGAGGCAGTTAATTTTAGAGAAAACTTCTTAAGGTCTATTTAAGGAGCAATCATTATTGATTTGATTATTCTGATCCTGAATACCAGTAAATGAATTATTTCTATGTTTTTCATTAAATCCTATTTCTTGAAAATCATAATATCATTGGATCAATTGTGTTTTGGTTAGATTTTTTTTTGGGTCATTGTTTTTGTTTTTTTTTTTTTGTAGAAATACCTGTTTTCTAGAGACTTCAAAGATTTAAATTAAATGCAAGATTTATAGCTATGAAGATGGTCAGAATGAATCTTAGGATCAGACCCCAGTCCCAAGGAAGATCTCCGCTCTGGGCTGTTCCTATCCTTTACAGTGGTCACAGAATTTCCTACCTCCACAGGTGTGAGTCTTGTTCCTTCAAGAGGCTGCAGCAGTTCAGTTGACTTCTGTAAGTCGACATCTTCAGCTTCAATCACCAGCACTGTGAAGGGTGAGAAAAAAGACCTTTTAAAATATGTTGATAGGAAAAGGAGGGTCAGAGAGATAAGGCCGTTACTTCACAAAGTCAGTCAGTTCACAAACCAGGACCTAGGCAAGGCAAAGACATGTAGTGCTTTCCTCCCCTTTGTCTTTGACACCTGTGATGGAACCTGGGACCCCAGAAGCTCTGTGCTGGAAGACTCTGGATCTCAGCCAGGATGATAAACTCACAGCCAGCCCAGAACATGTTTGAGACTTGCTGCTCTCTTTGGATGAGCACAGACCTCTGGAGCCCAAAGTTCAGTTTCAAAATGTCCCTGACTTAGTGTGGAGGCCTTAGGATATTATGAGAGAAAAACTGCGAGAGAAATATTGTCATACATTACTAATTATACAAATGAGTGACATTGCATTCAGAGAAAATTCAAGCTAAGCGAAGAATTGAGATTTGACAAACATTTAAAATTCACTTTTTTCTTCCATTTTCCAGCCACTGGCAGGGAAAAGCAGAGAAAACTTCAGACAGTTGTTTTGCTATTCACCTAAACCAAAACCAAATTAAACTGAAGTATGTAGCATGGTCGGATTCATTTGAGTGACAAGCAGCTTTCTCATAAATATGAAATTATGTAATGAAGACGAACATTCTATTAAAATAGAACATTGACTATAGAGAACTACAGCATTTACATGTTTTCTGACTGATATTTCCTGCTGCTCCTAGCTGGCAAAATGCCCTGTGGAGGTCCTGCTGTGAGTCAAGAAGTTCTAGAAATAGTGGTAGCTGGAAATGGGGATAAGCACCATTAGTTTAAATACCTCTTTCTTCAAACCAGTACTTTCTGTAATATTTGATTCTTCTTTTATCCCCAACTATAGCTCTGGATAGTGAATCTGGATTCAAAGTGAGGATTTTCCTCAGTCCTCCATCAGGGCACGGGATGGACCCAAAACATCTTTGGCAGACAAATGAGCTACAGTTTAGCTGGGGACAATAAGGACAGAGAAAGGTGGGTTGTGTGGCCATGAAGGAAATGAGTAGCTCGTTTTGAGACAAGCAGATTGCATCCAAGCTGGAGAGGGAATTAAGAAAGTGGAGAGAGAGACATAACATGGGTTTGTTTCTGGGCACACCAAGGGAAAATCTGTTACAGAGAAATAGTTCAGTTCTGTGGAGATGAGTTCAGGTTTTATTTTTGTTGATTTTCTTTGTTGGTGTTTTCTTGATGTTTTTATTTTGTTAACTGCAAAAGCTGTACAGCTTGATGATTTTTATTTTCCTGTTATGAAAACGGGCCAAATTTTTTTTGGACAGATGCAGAAGAGGGGCTGGGAAAGCTCACATATTCCGGGCAACTGAAAGAGTAGGGCTGGATGCTTCATTACAACCTTACCACACTGCTCTTTTAATAGCTGCCTAAATCCAGCACCCTTCCTCTGCAAATCATCTCTGGGTACAGCGGCTACAATTCTGCATACTGAATAAATGGCTTGTCCTTCTTTATGTTGAATTATAACAATCTGGCTTACTATTCCCTCTTGTGTGTCTTTTTGCATGGTACGCCAAATTCTTCTCTTCAAATATGTAAATTTAGGAAGTTCACATGAAAATCACACGTGGGTACAGTCCTCTGCAATTTTAACTGAGCTCAGGACTGTCATCAGCTGTTTGCACTGTGTTTTTACCCCCTAGCCCACACTCCCACGTCAACAATCAATATACTGAGCAACAGCAGGCCAAGTTCATCAGCTTCGAGCAGAGCTACTCCAGGGAGGGCTCTGACAGTTTTCAAATCAAATGATCCATCAGTTTAATTTTCTATTTTTCAAGAACCTTGCCTCACATATTGCATTGCTGAGTGAGGAGTTAGAGCTGGTTTCTACAAATCATTTGGATGATTTTCTTGGGAGGGTAGGGGAAGCTTGACAGCTGTGACAGAATACCTCTGCAGAAAAAGTGCATGGAGGCTCTAGGACATAGCTGAAATCATCCTTCCAAATGATCAGTGGTAGTCAGCAACTTTAGCCTCTTCTCCTAATCCTCTTCTCTTTTGCAAGAATTTGAGAGAGAGGAAGAAAAAAAAGAAGCCAAAAAGCTGACCTCTGCAGTGGCAAAGCTTCACCCTTCTCCTCCCAAGTCAGTGAGTACACAATCATCTGCATAACATAATGTCACTAAACCCCTCCTATCTAGAGGAGTTATTCCTGAGAATGGATCTGCACATTTGTTGGAGCCAGGTCATGGTCACTTTGGGGATTTTTATCTGAGTCAAATAAATTCTCACTAAAAATCTGAATGCTTCCCTGGGGCTCTGAAGCACATTTTTAAAGCTAGCAAAACAACTAACCTCTTCACAGTTTGAGGGATGTGCCAGGTGTCTGATTGCTATCATTTCACCATGAGGTAACTCATTAAAGGGCAATTCATAAGAAACTTCTCTTGAGTAAATATTCAAGCAAGCCCCGGTAATCTTGAGAAATATTGGATCATGATTTCACGATGCCTTGAAATGCACTTTTGGGTATAAAATAGTCAAAATACTAACACTTTACTTTGACAGAGAAAGATTATAGTATTTCTAAAAAGAAAAAACTTAATTTCTTGTGGCTTTGATCTTTTTTTCTGAGGGTGTCTCAGGCAATCTGTAGTTGAGACTATCATGGAAAACTGGGTGATAAAAATCACAATGTAATATGTTTTCTCCAATTATAATTTTCAAAATATTTCTAATATTCATAAGATGACTTGTGTTTGAGAAAACTCTGGTGAAATCTTGTCTAGGATTCTGTAGAAATTCTGTAGTAAGCTATATCTCATTAAATACCCTGGGAATTTCTCTATCTTTTTGCTAATTTGACCCTCCTTTCTTGGCCTGTTGGATAAATGATGGAAACTGTGATCAGGGTATCCTGTCTCCTTAACAGCTCATGTCTCTGAATCTGAAGATTTTAAAGAATTCACTGTTTTTTCTGGAGTTTGTGTGGTTTTATTTGGTTTTTTTTTTTGTTTGTTTGTTTGTTTTTTAAATATTTGGATGTATTTCATGCAAGGTTTTCTGTAATACTAGCATTAACTAATCCATTTGTTATGTGTATGAGACTTCAGGATGGGCTTGGATACTGTCTGATGTACATTCAAGTATTGATGCAGAAAATGCTGTCACTTATTTAAGTGCCAAGAGTAGAAATACAAACTGAGTTAGTCTTGGAGTTATAGGAATTGCAACCGTAAAATCACAGTTATACTTGTTCTGATTTGGAGTTACAGACACTTATTTTGTGCAGATTCCTTTTAAGAAAGGAAGTAAAAGGAGACATTTGAACTGGTATTACACTGAAAAAGATGTTAATTAGCCGTGGATAATTTTGCATTTCCCAAGTGGGTTACTGAAATGCTTTTTTGTTGTTGGAAACTTTGGAAAGCACAGAGATTTTTGGAAGAAAACAGAAAATTATCCAACACATTTTCTTTTATGCCTTTTATCTCTTTTTTCAAACCAGACCACTTCTGCCATGGGAAATCAGACAATTTTGTGGGTATATTTTTCTGCAAAATAAGCCCATGTTTACATATAAGTGCAAAAGGTGCTTCTATGTATTTTGCTGGAAGTACTGAGCACATCTGATATTTGTGATGACCAAAGTGACAAGAATGCACTTTCACCTGACAAATATTTTTTAAAATCCCCTGTGAACCTGTATATGTTGATAGCAATGTCCCCTTCTTTGTTGAAGCAATGAGCATTACAAAGGTAGCTACCTTTAGAAAGATGCAATCAATTTGTTCAAGATTCATATGTTTTCTGAGTTCAGAAGTGACTGGAATTGCACATCTATGTTGCATAATTTTCCCAGCATCCTGTTCACAGCTGGTTGAGTTCTTGCTTCAGAGGAACATTATAACTGTCTTCCTGTTCCAACCTGGCTTATAGGGAACAGAAAATATCATTGGGGTTTTTTTCCTGACCTGTCACAAGATCTACCCTGAGAGATTAAAAAAAAAAGTCACAGGCTAAACTGAATGCCACTGCAGAAGCAGCTACATTAAACCCATCAAAATTTTTCATTTGTTTATTTTTTCCTGCTCTTTTCTCCTACCCATCTGCAACTACCCTGCTACTATGCTGGTGATATACACAGAGTGATGTATCCCAGACCCTTCAAAAATCCTATCCCACTACTTTAGTTCCCAGATGAAAGACAATTATGACTCCACTTTTGCTAGACATCAGAGGTTCTTTCAGGGAAGGGCTGGTGTGTGACAGCTTCTCAGAAGTACAGGGAAAGGGGAGCCATGGCCCACAACAAAAAGAGCATCCCAGTGTGTATGGCCAGCAAGCAGCTCCTGGTTATATTCCCTTTTTCTGGAATAAAAGCTTTATTACTAGAGCTCTAGCAAATTCTACATATTTCATGCCATTCACTACAACAGAAAACAATCAGTAGGAAGGCTGCCACTGAGATGTTTAAAGTTATGTGTTTACTAATCTGAACCTTTTCTTTACCTTTTTGATTCTGAGGTTAAGAAAGTCTGTCTGATAAAATGTGCTGCAACAATACCACTAGTAGAATTAAAAAGGATCCCTTTGAATAAAAGTTGCATATAAAACCAGTAGGATTATGGAGGCAAGCACATAGGGGACTCACTTATTTGCTGAGCTGGTCCATACAGCAGAATGTTGCATTTTTGATATCTGTAATCAAAGGTGTAATTTATAGGTGTGAAGGAGCATTTTCTATATATCCCTTTGTGTGTGTGTTGTGAATGGGAGGCTGGCTTTTACACAGCTGAAAGTTTTACACAGATTTACATCATCACTACCTAATAGGCAAATTTTTTACCATGCCTGAGGACTCAAACACAGGTTTTATAGTGAAACATGTTCTTAAAAATTCAAGTATGTCCCTTAGGACTTTTCTTTGGATCAGCCTGTCTCTTCTTCAGGCCCCTTTCAGGTAAGTGTAGCTCAAGCACAGCACATCATGCACGTTTTAGGTGACTAAAAAGGGGAACTGCACAGTAATCCTGAAAGAGACCTAGGCTGGGGATTGCTTTGGGCTCTAATTGATATAATTTAATGTTTCCAGAAGACTACCATATCTGAGTGTGCAAAGAAATGTTAGGAATGATAGTTCCCGTTGTCTTACACACGGAAGACAACAGGAACTGAATTGATGAAGAAAAGCTGCATATTCTGCTTTTGCAGCACCACTCAAAATTTCCCCTGGAGAGAGACAGAGAGAAATAGTACCATAAGTCTTAAGAAAAAATAAGAAAAACTATGAATGGAGGGAAAAAAGATGCTAAAGTGCAAGATTCTTCCATGCTTTTGGTTGGTTTGCTGCAGAGAACAGATAAATGTGCAGAAGGTAACAGGCAAAAAACACTCTGCTGAAATGCATGTCTGTTTTCTCAAAAGTCTGGAAGCATTAGTTAATTTACAGCAAACAAACTGTTTCTTACTTCTTAGTCTGAAGTTAAAAAGAATTGTCCATCATCACAGGTTGTGAGCACTTTTATCCACAACATACTGTAAGAATTATGCTCTGGTGGGATATGAAAATGTTGGTGTGAGTTAGTAATAACAAGTTACCTAAAAATAGTACTGTAAAAGCTTGAGTTTGTGAGTTAGCTTTTGTGG
>VZRX01023564.1:113891-171250 GCA_013398075.1 Notiomystis cincta | reverse complement strand
GCGGGGGGAGGAGGGCACAGTTAACTCTGTGTGTGCCATAGCTTTGCTCTGGAAGCCAAAAGATGTAATCCTCTCTGCACAGGCAGAACAGGAATTACAGCTTAATATTGCTGGCACTTGTGTGTGGTTACTGTTGCTGGATTCTCTTCAGCCATGTCGAACTCAGAGGTCTCAGAAAAAGTAATGTGTCCATGTTCTTGTTAACATTTAATCCCATTCTTAAATAGAAAGGCAAGTTCATGTCCTTAATTCCACATTACATGTGAAGGACCTTCATCCCTGTGCATGAGCCTTTGCTCCTTCAATTGAGTTTTTTGATTTAAAAATGGAAAAAAGTCCACGTTGCTTTGAACTCTGAGAAACACACAGTACTGCTTAAAACTCATGGTGAGTAGAGCTAGACTGCTAAGGTCACTTCAAGTTAGCAGAAGGATCTTGATGTCTGCCATGCCAACCTGGTGGGACTATGGAACTGACCCAGTGGGATTTTAGACACCTGTTGGTTTTAAAGGCAAGAATACAAAACTGCTGTCTACAGCCATTTGTGAAGTGAATGATGTCTAAAAAGGGATAATGGCAGTAGGAACAAAGACTCTAACTCTTGTTGTTTTTAGTGACTTTTTACTTGAAAAATAAATAGGGGAGAAAAGTGTTCTTTGCTTTAGCAAAGAGTAAATATGAATATAACCAAATTGCTTTGTTTGCTTTTTAAAAATAACTTGACAGGAAGATCTTGCTGGATATAAAAAATGGTATTGAAGTGCTGTCCTGTGCAGGTAGGTGCCTTTTGCTGTCTGAATGGAAATGTGATTGTGGTTCTTCTTGAGCACATGGTTTCTCAATTATTTCCTTAAGCCTTAATTATTGTGTTTAGGCCAGAATTCTTTTAGTGTTTTCATTACTGTCATGTAAGATTTACAGCTGGGTTTGTAGGGGGTTTTGATCTTTATCTCCATAACACAAGGAAAGATTCATACTTCTAGCACCTAAATGGAAAAAGAAAAGAATTCTACTCTTACAAAGAAGAAAAAAAAAAGGGATTATTTGGAAGGCTGCATCATTCAACTTTAAAAGGAAAGAATTAGGTTTTTGCTAACAAAGGAGCATCAAGTATAACATAAAGTGAAGTTGTTCTTAATTTAGTAATTAGAAAAATTGAAACATTTTTATTTTAGTGTCTACTACTTAGGAAGCTCATACCAGATAATTTACGAAAGCGAGAAAAAAAAATCGTTCTGAACAGAAAATGGACTTTCTATGTAAGGAAAAAAATGCAAAGAATTTCCTTTTATTTGGGGTGATAAAGAGTTAAAATCCTGTTCACAAAGCAAATCCAGAGAGAACTTTGGTTGTGGAAAAAGCAGTGGGAGTCCCTTTTTTTTTTAAGCAACAGGGAATAGACAGGGTGTTTGGGTTTTTTTTTAACCTGATAGTTGTATACCCTCCAATGGAATACATACAAACCCATAAATATGAGCCAAATAATAACAAACACAAAAAAACTAAAAGAGTTTTGTGTGTTTCCATACATAATGAAGTAATAGTTGTGTTTTCTAAAAGGGAAACGTAGGGCTTTTATAGTGGAGAACATGCTGATTACTGTATTGTGAGTGGCTGGCTTTTGATTTTCCAGGATGGATTAATTCTTGGAAGACAACAGCTTCCCTGTCCTCACCCAGTGGAGTCCTGGTCTCCAATAGACTCGTTTTATATGCTCGAGGATTAATACAGCACAGCAATCAGTCATAAAAAGCAAGCTTTAGTGAGTTTGTAAAGGGCTAGAACAGGCAGATCAAGTCTTGTGACCATCTTACTGCTTTCGAGTGCTTTCAAACAATAGTGATTAGATTTTTTTTTAAGGTCCATTTGTTATTAAAAGAGAATAGGGAGTTGGTAAGTGGAGAGATTCTGAAAGAGCTTTCTGGCAAATTGTGAGAAATAACCTGAAATGTTTGCAAAGCTGTGAATATGCTTCTAATAATTTATTTTTGCCTAAAGTGGTTGTTAAATACGTTTTTAAATACGACCAAAAAAAATCAAAAAACAAAACCCAGGCAGTTTATGCCATTGTCACAACCTTTATTTAACAGTCAATTTTGTATTTTGAGGTTGATGCAAGTGTTTGTGTAGCAAGACTCAAACAAATGTCCACTTGATTTGCAAATGAGAAAGTACTGAAATGCGAGGCTCTACCCAGAATTATCCTCAGGGTTTGTACCAAGCCTGAGCTGTTGCATTGGCTTGTATTGACCTCAAAATCCCTGCCTTCTTGGTGTAGACTTCTTTGTATTAAACGGGGGAAATTCATGAAGCAATGCAGAAGAATGCATTTTAGGAAGAAATTCTTCCCTGTGGGGGTGCTGAGGCCCTGGCACAGGGTGCCCAGAGCAGCTGTGGCTGCCCCATCCCTGAAGTGTCCAAGGCCAGGTTGGATGGAGCAACCTGGGATAGTGGAAGGTGTCCCTGCCATGGCAGGGGATTTGGAGCTGGATGATCTCTAAGGTCCCTTCCAATGCAGACCATTCGGTGNGTAGACTTCTTTGTATTAAACGGGGGAAATTCATGAAGCAATGCAGAAGAATGCATTTTAGGAAGAAATTCTTCCCTGTGGGGGTGCTGAGGCCCTGGCACAGGGTGCCCAGAGCAGCTGTGGCTGCCCCATCCCTGAAGTGTCCAAGGCCAGGTTGGATGGAGCAACCTGGGATAGTGGAAGGTGTCCCTGCCATGGCAGGGGATTTGGAGCTGGATGATCTCTAAGGTCCCTTCCAATGCAGACCATTCGGTGACTGCGATTCCCTGGATTTTCCACTTCCTCCTCAGAATCCCCGTGTGCCCCTTGCGCAGTGCGCGCTGCCGGCTCCCTGCGGTGCTGTCCAGGGTCCTGACGAGCTGGCCCTGCTCTGCCAACGAGCCTTTCCACGTCGAGACCCAGTTCCAGGCTCTTGCAGCTTGTCCGAGACAGAACCAGTCCAGTGGGGGCGTTTCCTGCTGCTTTTGGCTTAATGGGTTTCTCTAAGGGAACTGTAGTTTCTGATAACATCCAACAATTTATGAGGATGAGAAACTGGCATTGATTTTTGCATAGGTCTTCAGTATCCCTAAACCAACTTTTTTTTTAAGCTTTAGCTACTCCCCATATGAGGGTGGTGAATTTTCCTCCAGCATAATCCAACCTGAACTTGGCCACATTGTAAACTCTGAAAACTTTAGTAGACATGAGTACTGAGCTACTAAATTACTGCATTGATGTTCCAGCCATGGATGCAGTGTCTGTACAGGACAGCTCTGTTTCCCATAGATGTTGCCTCTCACTAGGGTGGTGCTGACAAAAGAAGGCAGGAACTGAGAGGGCTGAGAGACTCTCTGCTTTGCTCAGACCTGCCTGGTGATGTCCATCTAACACAGAATTAGGAACTGGCTAGGCTGGAGAGGCAGAAGTGAATAAAGGTGGATGGTGAGGTGAGAGAAGGAGTAGTTCAGGTCCCAGAGAGAGCTCCTGGGAAATGGAAAACACATTGTCAGTCAAATGAGAGGGTACTGTTAGTTTGTATCTTCCCTCCTGCTGTCTGGACACTTGCAGAAGTTTGCTGTCCAAAAAGCATCTTTTGAGGAAGGGCTTTCCCTCTCCAGATTAAGATAAAAGAGTTGTTCTACTTTCAGACTGGATAATCTTGGATAATCTTAATGATTTCATGATTCTGTAAGGCAGTTAAAAGCAATACAGTGCCAGCCCTGTCTAAATTAAATTTGGGGTGAAAGAAGAGGATTAAGAAAACCTCTTTTATAGCAGGGATTGGAAATCAGCAAACTAAGATCATCTGATTACTGATTTTCATGGACTGAGAATNAGGTGGATGGTGAGGTGAGAGAAGGAGTAGTTCAGGTCCCAGAGAGAGCTCCTGGGAAATGGAAAACACATTGTCAGTCAAATGAGAGGGTACTGTTAGTTTGTATCTTCCCTCCTGCTGTCTGGACACTTGCAGAAGTTTGCTGTCCAAAAAGCATCTTTTGAGGAAGGGCTTTCCCTCTCCAGATTAAGATAAAAGAGTTGTTCTACTTTCAGACTGGATAATCTTGGATAATCTTAATGATTTCATGATTCTGTAAGGCAGTTAAAAGCAATACAGTGCCAGCCCTGTCTAAATTAAATTTGGGGTGAAAGAAGAGGATTAAGAAAACCTCTTTTATAGCAGGGATTGGAAATCAGCAAACTAAGATCATCTGATTACTGATTTTCATGGACTGAGAATAGCAGTGTGTGACTAGAAGTACATAAATGTACCATGGTGTTGATGCACTATGCTGAGAACCTAATTCCTTTCTGCAATTTTAGACTGGGGCAAAACTCAGACTGGGGCTGTCCTCACCTTAAGAAGATCAGAATAGTGGGGATTCCACCACTGCCCTGGGCAGCCTCTGCCAGGGCTGGGTGGCCCTTTGCAGGAGGAATTTTCCTAAATAGCCACCCTTAAACCTCCCTGGCACAGCTTGAGGCCATTTCCCCATGTTCTGTCTCTCGTTATTCAGGAGAACAGGCCAGTCCCAATCTGGATGCACCCTCCAGTCAGGGAGTTGTAGAGAGCCAGAAGGTCTCCCTGAACCTCCTTTTCTCCAGGCTGAGCCCTCTCCAGCTCCCTCAGCCCCTCCTGGTGCTCCAGCCCCTTCCCCTGCTCCGTTCCTTTCTCTGCTCACACTCCAGCTCCTCAGTGTCTTTCTTGCAGTGAGGGGCCCAGAACAGACTCCCAGAATCATGGTGCCTCAGCAGTGCCAGCACAGTNCACAGGGTGCCCAGAGCAGCTGTGGCTGCCCCATCCCTGAAGTGTCCAAGGCCAGGTTGGATGGAGCAACCTGGGATAGTGGAAGGTGTCCCTGCCATGGCAGGGGATTTGGAGCTGGATGATCTCTAAGGTCCCTTCCAATGCAGACCATTCGGTGACTGCGATTCCCTGGATTTTCCACTTCCTCCTCAGAATCCCCGTGTGCCCCTTGCGCAGTGCGCGCTGCCGGCTCCCTGCGGTGCTGTCCAGGGTCCTGACGAGCTGGCCCTGCTCTGCCAACGAGCCTTTCCACGTCGAGACCCAGTTCCAGGCTCTTGCAGCTTGTCCGAGACAGAACCAGTCCAGTGGGGGCGTTTCCTGCTGCTTTTGGCTTAATGGGTTTCTCTAAGGGAACTGTAGTTTCTGATAACATCCAACAATTTATGAGGATGAGAAACTGGCATTGATTTTTGCATAGGTCTTCAGTATCCCTAAACCAACTTTTTTTTTAAGCTTTAGCTACTCCCCATATGAGGGTGGTGAATTTTCCTCCAGCATAATCCAACCTGAACTTGGCCACATTGTAAACTCTGAAAACTTTAGTAGACATGAGTACTGAGCTACTAAATTACTGCATTGATGTTCCAGCCATGGATGCAGTGTCTGTACAGGACAGCTCTGTTTCCCATAGATGTTGCCTCTCACTAGGGTGGTGCTGACAAAAGAAGGCAGGAACTGAGAGGGCTGAGAGACTCTCTGCTTTGCTCAGACCTGCCTGGTGATGTCCATCTAACACAGAATTAGGAACTGGCTAGGCTGGAGAGGCAGAAGTGAATAAAGGTGGATGGTGAGGTGAGAGAAGGAGTAGTTCAGGTCCCAGAGAGAGCTCCTGGGAAATGGAAAACACATTGTCAGTCAAATGAGAGGGTACTGTTAGTTTGTATCTTCCCTCCTGCTGTCTGGACACTTGCAGAAGTTTGCTGTCCAAAAAGCATCTTTTGAGGAAGGGCTTTCCCTCTCCAGATTAAGATAAAAGAGTTGTTCTACTTTCAGACTGGATAATCTTGGATAATCTTAATGATTTCATGATTCTGTAAGGCAGTTAAAAGCAATACAGTGCCAGCCCTGTCTAAATTAAATTTGGGGTGAAAGAAGAGGATTAAGAAAACCTCTTTTATAGCAGGGATTGGAAATCAGCAAACTAAGATCATCTGATTACTGATTTTCATGGACTGAGAATAGCAGTGTGTGACTAGAAGTACATAAATGTACCATGGTGTTGATGCACTATGCTGAGAACCTAATTCCTTTCTGCAATTTTAGACTGGGGCAAAACTCAGACTGGGGCTGTCCTCACCTTAAGAAGATCAGAATAGTGGGGATTCCACCACTGCCCTGGGCAGCCTCTGCCAGGGCTGGGTGGCCCTTTGCAGGAGGAATTTTCCTAAATAGCCACCCTTAAACCTCCCTGGCACAGCTTGAGGCCATTTCCCCATGTTCTGTCTCTCGTTATTCAGGAGAACAGGCCAGTCCCAATCTGGATGCACCCTCCAGTCAGGGAGTTGTAGAGAGCCAGAAGGTCTCCCTGAACCTCCTTTTCTCCAGGCTGAGCCCTCTCCAGCTCCCTCAGCCCCTCCTGGTGCTCCAGCCCCTTCCCCTGCTCCGTTCCTTTCTCTGCTCACACTCCAGCTCCTCAGTGTCTTTCTTGCAGTGAGGGGCCCAGAACAGACTCCCAGAATCATGGTGCCTCAGCAGTGCCAGCACAGTGAGCTGTTTAATGAATGCTTAGAAAAGCATTTGGCTTTCATGATAAATCCTGTGCATATTGCTTATTTTAAGTGTATTTAAGCAACTTTGACTAGGAATCAGTTTAACACAGAGCATTTGCATGTTCTGTGTTAACACTTTTCTCACAGAACAGATCATGGAAATAGTGTACATGGGCTTTTTTGAGGGGGGGGGGGTTGGGAGAGAAGAATCAGTTTGCTGCTTCAGATTAGCTCTGTATTAACTGTGGAGGAAGTTATCTACATTTCCTACAGAACTATTAATCTGTTAATGTTAAATGTAAGCATTAAAGTGGAAGAAAGGAAGAGCATGCTGGAATAATATATAAGATAAGCTGAGTAAAAAAGATAATCCCTAAAAAAAGAGATCTAAACAGTTCTAGAATCATGGAATGGTTAGAGTTGGAAGGGACCTTAAAGCTCATCTCGTTCCACCCTCCTGCCATGGACAGGGACACCTTTCACTGGACCAGATTGCTTCGAGTCCTGTCCAGCTTGGCCATGGACACTTCCAGGCATGGGGCAGCCACAGCTTCTCTGGGCAGCCTGTGCAAAGCCTTCACCAGTCTCACAGGGAAAAATTTCCTCCCAATATCCAATCTAAGCCTACTCTCTCTCAGTTTGAAGCCATTCCCCCTTGTCCTGTCACACCATGTTCTTGTAAATAGTCTCTCTCCATGCATGTCTAAGATGACAGTGTCTTAACAAAAAAAGTTGAAGCAAGCCTTGCAGATCAAGGCACTGTGGCAGGGGAGAAGTAGGTCCTTACTTCAGCAGTGATTTTAAAGGAGAAAAAAAGCAAATTGTGAAATTGTCGATAAGCCATTTACAAACCCACATTTTCCCAGCCATGGGATGTAGAGTGGGTGGTACTTCTGTTCCTTACCCCCTTTATGCTGCACTATGCATTTCTTTGCTTCTGCACATCACAGGCTGTGCCTACTTTTGATTGGAAGTGAGGCTGATTTACATAAACAAGAGAGGAAAAGAGGCAGTGTTACATGTGCAATAAATGGGAAAACAGTGATAAGGAAATAATGGATGAAAATGCCCAGCTATTTCCTGAGGGTAAAAAGCATCCTTAGTGATTAATACAGAAGAGGAGCCTCGCCCTTAGTGCTAAGTCTTCTCAACTGGGCCAACAGGCTTGAGGACATCATTTCTGCCCCTCACCAAGGGTAAAGTGAGTGGAATAACACTGCAACAAATCACCAAGGGATCTTACTAATAGTATCATTAAAATCACAGCACATCCTTTGTCACTGTAAATGTTTGTGTGTCATCCAGCTGTTGGCTTCACTCTCTTCTCCTTGCCATGTAAACTCTTCCTTAGTGGAATTGTTTATTACTACATTTAGACAGACCTTGGCACCTCCTATCAACTGCTCTTTAGGTCAACATGAAATTTTGGTTTAGGAGCAGGTTTTTAACCACATAGTTTATAAAGTGGTGCAGTTCCTGTCTTTGCCCCAAGCCCATGTCTGTTTGATGATACCAAGATGTGTCTGGAAGAGTTTTGTCCTCAGTTCTGTGTATTTCTCATTGCCAGGGCTTTTTTCCTAAATTGCAGCCATCTGTTGTGAGTCTGCACTCCATGGGTTAAAGTGTATTTTTATATTAGGACAAGCTTTCATTATGTTTTCCCTCTTTCCCCCTTTCTCCCACCCCCCAGTTTGGAACTTTAGGCTTTCTAGTTAAGCTTTTATGGTGGCCACAAACAGGTGCGTGCTTTACAGAGGGTCTCATTCTGCAGCTCCCACTGGCATCCCTGGCCTCCTGAACTCCCTTTTGCTACATCCTTCCCCCTCAATAATTTTTTATGAATGATAGCTTTTCAGCGCCCTGGGAACAGCTTGTTGGGAAAAACACTCTTTGTGGGGTGCAGTCAAATCCTACACATTTCTCCAAGGGTTTTTTATGAAAGGACTGGTTCTGTGTTGCAGGTATGACGTACGTGTGGACTCCCCCTCCCTGCTGCTTCTCCCACCTCCTGCTTCTGTGATTCACTGGGATAAATTTGCTTTTTAATAATGCTGGTAGACTCTCGCCACAGGTGCTTCTCAATTAAAATCCACTTTGTTTAAAAACTGAAGGCTTGTTTAACTGAGCCCCTGGGGAGAATTGTCAGATCCCAGGATAGGTGACACAAATAGATTGGTGACCCTCTAGAGCTGCATTGAAAGTGCCATATCCTGGGGTACCGGGGGGCAGCGTCGCTCTGAAAACAAATCCGCACGTTTGAGAAACCCTGGGTGGAATCCCTGGGACTTGTTTTCAGTGTGGGGCCTTTTTAATCCATCTTTTGGCATTTGGTTTTGTTCCTGCTACCCTTCTCACACCCCCTCCCCCAAGCACTTTCACCTTCTTTTTAGTACTGATTTAGCTATTTAGAAAATACAAAGGTAAAAGGAACATTTTATTTTTTTCCAAGAACAGTCTCTCTTTTGTATTCTAAAGATATTTGCAAGGAATTAATTGGAATGGCAGAGTAGGGTGTGGAAAAAATATTTGGAAAAAAAGAGAGAAAGCAACTTGAAAGTGAATTCTTTTTTTCTTTTATTTTCTTTTTAAAGAGAAAGGAAAATGTACTTTTGAGTGATCTGATCTTTCCCCTGCCTTCTCAGATGTGTATTTTTAGCATTTTGAACACATGTAATGTTCTCAGATATTGCTTACCAGAGCACTTTGAAATAACTACAGAGGGTGGATGGGATGACTCAGGGGACTGGTAATTGAGTGCGGAGCCTTTTCACCTCGAAGTCCCCAGTTTGAGTGGAACCCAAGTTGAGAGCGACCTCGTGGTTACCCTCAGATGGGTGTTTAGTGGCCTGTCTGAAGCGAGTTGGTGGTCCCAGTCCAGCTCTTGGCAAGCGGCTGCCACATCACAGCGACCGCGGCCGCACTTGGTGCCAATTATCAGCCGGGCTGGCAGTGCCGGCAGCCGGGGAAGGCTGGAATTAGCCCGTGCTGCTCCTGCTGTCAGAGGTGGTCCCTCCTGCTCTCAGAGCCCTGCAGCAGCAGCAGCAGGGGCTGCTAGCCCTGTGGCATGTGTGCTCCTGCTCTCTGGGGAGGTGGCAGCTCCTCCTGCTCCCAGTGCTGAGCTGCGTCCCCGTGTGGGTTTGGGTTTCCTTTGCCCTCTGCAGGTTGTCAGTCCCTGGGTTCAAGGGTGTGCATGGGGATTGAAGTCTCCCACACACCCTTTGTCAGTTGGATTAGTCTCCTGACATCTCTGCTAAGCATGCCAAAAATAAGATTCTTCGCATTTGCGAGTCCAGAAAAGAGAACAGAACTGGGGAAAGGGCCTGGAGCACTAGGAGCAGCTGAGAGAGCTGAGGGGCTCAGCCTGGAGAAAAGGAGGCTCAGGGGTTCTTCCTGCTCTCCACTATTCCCTGATGGGAGGATGCAGCTGGGGGAGTCAGGCTCTGCTCCCAGGAAGCAAGGGACAGGACAAAAGGAAATGGCCTCAAGCTGTGACTAGAGGGGTTCAGGTTGAACATGAGGAGGAATTCCTTCACCAAAAGGGTGGTCAGGCATTGGCAGGGATGGCCCAGGGAGGTGGTGGGGTCCCCATCCCTAGAGGCGTCCAAGGAACAACTGGACGTGGCACTCAGTGCTCTGTCTGGGTGACAAGTCACAGGCTGGACACAATGACCTTGGAGGTCTTTTCCAACCTGAAGAGTTCTGTGAGTCTGTGATTTCAGTCCTTTTGTTTGATAACAGTAGTCACACTGGTGGTAACTCTCAGCTCCCAAAGTTTCCATAGCACCCCATTATTTTGCAGTCCTCTTTCTGAGGTGGTTTTACATTTTATCTCTGAGAAAGTTTTTTTCTGAAGCTGAACTAAAATGCAGTAATTTTGAAAGTGTGAGGATAAAATAGATAATTCTATCCCTTTAAAATCCCTTGCAGCTGAAAAAAAATCTTGCATAAATACCTTGTATTTTGTGAGTTTTAGAGTATAACCCTCACAGAGATTCTGAATGCTGCTTTAATGGATTCCAAAGCCCACAGAGGATCCTTCTGCTGACAGCAAGATTTTGGCTTGATGCACAAATCTTATCTGTGGCAATCTGTTTGCAAGATCATGACAATTTTCACATGTAAAAGAAAAGTCAAAGTAAATATGGTTTACAACATTTTAAGCTATATTCTGAAAAGGGGGAATTCACTTTTTGCATTCTAAATTTCATTCAAGAGAACAATAGTAACACAATTCTTATCAAAATACAGTGGGTTTTCTCCCAACTACTAAACTAAATCCCTTAGAAACCCATTTTTTATTTTGTGCCCCTAACTCTTAATGTTAACTGTGAGTTCTGTAAAAACAGACATTTCTTCGAGGTATTGGCAGCCCAAACAGAGATGCTGTAACTCAATGTAATGAGAGTTACCTTACGAGGATTTTTTGCCTCTGATTTGAGACAAATGACTGAAGTCAATAGCACAAATAGAAAGGATGTAGATTTTAAAGCTTTTGATTCCTGATATTGGTAAAATGGTAAGGAAGATTTTGTATAATAGAAGATGTAAGTATTGCCTGTTGAAGAGGACTGGGATGCAACTTTTAGAATCTGTAGTTTAGGTTGGGGTAACCACCTGCTGTGCACATCCAAATATCTGGTCAGGTTAATTTCCTCATTTCTGGTCCCTCACTGATAGATGATTTGGCCAGGCTTCACTGGGAGGGATGGATTTGGGTTATCTTTGCAGAATATGGTTTCTTTTTATCCAGAAGGAGGATATAAGGTGGGAGAGCAGCTTTCTGTCTGGGAACAGCACTGCTGGCGAGGAAGGGGAGCCTGGCTCAGGGCTTTCTCTTCTCTTTTGGACAAGCTCAGGAAATTAACTCTTGGAAGAGTCTACAAAAGGGTAATCCCATGCTTGGTGTCTTGATCACTCCAGAAAAGAGTCCTGAAAACCTGTCTTGGAGCACAGTGGAGGTGCTGTAAGTCTGCAGGAGACAGAGTCTTCTAAATAATGATGGTTTTATGGAGGAGATGGCACTTCGTCTCACCAAGGAAGGACATGGAAAAAACTGAAGTGGTAACAGTTGGCAAGGTCACTCTGTCTTATTGTCTCAAGAATGTCTGGAAGGAGGCCTCCAAACAAACCAAAGCCCTGGAAGTGAGGCTATCACCATTTCTTCCTGCTCAAATCAAATTCTTGTTCAAGGCATTTCCAAATAAGGGTGAGGAACTGAGCACTGCAACCGCAAGATGACAGTGCAAGGCTGTTAAAACCGACTCCTTTTTCTTCCTACTTAAAATAATCCATGTCCAGCCATGAATCAAAGTTCCTCTGTAACCTGCCGTGCTCCAGAATAGACTGACAGGAACATACACAAATCCTCCTGGAAAAATAAATGATGAGAAAAGCTTCAGCTGGCAACTCAGAGTAAGAACGATTAGCAAGTTGCACTGTTGACTTAACGTGATTTTAATCATGGGCTAGTTGTTCATCTCAAGGCTAAAAATGCCAGGATGTGGCTCTTGTGTGAGCACAAGGCACACAGAAAGCACATGGCAAAAGTAGCATTTGCATCATGGTAACAGTAGAAACAAACAAAAAAAGGGGACAAGGGGCAGAATTTCCTGGGTAGTATGAATTAGCCTGAAATAAGCAGAGCTTTACTAATCCATACCCTTGAAACCCTCCCCTTCAGCTTCCCAGTGTTACAGCAGCAGTGAGCCATGGAATAGTTGTTGAGATGCCTCACTGATGTAAAAAATCAAACTACTGTGCTGCTGAGGGAAAGAAGAGAAGAACACTTTTAGCCTGTAAGATTAGGGCAGTGCTGTCAGGGCAGGATCAGCCTGGAGTTTGCCAGTTCTTGAGCCCACTTACACTTTGTATAAACTTACAAATATTCGGGAAACCTTGCAGTGATGTTTTGATTTCAAAAGCTATCTGGCGGCCTAAGTGTCCATACCCAACAATTAAACCAATAAATTCAGAGGCCAGTCTTTAAAGTTCAGAGCTTCAAATGCTCCCACTCGTGCATTATTCATGGGCTTGGTTTTTTCCTTTGATATCTCTCTATGGTGTGATCTATATAGCAGAAAAGAACCCACATCTGTCTGTTTACACCACCCTGGAAATTCCTGTGGGCAACCAAAAAAGTCAACCACAAATAACTGCTGGGCTACCAACAAACATAGTATCTGGAGTGCCTCCACCCACCTGCCATCAGGCAGACTTCTAAATCTCATTCAAAATGGGAAAAGTCACATCGGGGTGGGAGGGAGAAGAAAAGGGAGGGTTGGGGAGAAAAACTAGATTGAAAGACTAACCCAAAATTAGCAGAACTAGGATTTTTGCCTTTTTTTTTTTTTCACATGGAATAGGTCACATGTGGGCCCTGAGCTCAGCATCATGGCACAGCACAGTGGATGTGCTTCAGTCAGATCCTTTGAGTTGTTGTGACACTGGGCACTGAACCCATTTGTGCTGAAAGGGAACAGGTTCTTCTGAGCTGTGTCTTGAGGAAAGGTGAACAGAAAACATCTTGTAAACCATTTGGAAAATTCATGGAAGATTCTCCAATAGGATGCTGGGAAAGACTGTGAATTCCTGTTTTGCTTGAGCCACTGGGGACTCTAGTAATTCTCACTTTAGCTGCAGGGTCTCTTTACGTTGTTGTGAGTCTTATTGGAGAGAGTTACAATTTCCATTGGCTTGAAAAGCTTCCCAAATCTTCCTGTGATTACTTCAGTACCAAGGCTTTTGCTCACCCAGATATTTTCATGTACCTGAACTAAAGCATTTGGGTAGTGTTCTCAAAATCAATGGAAGTAGTTACACACTTAAAAGTAGGCACTCACAAAGTTGAGTCTCATCCTCTGATCCTTTAATTCTTGAGAAGTATGGAAAATACTCTGATTTATTAAGCTGATCCTACACAGTTCTACTTGATTTGCAGTGTTCAGCGAGCTTTGATTGTCATTTACCTCACACTGATATCCAGTCACTTGGATGTTTAACTTGATTTATGACTAAAAAAATAAAGCCATGGTGCAGATGGCATGAGGATTTCATTGTCCATAAACAGCTTTTCAGTCAGGTGTTACATCTATTTCTGAGGCTTTAATTTTGGGGGTAATTTCTCCCCGATGCAGATCATCTCGTGCTGGAGTGTACCACGCTGATGTTGACTTGCCTGCTTGGAAGTTTGGTAGTCTTACAGCTTATATTTCCTGAATCTGGGGGACAGCCTTTCCTCTTCCATTTTTTCTGAGAAAGGGGTGCCTTTTTGACTCATCTGGGCTTTCTCCCTTGTTCTGTTTACTCTGTTGCAGAAGATGGACACAATTGCTCCATTTCGTTCAAATTAGAAGTAGTGCTGGGGTCCCTGGCAAGTTCCCAATGCAGGTCTCAGATGACTTAAATGCTTCCCATGGGTACATTGACACATTATTGAGCAATTACATTCTCTTGTGGCAGTCATCTGTGGAATAAGTAAACTGCCTCTGTGAGCCCCACGGTGATATCATGCACCATAAATGCATGCTTGGCCTCCATTGTGTCAACAATCCCTCACGTTCTCAAAGGCAGAAATGTGAGTGCAATTCTCAAACTACACTGACTAATAAACAGGTTAGTTTTATTACTTCTTTCTACCTTGAAGGGCAAGATTAAATTTAATTTATAAGGCTACCATAAAAGGAGATGGCATATGGGTAAGTATAAAGTGATTATTTGCTTATTCACTGTAAATATATTAATTTGGGGTTTGGGGAGTGAAAAGGGAGGCCAGCAGAAGAGAGTGACTTACATTTAGATCTTTTATTTTCTTCTGGCTAGAGGAAGGTTGGTCATGAAGATCATTTTCTCATCAATAACTTTGGCAAGACTATGATATATTCTACAGATCATTCCCAGATCTGCTTGCACAAGCAGAATATTTATGCAACAACATGTCAAGTAATGCTCTCCTGAAAATTAGGAGATCTTAGTGTAAAGTTAATGGTGTAATCAGTCTTTTTTTGCCCTCTCCCTTTAAAAAACTTGTGCCTAAATGTTTTGTAAAGCTCTGAAAACTCCCAAGGACAGAGTGTAACTAAAAAGGTGACATAACTTCTTGTGTACTCATTAAGAGCATACACTAGCTGTCATTAATGAGCCAGCCTGTGCTTTGGTGCTTTCTTCAGCCTTTGTGTGCCATGCAGTGATGTGTGCTTGAGCTGATCACCCTCAGCCCAGCACCTGGGAGTTTGGGGTCCCAGCACACACAGCTGGGCCATGTCCAGCTCTCACCCACAAGCCCCCCCAAGTCCTTCCTCAAGGGCTGCTCTGGATGACACTGTCCTCTGATAAATGTTATGGCCACCAGGCATGTTGAGACCTCTGAAAGAGAGAAGTCCAACACTCCTGCCTGAATCACCCTGAAGGTGGATGTGGCAGTGCAGGGTGCCCTACACATGAGGCCAGTCAGTTTGTTTTCTGTGGGTCCTTGTGGTGGCTGGGGACAGAGCACAGATCCCAGTGTGCTTTTCAGGCTTGTACAGTGTTACTCAGTCTGGTTGAATGACTACCCTCTGCTTTGTCATCAGAGAATATTTATGACCGTCGAAGGAAGGCTGAGTTCCTGGAGATGGGGTAACACATGGCTTTCTGCTGCCAGACAAAGAGTTCCTTTCCGTGGTCACACCAATGTTTTTTCATACTCCCACGGACACCACAACTTTTTTGGATAAGGAAGAAGATGATGGAACACAGATGAGGGAAAGAAATGGCCTCAGAGAACTTGGATACGTGGGGGTATTTTTACCCTTTGGGGTTTTTCCTTCCTGAATTTCAATGAGTGACTTATTGGAAACTTCTCTGGGTTTGAAGTGGTTTTTTTCTTGTTCCACACACACGAAACTGTTTTGGGTTGTTTTGTTTGTCTTTGTTTATAATGCAGCTGAGATAGGGTGACTTGATATTTTTAAAATAGAAAACTGATGCCTTCTGAGGGAATGGGGGGAAGAGAGGAGGACTTTACTAGCTGGAAACATGGGTCATGCCAAGGAGAATCTGTGACTGTGAAGGTTGTGCTGGATGTGGGGGGGGGAGGATTTGGTGAAAGCTGGTATGGAGCCAAGAGTAGTGCTGCTTCTCCTTGGGTGCTAAATCCGCTGATGGTTCTCCAAATGCCAGATCCCAAGGGTCCCTGCACCACAGCCACATATCTCTTTTTATTAACTCTTTTTTCCCCTCTTTCTTTTAAGGGAAATGCTAGATTAAACTTTTCCAACACATGGCATTGGAAACTATCAGGCCCTGAATGCCAAGCAGTTGCCTTCTATTTCACTCACTGACATCCTGCTATCCCCTATTGCTCCATGAAAATAAATGTAAAAGAAAAAAAAAATCTTGTCTCTTTGGTGAGGTAAACGAATGGGATTCCAGATCCAGTTTTTGAGTTGCTCAGATACAGAGCCCTCCCAGAAAATGCTCGGCATCTCATTTTGATCATTGCTGAAGCCTACAAGGCACTGGGAGTTCAGGAGCATCTTCTGGAGCCTGTAGCATGCTGGAGGCTGCCCAGCACAGCCTGAAGTGACAGCAGGTTTTCAGAGAAGGAAATTGTCAGCGAGTTGTCCAGTGCATTGTGGAACTGGAGAATGATATGTCAATGACAGAGTGTCTTCCAGGGTTGCCCAAATGAGCAGCCTCCAGGAGAGGCCTCTCCTCTTGATGCCTGTTGGGAAAAGCACAGTGCTGTTTTCCATGTTGTGCAATTAAATTAATGAATAGTATAAGGTATTCTACTTTTTCAAAACCATCACCCTCAGGATAACTTAATAGTTTGAAAGGAATATTTCCTTGGCATTTCTGTGTCTATATTAAAAGTAATATGCAGATGCTAATATCACTGTAGAGTAAGTCTCTTTGATGATAATCCTCTTTCCTTCCTGTGCTGCCACTGCCATCCCACAGCTTCTGGAGTTTTCTATGGGAACTATTCCAGCTGGAGACAGGGATTAGAAATTAATGAAATAGATTCTGTTGTTCTGAGATTTCTGAATAACACGTTTGCACTGGTGCTGATGGGGTTCAAACACAAGTTTGGATAGGCTTTGCTGGCTCCCACAGGTGGGCTGAGAGAGAGGGAGAAGGTGGCATTGGGTTTACATATCCATTATCACCTAATTTTGATTTTGTTGTTCTGAAATAATTGAGATTTCATATATTTTGAGAATTTTAGCAAAGGTACACTTTTGCAGATGCACTTCAAACATCAGCAGATGCTGAGAGCGCCAGGAAATGTTGGACAGGGCACTGTTGCAGTCATCCTTTCTACCACTTCCTCTCAAACTGATGTAAACAGATGCATGTTTTTATGTCCTTTCCCTTGGGAAAGGGAGAACTCTGAGCTCAAGTGATCAATATGTGGCTTTTCCGTGGTTACTTGGGAAACTTCATCCCGGAAATCTTTTTTAATCACAAGTTATCTTGCATCCTCTGACAGGATCCAGATTTTTGGGTTTTGTCTACTGTAAGTTGTAGAATCTGGCTAATAGGAACAAATTTGGATGAGCTGGTTTATGCAACAATAAACACAGGTATGTGTGTTTGTGAAAACTAAAGAGTTTAAAAAGGGAAATAATTGCTGTTCTTAAAATAGTGAATAATTTTAGATGTACTGTAGACTTCCATATTCATTTACTGCTCCTTGCAGACATTTTTCATGTTTTATCTTTTCCTTCAGCATTTCTAGCAGGTTCATAGAAGCTGGATTTGATGGCTTCTGGCACACCATTATTCCTCTTCACTTAGGAAGACCCTGAGTGAGGCAGTCCCACATGAACATGAGGTGCAGTGGCTGTTTTGTGGTGATCAGTGCCAAGACAGGCTTGTGTGCAGTTCCTGGGTTGTACTTCTGATTGTATTGCAGCTCTGGACAAATCACATCTGGGAGGTGTTGGAGGGCACACATCTGGTGTTTATTTCCCACTAACACTCAGGAACATGAGTGGTTAACAGCCAGTTGTATTTTTCTGAATCCCTCCCATGCAGTCTTTCAGTTTCCATGTTCTCAGTTATTCCAAATAATAGGTGAAGGCTTTGGGATTATCTTCTCTGGAACTGAAGCTCTGCAAAAATATACTTGCCAAGCTCCCTCCAAGAGCAGCTGCAACTCATTCCTACAGCTGGAGCTGCTGGGCACCAGGTGAGCATGGGCCTCCCAGACTGGGTAGGAAAGGGGTTCCTGAGCCACAGCTTCCCTCTAGACACTAATGGATGGGTGATACTTTGCACACCATGCTGCCAGATTTGCAGGTTTGACAAAAAGATTGTGAGGCAGATTGCTCAGGAGGCTGGGAGGAGGTGGGGAGTCTGTGGAATTGCATTGGTAGGACAGGAGAAAGATGGGATGCAAGTGCTGTGTGTCTGGGAGCTGTGCTGGGAGATGCTCCTGGGCCTTCCCCCAGCTTTGAGGGGGGTTAGGACTTGTGAGACCAAACATGGGGGTCGTTGGAGGTGAGAGCTGGTGTTTTCTAATGGTATTGAGAGCAATTTTAACAAAGCCAGCTGAGGGCAAGCACTACATACAGGTACAAAATAATAGCACTTGTCAGAAGGCACAGTAGACCTGTGGTACACACAATGGAGAGGAATTGGGAGTTCTTGGATCAGGTTTTTACTGTGCCACAGACTTCCTGTGTTACTTTCAGGTTACTTTAATCTCTGCTTCACCATCTGTGAAGCAGCCAGGCTTGGAACAGTTTGTGTCTCTGGAAGCATGTATCTAATTCAGCTGTTATTATCAAAGTTAAATATTAAAGAACCGTTGTGTTATCATAGGATAAAACCATGCCACAGCATTTTCACTGTGAACTTTGTTCTTTTGCTATTTCACTGTTCTTTTGCAGTTTTCACTGCACAGAAGTATGTTAGGCAGAAATTCATGATGTGTGTTGTGCGAGCTGGAGTTGTAGATTTGATGTCTGACACTAAAATAAGAGACACATGTTAAATGCCACTAGCAAGACTTCAAGGCTGATTGTTCAATAAAGTGAAGCACAAGTCTGGGCATTGAAAGTAAACAAATAATATAAGACTTTGTAGGGATCAGCCTTCCAAAGCTGTTTGGAAAGTTCCATAACTTGTGTCTAACTGTAGGCACTCCTCATCCCCTTGGTGACAGGCATGCTGCTCTGAATTCATTGTTCAAACTTCCATTAATATTCTGTGTCAGAGAAGGAAGTAACTTAGATAAGATCAATTTTCAAACATGTTTCTTCAGGAAAGAACTGAAGAGCAGTCCTGAAGAATACCTGCTGGAATGGAAAAATTCTGATCTTTGGGAAAATAAAGGAACTGCTGTTTAAGATGAAAAATGTCAATATGTTTGCAGACAGGTGAGTTTGTTTGCCAGACTTGTCTCCTGTGCAGCCTGCAAGTCTTTCTTTGGAAGTGCATGGTCAGTTTATGAGGAGGTGCTTTCAGTTTTAGGAAGCACTGGTAAATGTCAAGTGATTCACATTCTTCCCACGATGGAACACGGAAACTTCCTGTGACAATTGGCAATTTGTCCCTGTGGGGGAGAGGATGAATGAAGTTCAGGTTGGGCTTAATTGTGTTTTTCAGTATTCATTGATACTGTGGGAGGTGGTAATTACCTGCTTGAAGTCTGGAGTGGTGTAACTCCCCAGTAGACATCTACAACACAGTCCCATACACCTGAACTGGCAGGGATTTGGGCAATGTGGGGCCATTCATGTGCTGTCCCCAGTCCCACCCTGCAGTGTCTTTGTTCTAGCTGATGAGAATTTTACAGCATAAAGCCAGCTTCTGAGGGCTGGAACCCTGAGAGCCACATCTTTTCTCACCCCTCCAGCCCTAAGCAAAGTGTAAAATGATCCACAGACGATTTCAGACTGGTTGTGAACAACTCCAGAGCAACTTTCTTTCCAAGATCTACAAGGTAGGCCACATTCCAGAAGCTCCCAAAAGCATGCCTGGTGCCTCTGAATCAGGGAGGTATGTATGGAGAACCATTCACCTTTAGTGGAAAAGAAAAATCCCCCATATTCTTTGAAAGGCCGTTTGTAATGCAGCAACTGTTAGAAACGTCCAAACCAGAGAGCTCCTCCAGCTTCTGGAACAGCTACATCTCTGCCTGGTTGTGCTCTTGGATGGTTTGGCACAGCTGTTGCAAAGCAGAGCCTTGCTCTGAGGCACCTCCATATCCCTGCCTGGTCTGCCAGGACCAGTGGGGCTGGTGGTGTCTTGAACCTACCTGAAATAGTCGTGTTCTTTACTGCAGTAGCATCTTCAACAGTTTCTGCTGTGCTCCTGCTGCTGGCAGAGGTTGCATTTTGTGTTACTGGGCTTAAATCAGCATATCTGGCTATGGTTTGTATCATTCTGTGTAAATGTGAGTCTTTGGAGTCTAAAATGCTTGGGATGTCTTTCTTTCAGTGAAATTGTCAGGAAGAAAACACTGTTAAAAAGGAGTCATAATTTAAATTTAAGGCTTCAGCTGAGGTCTGCTGCACTGCAGGTTTTCACGTGGAGTTGCACAGCCATAGACTTTCAGCCACACAGAGCCCTGCAATAAGTTAGACAAGGGGCACTGAGGTCTCCTACAGGAATCCCATTGCCAGGAGAAGCTTGGTTTGTGCAGGAACCTCCCAAAGGAGTAGCAAAGTCACTGCTTATAAGGGCCTGCTAGACTTTATGTGGTGGTAGTATAATAGGCTTTGGAAATATGTATTATAATGGATTGTGTGTGATCTAGTAAGTCCTTTCTACCTGTCTTTCCTTATACATGTGCTGAACCTTAAATACCACATGACACTTAATCCACACTGTCAGGCAGAAGGCTTAATTTTAAATTACTCATTTTAAGATCAAACAGTTTTTGTGCCTGATAGCGTCTCTGACAGTGAAAGTTCACAGAATAATTTAATTTAAAAGCTAAAGCAACACACTAATAATACATGATATCTCACCAAACCCACAGTCATCTCTCTTGCAGCTGTTGGATTTGCCAAAAAAATAAAAAGCCATAGAATAATGGATTAAAGATGCTTTCCAGACTGAAAGCTTTAGGTAATGCACTACCAAAATATGATTCTTAACAGGAATATCATGAGGAGCATCATCATTTAGAAGCCTAGCCAGCAAGCACTGGATTAATGTATTTTTGTTGTTATCGTTGCAGGCTGGCAGTACTTCTCTCCAGATGTACCATTTGGCACATGAAGCAATTCTTTTCTTAGAAGGGGAACCTATGGTTTTGCCATGTAATGCAAAACACCAATGGAATCACTACATAAGCAAAATGCCAGCAATGGTACAGTGGTCCAGCCACAAATGTTAATGTATGTTAATTTTGTTTTATTTTTCCTAGTGTGTCATCTGTAGTACTGTATTTTATATCAGGACTATGGCTGGACTTTTTAGTATCAGATTTTTAAGTGTATTTTCAGCAAGAGATTTAAGATAGGAAACTAATGGTTGGGGTTTTTTTTCTACTTAATATGGATATAACTATAATTTTAGCTTGATTTTTGAGACCAGGCCAAATTTTCCCCTCAATTATAGCTGCTCTATCATTCAGCTGTATGCATCCACTTTTGATAATGGTACTCAAATGCACTGGAAAGCAAGTAGTTTACACTAGGACTGTGGCTAACATATGCCTTGCTTCCTGAGACTAACTAGGCCTTCAGATTTCTTTCAATTCATTTGTCAGATTAGTTTTATTATAGCACACAGAGTTTCTTTGTGGAAAGCAGTGCCTGGCCTTCCCATCTTCTGTGCTGTCTTATTTCTCTAATGGATCACCCCCAGTCCTTGCAAAGGCAGCAGCAGCAGCTCCTATGTGGCATCTGCTGTATTCCTGCTTACTTTCTGAATTTGTTCTATGCTATTGATGTTGTATGGAATGGAAAAAAGTGGCAAAAAGAATTATTTTCAGTTCCACTGTTTTTCTGGCAGCAGAAAAAGTGAGGAGGGTCTACATATTGAGGGCTTTTATCTATCATCCCTTTGCTTTTGCATGCAGAAGCAGAACATGAGGACGGGGGTTTCCTACAATGTCTTCTGCAAACCTTGTTGAGGTGGCCCCGAGTGTCATTCATGGGCACTGCAAGGCAGCCCTTTGCTCAGGTGTGCTCCAGTGTCAGGAGCAGCAGAAAGGTGGGGAAAGGGTGAGGAAAGAGAGGCACCCAAGGGTGGGGCTTGCACAGGTCCATGGAGACCTCAGCAGGAGTAAGCTCTGTCTTTTTCCTCTGTATCCCCATAACAATTGGCATTGCTAGAAGCTGAGAAGGAGCATCTCAAGGACAATTGTTCTGTTCTTGCTGTGCTCCTCATAAGCATCTACCCGGGTGTCTGCTGCTGGATACCATGAGAGGCAGGATTTTGGGTGAGCCAGTTGTTTTGCCTCAGCTGCAGGCACTTAGGAAGTACTTTCCTGAGATGGGCTCTTAGGTTAAGGAATCACCAAGCATGTTTCCTTTTCCCACCACTGTGGGATACTCCTGATGCTGTGAGATTTGTTTCTGGTTTCTAAGGGAATTGTGGCCTTACTTTCTCCTCAAGTAGCCATGAAATAGGACAGATGAGAGGCTGATTCCAAGGAGTGAGGGCATGCCCTGCACTCCCTGGGACAATCCTGCTTCTTGCCATGTTGGACCTGTCACAGTCACAGACTGAGTAAGGCTGGAAGGGACCACAGTGCTGTCAGCTGGTCCCACCTCCCTGCTGCAGCAGGGCCAGCCCAGAGCACGCAGCACAGGACAGGATTGTGTCTGGATGGTTCTGGAACGTCTCTGGACAGTCTGTTCAGTGCCCAGTCAGTGCCCAGGGAAGAAGTTCTGCCTCCTGTCCAGGTGGAACTTGCTGGGATCAGTCCCTGCCCGTGGCTCTGGTGCCACTGCTGGGCCCCAGTGAGCAGAGCCCTGAGCCCTCCCTGCACACAGGGACACCCAGGGCTCAGGGCCCCTCTCAGCTGGGGCTCCTCCCGAGGCTGGACAGCCCCAGCTCCCTCAGCCTCTCCTGTCAGGGAGATGCTCCAGTCCCGTCATCATCTGTTACCCTCCTGTTGCTCCAGGCCTTTCCTGTCCTGAGGACCCTGAACTGTCCAGGGTGTGCATGAGGTTCTGAGTTCCCCAGCTGCTTCTTGCAAGGACCTGAGGACTGTTCATTGGGAAGGTTTCTCCAGATGATCATTTGGAGACTCAGGATGGTAAGAATGGATTTTTTACCTTGCACAAACTATATTGTTGTATTTTCCTTGTCTTGCAGGTGAAGGACAGCAAAGGAGCAAGGACATTCCTCATGTCCCTCTGCCACTATCCACTGACTCTTTATGTGTATTACAGAGTTTCTTCCCATGAACAGGTCTACACTTTCCCTTGTCTGAAGCTTCCTATGGGATGAGCAGCAGGACACGTGCCTTCCTCCTAGCCTGGGCCAAGGGAGAAAAAGGAGACTGGCCAGGCAAACCACGTGTGTTTCCTTGGCAGGGTTGGTCTTTGCACTGGGGAAAGGTTGTCAGCTTGGGGAGAGAGCTGTGACATACTGCCCTGCCTGACTGCCCAGCCTGACCCCTGGCTTGGCTTCCCTGGGATTTTTCTGTTGGGTACAAGTGTCCTGTAATTCAAGCTTTGTGTAAGTGGGGTCATACTCTGCTCAGTAACGTTTCAGTAGATAGCAGGTTTCTTTCTAGTTAGTATGACAGATGTTTAGTTTTTTCCTGCCATTCACCAGAAATCTCACCTTTCTTCCTCCCATGTTAAGTAAGTCAGTTCTGGCTTTTGCCTGTCCATGCAGTCAGAAAATGACACCTTCTGGTTGCTCACCCCCTGCCTAAAAAGCAATGCAAGAGCAGCAGTAAAAAAAGAGAGTGGTTTCTCTCCAAGTTTCCAATTAAATCAGGTTGTGTGGCCTTTCCAGTTTGATTAACTCTATAGGTGAGATAGAACAGGTACTTTTCTTTGGGTTTTTTCTGTCCCATGAATGCTGGGAAAGAATTCAAGGAAGGCACTTAGTAGTGAGAACACTTTCCCTCTCCTGTTGGTACAATTCCTAAAATCTGGCCATGTTTTAAACCCTTGTGAAGAGCAAAATTTCATTGTTTCTCCTCTAGAGGATTTCTGCAAAGAAGTTAATCCTTGGTCCTGCTCACCCACAGGAGGGAAAAGGACAGTTTTAATGCTGTGCCCTGTTTTGCTTTCTCTATTTTCATTTTTTTTCTTTTTATTTCTCTTTGAAGCAAATAACCCAGGGCAAACCATGGTTGTGAACTACCCTGGGAGTTGAAGTGGAGAGAGCCACTGTGGTTGTGCTGTGAGCTCAGCCATGCTGGTCCAGCACTGAGGAGAAAAGGGATGCACATTCAGGGTAAACTACTTTTGAAAAAGTTACTGGCTAAATGTTTAAAAGTGTATTTAGTCTTTTCCCACTCCTGTTTGTATTGCAGAAAGTGATCCCCTGCTAGCTGTGGAGTGCCTGGGATGAGGGGATTGAGATAGACTATGAGATTACCCTTGGACTCTTTCTTCTTTAAGGCAAATGTTAAATACAGTTAAAGTTTGAATTGGTGTGTGACTCAGAGCACTGGCACTGCTTTACTCACTAGCATGTTATGATTAGGAGTCCACAAAAGAAATGTGGATTAGGCAATCAAGCTGTGCAAGACTTTTCCCTGTGGCACACCATCTGCTGTTCACGTTTGCTGTATTTTCATAATAACTGAACCTAACACAGTCTCCATTCCAAAGTTCATTCCATTTCTTAGTACTTTTCAGTTAGAGGTGGCTTTTCACACCTGGCTCTCATCCAAATTGCACGTTGAAGGCTTTCTATAGTTATACAAACTCAGGTTATGTTCTTTTCATTCAAAATCTTCCTTGAACCTGCACCTCAAGAATGCCTACAAATACAATTTTGTCTATAGCTTGTTGCAAGTACTTTTACAAGGCTGTTCTTTGTCTCTTTTGTCTTTTACTGTCTGCCTGAATCTCTGTCTTCTCTCTTGACCTCTTTTTTTGGGAGTACTCGGAGGCAACAGCCAAATTTACTTTCTAGGTGCATACAGCACCCAGATCCTTCCCCATAATGATACTCACTCTCTATACATCCAACAGCACCTGGTTTTTCCTGACAAGAGTTAGTCCTTTCCTTAAGAGAGGAGTTAGGTTGGTTTTTATGAGACTAGTCTTTTAGCTTAGTTACTGACTTGGTGTGTTATTAGAGCTTTGCCATCAAACCAGTGCTCCCTTCACATGAGGTTTCACCTAGAAGGGGTGTCAAGCTCCTTGGTGGGACACACCTGCAGGCTCTCCCCTTTGCCTCACACCTGTCCACGTGTCTTTGTCCAAAAACCTCAAGGCTGTTGCCTTTTATACTTTTATACTACTAGACTCCACTCTAAGTCTATAGCAACTCTTGGGTGAAGTTGGATTTGATGTACAGAATAGCATTATGTCATCAGATAGGAAAGTGCTGCTTAACCACAAAAATATATTTGAAATATTTTTCTGAGTAGATTTGTTGCTAATTATACTACATAAATTTAAGAGTGGAAACTCGGTTTCTCCATCATCATGGCTTGCATGTCTAACATTTTGCACTGAGCTTTGGAGTGCAGCTGAAGTGCAGCTCTCCCTGGAAATCTGTTTTTAATCTAACCCCATTTACTGGTTAAACATTTCAAATGAAATGTACTGAGCAAGAAAAAGAGGACTACTTTGTTTGGGGTATTCTATAGGCAGAAGATTGCCTGAGGACTTCCTTATTGACTGTACCTTATCTTGCTGTGTATCCAGTAACAGATCCAGTTTGAGTGTAGGTACCTCAAGCTCTGTTTAATTTTCTTTTTCTTTTTTTTTCATCTCCAACTACATGGATTAGAGCTATAAAGATGTTGGTCTAAGTCACAAGAGTTTTGGAGACCGGAAATACTTGATTTCAGTAGTTGAATTTAAAGTTATCTGAACGTAAATATCTCTTATCTAGACAGTGTGTAAATTGTGTATTCATCTAATTTCCTTTCCTTACTGGTTATCATTTTCCTTTGGTGAGTGGTTCATTTGGCTTCCTAAGCAGAACTAGACAAACTCCTAAATCACTTCATGCTTTCAGTGAGCTGTGTCACCTTTCTTTTTTATTTTCTTTAATCATTCTTTTCATGCTTCCGGAACAATTGAGCTGAAGTATTGGGAAAGTTTTCCTGTCATCTTCTGTGTGCCTGTCTCAAACTTCATACCTTAAAATTCAATGTTTTTGATATTCAGCTACTGTCTCATGCATGGGGGGGGGGTGTTGGGATTTCTAACAATGATATTTTGTGTTGGATTAAAAGGTGCAGCAAACACTGGAATTGTGAATACTGGAGTTATGTGCCCTTACCAGTCTGGGGACCTGTAACCTACTGCTGGAAATTCTTATTTAGGTTTCCCAGAGATAATACCTTGCTGAAATTCTCTGATAAATGGCTATTGTGTGTTTTTAAATAGTTTGTGTAGAGCCCAAAGCTGACTAAATTCCAGTGATAGTCTCAGTTTTCAAAAAGGATGTATGAGATGGATACTGTACTTGTATGGGCTTTTTTGCAAGTATCATATGTGGATATTTGTTCTAATACCAAGTCATTATAGCAATAAATACCATTAATATATTAATTCAATGCTTTGCAGAGGACATTTCTACTCTGAGAAGTCCTTCTGAAAAAATGTCACCTTTCCTCCATACCATTATCACTTTACAACACACCATTATCAGCAAATACCTGATACAATGTCCCAGTATGCTTGCTGGTGTGAAAGAAATTGATATTTATACTTTTATTGCTGCAAGCATTGCCAGAATGTATGGCTCTCTCAGTTTTTGAATATGTCTTGGCATTTTTAACTAACTTTTGCTATTGTGAATGCAAATCCTGCCTTTAAATTAGCATTGCTCTGCTTTATAGGAAAGAGGAAGTTGTCCATATTGAGTTGAAAGCAGGCTTTGGCTCCTGGAATTTCCACTCCCAGTGGTGCCACGGAGGCAAAATGAAAACCAGCTCAAATCCAGTCAATGTCCAGGTGAATTTTTCTCAGCTTGGCAAAACATAATTACCATGTTGTGTGACAAATTGGTATGAGGAATGATTCATGAACTAATGTCTCTAGGTTGACTGTATACTTTATGGTCACACAATTAAAAATGTTTTTTAAAGAAAGAATATTCTCCCAGAAGTACTAACTGGATCTTCTTACAGTCCCTAACTGGTCTCTGCATGTGCAAACCTGATGGTTCTGCATTTATCCCAGCAAGTTCTGTGTGGAGACTTATTTTCATCACAACTCTTGATGTCCTTCCAAAGCTTTTAAATTAAGAGGCTGACGTGCCCTTCTTTGAATATCCAAGTGAGACATGGAGAAAGGAGGTGGAAGTTTGGTACCATCTACATACATCTTAAATAATTTAAAAGCAAAGAGTGTAGGTGCAGTCTTGAAGTTACATGAAACCACCACTGCTTTAAAGATCTCTCTTGAACTCTGACCAAGCTGATGTATTAATTTACCAGCTGAAAAGCTTTGAAAAGCCTCATTTTCCACGCCAGCCAAATGAAAAAATGGTGTCCATCCTCTGGTTCTGTGGCCTTTGGGACTATTTTTTCTACATGATGTAAGGGATGGTCTCCAGTGCCACATGACCTTCCTGAGTAGGAATATTGATACACTTCCAGTTAGGCTGAGGCAGTGATTCACTTTTTGGTGGCATTTGTGCAGCCTCCCCTGCCAAAGTTGTGCAGCTGCTTCGTATTTCATCTTGGGAGTAGTGTTTCCTTGAAACCAGTCTTCAGGAATCCAGTGTATAACTTGGAGAGGGGGAGGGCATCCTCAATTTCATTCAAATTATATCCAGGACTTCTGTGGAGGAAAAGCCTTGGAGAAAGGGAAGAAGCCAGCATGCTATTAATGAAAACATTAGATTCCTTGCAGAACACCACTTCCCTTGCAAGGCAAACCCCAAAAAGAGGAAGAAGCCATTCTTGGGTTTCTGATTTCTGTGGCACTTTGAGCTGATTTGCAGCCATGAGAAAAGGTGCCAATATCTTTGTATTGTTTGGCAGAGAAAAGATTACCTTGTAACTCATCTTGTCTGGCTATGGCCTGCCACTGGATCATGACCAGGCTGATGGCAGCCTGAGAGTTTTAAAAGAATATGTTGGCATTTTATGAAAAGGGAAGTTATTACACTTGAAAGGAAGTAAAAACAAAACCAGAAAACTACGCTTGTCAGTTTTATGGCAGAGAGGCTGTAAAAATCCTGGCATGTTACTTCAGCCAATCCCTGCAACAAATTAGTGAACTAAATTGATTACAAAATCAAAGATGGATTTACATAAGCATTTGTGTTTTAGTTACCCTGCTCTTACAGAGTGTCAGACATTCAAAAGAGTCAACCCCATGCCCCTTACAGATAAAATTAGTTTACAGCCTAAATTTAGATGTGTAGCAGCAAGAAGGGAGCATGGAAAGAAAAGAAGAGCATGGGAAGGGATGGGACCTCCTGGGTCACTGGCTCCAGTCCCTCCCAGTCTCAGGAAACCACATTGTCTTACACTCCTTCAGACTGTGTTATGGTGTTCTGACATACTGTTAGATGGTACAAAAGATGGGCAGTTAAATTTACAGGTTTGTCCCAGTTCAGTATTGTTTTTGTCTGTCTCTCTTAACTGCAGGGTTGGACCCACGCTGGGGCTTATCACAGGTTTCTGCTGGTGGCTCTGTTTCACAGCAGGAGATGTGCCAGGGAGCTGGGCACTGTGCTGACAAAGGCAGCAGCTTTAGTGAGTATCAAGAACAAGGAGGATTCAGGGTAGCTCTTCCAGCAACCAGGAGGAGCATGAACTTGGAAAATAACATTTCCAAACGTTGTCATTTTTCTTTCTGTTCCCAAGCTGCTGTCAGAGGAGTGAAGCAAATCACTCCACCCTGGGAAAGCCTAACCTGCAGTGCAGCCTAGGGTAGGCCAAGGAGGTTTGGGTGCTGTGGGTAGGCTGAACTGACACCTGAGACAGCACATGCTGTGCCAGCTGGGTGGCATTCCATTCCCATGCTAGTAGCTCAGGTACTCCTATGTTGTGCACTACAGATCCCTGGAAACCATTTCTCATGCCATCCTTCAAAACCCTTCATTGATTTCTTCACCTTCCAGCTCATGGGGGAGTTCAGTGTATAGGTGAGGGTTACAAAGAAGGCTTGCTTGGTGAGTGCCATGGCCTCCAAAGCAGTTCTCAATTATTTTGCTTTATCAGTCAGAACTGTCAGCAGCAACTGTATGGCCTTAGCTCCAGAGAGGGCTGCATGGAGTTCGTAGCATTATAGCAGGATTTTAGTCAGGCAGCACAGCCAAAGAAAACAATGAAACCAGACTTCTTCTTGTGGTCAGAAAGAAACAAACAATTTGTTTTGATTGAAGGCTTGGTGCTGTGGAGAGGCCTAGAGTTCTGAGCAGCTGCACAGGAATTGCAGGGATAGGGGCTGGTGGTTGCCAACACAACTTACCTCTGTCACAACCAAACCTATGGCATGGGAAAAAAACCAACATGGTGATACAGGAGTCACAGCTGACATATGGGGAGCACCCCAGTGTCAGTTGTCAAAATCTCCAGTTGCTTCATGAAAGCAAAGGTGAGTAGAAGAATCAGAGCTGCCATTTAAAAATGAGATTTGCATAAAGCTGCATTGAAACTGCATCTTGGGAATTTGTGCAAAAGGAATTTCTGCAGAGCTTGTTGTTAAGGAAGTCTTGTGAGAAAACGTGCTGATTTTTGCTTTGAGGCCCTTGAGAAGAACTAAACTATGAACAAATGAAGTTTAGAGTCCGAGTTTCCTTTCAGAGCTCTACCATCCACCAGCTATCAGTCTGTAAGTCAGGCAGGCAGCTGTCTCTCTGTCCCTGTAAATCTGTGTGATGAAATGTGGCCAAGACCAGCAAGAGCCATGGATGAGGATGGGAATTGCCTGGCAGGGCCTCCTTGCAGCTCCAGAATACCATCAAGCTGTTCAAATAAAGATGAGCTGGGACAATGTCACAGCTGGCCGAGATGAGCATGGGAAAGAAAAATATGGTGACAGGAGATGCAGAAGGGACTCGGTGTGCTGGCATTCCTTTCTTTTCAGGGCAGAGACATGTGAAAGGGCTTGTCACTGACAGAAAGACCCTCTCACGTTCCATTGTGGTGAAACTTTCAGCCACCAAATAATACCAGGAGTGGTATGTTTCAAGATGTAATTTGTGTGCACATATTCTCACACCATGGGAATTCAGCATCGCCTTCTCACCCCACAGCCTCGGCAGCTCAGAAATCTGCTGGTTTATTTGGGCAAAGCGTTGGGGGTTTGCTTATATTTTACTTTTTAGTGCATATGTCTGCTAAATTGCTTTTCCTTCAAGTGTTAAATTATATGCAGGCTGAGATCCTTCTTTTGTGCCTGATTAGCTGAAACTCATTGATAAATCTTTAAAAGGAGAAGGTTTTCTCATTTCCATAGAGTGACTGCACTAGGGGATTAGGAATCTCACCTTGCACCTCTAAGCATCTAAGCTCAAATTTTCAGGTTAGTGTGAGTGAAGCTAATTCCCAGGAAAAAATGGAACAGAGGAAGAAAATAATAGTATTTCTAAGGAAAAAAAATGCAATATACAATGGCGGGGTTTATCCATCTGTATTCAACATGAAACCCTGTGTTGATTAGGGGCTTTGTGAAAAGTTGATTTTCCAGTTCAGCAAAACTTATAGAAAAAACATTTGCTTCAGGTCAACTGCAGCTAGTTGCCCTCCTTCTCACTCATTAAAATGAAAAGCAAGTGTTCCCACTTCATTCAGCCTTGAGTGACCTTTTTGATCTAAAGCAGAGCTTCTCCCAGAGCTTGGTCCTGGTCACTGGACTCAGGAGGATTCTTAATTTCTGTGCTTACAATGGCACTTGAGGTCACACATAATTAGGCCCCAAAACAAGGAACACAATCCAGGATCCCAGCCCCTTGATGGATGTCTAACCAATGGAATGTCATGGCTTGTGGAATAAGTTTTCATCAGTCCCTTGAGAGGAGCAGCTTCACTTTGTGTGAGATAGGCCACAGACAAGACAATGTTATCTGCAGCTGATAGAAGGGGAAAGTGTCCCTGTGCTGATGCTGCTGAGACTGCAAATCCCGTGGGCAGTGCTGGGCTCCCCACTACAACAAAGACTTTGAGGGTCTGGAGCATGTCCAGAGAAGGGAACGGAGCTGGGGAAGGGGCTGGAGTACCAGGAGCAGTTGAGGGAACTGGGGGGGCTCAGCCTGGAGAAAAGGAGGCTCAGGGGGAACCTTCTCACTCTCTACATCTCCCTGACAGGAGGGTGCAGCCAGATTGGGATTGGTTTGTTCTCCCAAATAACCAAGGGAAAAGGCCTCAAGCTGTGCCAGGGGAGGTTCAGTTGCCCATTAAGGGAAATTTCTTTATAGGAAGTGTTGTCAAACATTGGAACAGGCTGCCCAGAGAACGGTGAAGTCATTATCCCTGGACATATTTAAAAGCCATGGATATGGCACTTGGGGTCATGGTTTAGTGCTAGCCTTGGCAGTGTTAGGTTAACAATTGGACTTAGTGTTTTTAGGGATCTTCTCCAGCCTAAATGATTTTGTGATTTATAGAACAGAATATTGCCAAGTAGCACTGAGATGCTACATTAGCTTCTGAATGGGTAGGAAGGAGTCAGTAGACTGGATTGACTGCTGGTGGAATAACTTTTCCAGATGGCTGGAAATTGACAGTTTAATCACAGTGTTAAGGATGGTTTATTTTTTCAGTAATAATTTTGGTTAATTTTATTATGTGTTCCACTTTTCAGTCCAGCAATCTTCAGTGCTAGAAGAGTGGCTTCGAAAATAGAAGGCAGAAGGGGCAGCGTCTCAAGAAGTATGGTGAGCCTTAGGAATAGTGTCCTGCAGTGTCAGATCTTACAGAGCAGGCCAACCAACATTTTATGGTTCTCTCTGAAAAATCTGCCTTTTGTAAGTTTGGAGAAGAGAGTTCTGCTCATCTTCATGGTGAAGCAGTGGTGCTGAAGTGGTCTTGGTACATGCAGATCCTTTGCTGTAGATGCTTTGGGGTTTGATATTGTGCCTGAGAAGGTATGAGATCATACCCTGAGCTCATACCATCTGTTCAACAGATGGGTGTGTATGGCAAGGCTAACAGTTAAAAGCCTGGCTCCACTTAGGTCAGTGGTATCAAGATTTTACCCACGATTGGACGGGGAGGAGGAAAAAAGTGTCCAAAGATAGGTCTCCTAAATCACTGCTGGGAAAGCCTGTAGGCTTTAGAGCCTTGTTTATTTACCCTTCTGTCATTTGGCTGATAGCTATTTGTGCTTGGCCCTTGGGCAGAGTATTTGATCTTTATGTGTATGTCTGCATGTTTGTTAGTGCAGACTATTAATACATGTAACTGTTGAAGGATATGGAAGAAGTGCAGGTCTCATTTCTAATGGAACTGTGAAAATTACAAATTTAGCTGGTGTTGATCAGAACTCTGTCCATACTGTTCTGTAATGAATGGAGCACAGGTATCAATCATGTTTATTGGTAAGTCTGGGTGTTCTGTTTGCTGCACCAGACCACATGATTAGGTTGTTTTCTTGTTGGCTGAATTGCCCTCTCTTTTTTTTTTTCTTTCTTTTCCTCTCTTCTCTTTAAACACCCAACAGCACATAGATCATTCCTGAATTTCTTTAACCCACAGAATACAATTGTTCTGCCCTCACTGAAATGTTATAAGTAGTTTGTGGACTGGAGCGTGGCTGGGTGGGGCACTCTTCAGTTTCCAGCCTAAAATCCGGCAATGGCTCCTAAAATACAGTCCCTGCCAGATTAAACCCAGCTGTTGCACAGGTGCACTGAGGCTGTGCAGCAAGGAAGTTTACCCACTCATAAACTTCTGCTGTGTGCGTCATTAAACCAAGATATTTTGGGATCTCAAATATATACTTTTTGTTTTTTCGATTAGGCAAGGCAAGTGGTCTTCATTAAAGCCACAGACAGCAGAATGGTTTCATCTAAATTCGCCCCTGTAATTGCAGAAAGGCAAACACAAGTCTCATAATGCTCTGATTCTTCCCCATCCAGCTCATTTCAGCCTTTCTTTTCACTGGGAGTAAAGCCTACAGAATCTTAATTGTTTGTCTAATCTGACACTTCAGCATTCAGTCTGCTCTGAAATAGTAAATGTGGAATTACATTTTATAGATTTTCTCATTGACTCTGAAAGAGCTATGGTATCACATTAGGAATGTAGTAAAGGGTCTAGAGAGTCAGTCCTGTGTGGAGCAGCTGAGGGAGCTGGTGGGGCTCAGCCTGAGGAACAGGAGGCTCAGGGGGCCCTTCTGGCTCTGCACAGCTCCCTGACAGGAGGGGGCAACTCAGTGGTGTCAGGCTCTTTTCTCACAGGACAAGGGAAAGGACAAAAAGAAATAGCTTCAAGCTGAGCCAGGGGAGGTTCAGGTTGGACATCAGAAGGAATTTCTTCACCAAAAGGGTGGTCAGGAATTGGAAGGGGCTGTCCAGGGAGGTGCTGGAGTCCCCATCCCTGCAGGTGTCCGAGGAACAAATGGATTTGGCACTCAGTGCTCTGGGCTGGGTGACACAGGGGGGATCAGTCACAGGCTGGACTCAATGACCTTGGAGGTATTTTCCAACTTGAATGGATCTGTGATTCTGTGGAATGGCCCAGGGAGGCAATTTGGTAGAAAAGTTGCTTTGAAGTAGGATAGTGTATTTATCTGAGTGAATTCACATGCAGACCCAGACTTCTCTTGCTTTTGCAGAATTCTGTTGTGTAAATAACAAGTGGATTTTAATGCAGTCCCACAGCTGACATTCTGCTATGGGCTGTGGATGTCAATGATGTGAAATTTAAAAAGTAGATGAAAACTGTTGTAAGAACATGTTTGTTAGGGTTACTGTATTGTGCAGTAGATTTCACTGTATGAGAAAGCTGTTATCAAGGTGGAATGTATTTTGCACTTGAATTCTTCAGAAAATAACCTATAGATAAAGCTGTGATAGCATCAGAAAACTAGATATTTTAAATTCATATTTGCAAATGAATGATAAAATCGATGCCATAGTTCTCATGGGGGTTGTTCCATGCTTTCAATAAATTTTATTGAAGGATTGGAGTGCAAGCCCACTTTTTAGATGATGTGGGTCACTCCAGCTTCCATCTTGGTGGTTGATACTCTGCTGAGATGCATGTGACTTCTCACATGTCTCCAGCCTCACTTTAGGTACACCACAAACTCAGGAAAACAATTTTTTTACTTGTTTATGTTGTCCTCTAAATCACAGAATCATAGAATGATCATATAGTTCCAACCCCCTGCTATAGGGGATACAAGCTTCTAGTGCAGCTATGGTAGAAAAAAAGCCCAGACAAACATGATTGTTCTGATGGTTCTGGTTTTATTTAATAAAAGCTGCAAAGCCTAACACAGGTGTTTGAATTCCCAGCCTTCTGCAGTACCTCACAGCAGAAAACTCTGTTCATTTCAATTTGGTTTTTCCTCAGATACTCCTCTGGGGGGAAAAGCTTTTCATCTCTAGTCCAAAAGCACTTGTGAACTTTTTTTGGAAGCTGGTGGGAAATGCTGTTAATCCTTTGGGTTACAGGACAGTGAGCTCTTTCACTTGGCATCTGCACTTTGAGACACCTGAACTGAGAAGCCTGTGCTTGGCATCTGCCTATAAACAAGAGTACTTCTACTTCTTTTGGCTCTATGTGTTTGCAGAGCAGCTGAGGAAGACTCTTTTTGTTGTGTGTATGTGACTGAAGGAGAAAAGGGCAACTGGAGTGAAAGGCAAGGAAGACATTACTTGCATTTTTTAGTTTTACTTTAGGGTTATTTGCTTTTAGTATGGTAAATGTAAAATCCGCACTCTGATCTGCAACTCACCATTTTCTATGATTTCCCTTATTTTTTGTATTAGCCTTGAGGTCAACAGTATCACACTTTTTAATATATCTTCATACAGGTTTGCATGACAAATCATTTCTCTAACAGCTATTTTCTGTGGGGAGGATGGCAAAGCATATTCCAAACCATTTAATTTAAAGTGCAGTGTCTGAGATTGCTTTCCTTGTCACCATTGCTCAGTATGAAGTTCTCATCAGATTTTTTTTTGAATAATAGATGAAGTTATTGTTTCAAAATGAGTTTGACAAACTCACTGAGTTTGGACAAACAATAAATATGTCCCAGTTTAAGCCAGCAGCTAATTTGTAGTGCTTGTCTCTGGACTTGTTTGTGTCAGGTGCTGTTCCAGATTCTCCATGCAGCTGTGGCATTACCCTTCTGTCCTGACTTATAATTACCTCTGGTATTCCAGTCCAGGCTTTCTTTTAAGCAGAACTTTCCAGTGGGTTTTCACTGTTGACAGAAGTCCACTAGGATGCAAACCACCAAACTCATTCTCGCTGTGACCTAAACCAGGATTTCAGCTGGAGTCTCTGGAGGTGAAAAACCAGACTATTAACAAGTGATGGGAAAGCCTCACTTAGCTTGGTTCAGATAAAAATCTAAATATTTAGCTTTTCTGGAACCATTCTGGTCCAGATCCTGAATTGCTGTTCTGATTTTGACCCCAAAAGAGGGGTTTATTTTGCATACTGAAATGAATAGAGTGTTTCCACTTCCCTTATTCCTGATACTAGAAGAAAGTTTAAATATGTGTGGGAGAGACATGCAGAGCAAGAACTGATGATGTGAGAAGTACGAGATACAACTACTGGAAACAGTGGTTCCAGTAGATGAGACCCACTCAGATAATAAAAATGTGAGTGGGCTCTCACTCATGGGGTAACAGAGAAGTCAAATTTTCTCTAACCAACTGTTCTTAAATTTTCTACATAAACACAATGATGTATCAGGATATGTCTAAAAATAGTTCCTCCTCCTGTGGTGGATAAATCCACAAACCCTGCACAAAAACACTCATGCTTCTCAGACACAACTATGGGACTGGGAGGCTGTGGGTGAGTGAATGGGCTTGGTTAAGATGAGTTTCAATCAAACTTTGCTTAAAGACAAGGAAAAAAAATTACAGAATGCCTGTTCTGAAGGGAAGCAATGAGCTGAATGTGCTGCCATGATTTCTCCATTTAATGTGGGTTTGTCAAGTCTCACACTGCTATTGATGTGATGACTTTCTCTGAGTTTCTCCTATTTTTGCTGGTTTCTGGAAGTGCTGTGTCCTTCTCAGCATTGCTGTTTGCCTTCCCAAAAACTAATAAAAGTGCCCCTCTAGTAGTCAGTGCCTATCTGAGCTGGATAGTTTCATACAAAAATTTAATTCAGCTGAATTGACCTATGGCAGAGAGGGTCACAAGAGCTGTTAGTTTTGCTGTGATCAGCTTGAGGGGGAGCTGGCTGAAAGAGCAAGATAATATTTGAATGTGATGTAGGGAAGTGGTGTTACACTAGGAAGCAGAAACAAGCTCATTTGTACATTTGTGCGAAAGCTGTGTTGGTGTGGTACTGCTGTGTTATATTGACCTACTGCTGTTCAGTGTGGTAAGAGAAGGGAGAGACATTCTGAGTGTGCCCTCTTCGTGTGGCTCTGTTAGCTGGGGCTGGCTGAAGTACACACAGGGGATGCTGCTGCTACAGGGGACTGTGGCCAGGAGTTTGAGGGATGGCTGTGAGCTGGACATGGGAAGCAGGGCTGGAGAGGATGTGATGGGCAGCGTTGGGGTTTGTCTGTGTGTGGAGACCCTGCTTTCTGTGGATCACTGGAGTCAGTGACAGTTGTGCTGACCCTTAGGAGTTCCCTCTGAGGACAAAATCATGGGATCACAGAATGGTTTGGCTTGGAAGAAACTTCAAAGCTCATCCCATCCCAACCACTGCCATGGCAGGGACATCTTTCACTATCCCAGGTTGCTCCAAGCCCCATCCAGCCTGGCCCTGGACCCTTCTGGGGATGGGGCAGCCACAGCTTCTCCAGCCTGTGCCAGGGCCTCAGTACTCTCACAGGGGAAATTTTCTCCCTAACAGCAAATCTAAGCCTGCTGTCTGCCACTGTGAAGCCATTCCCCTTGACCTGTCATTCTAGGCCCTTGTCAAGAGTCTCTCTCCATTTTTGTTGCAGGTTCCCACTGCAAGGCCACAGTGAGATCACCCCAAAGCCTTCCCTTCTCCAGGCTGAACAAACCAAATTCCCTCAGCCTTTCCTCACAGCAGAGCTGCTCCATCCCTCTGATCATCTTGGTGCCTTCTCTGGACTCACTCCAGCAGCTCCATGTCCTTTCTGTTCTGGGAGCCCAGGGCTGGAGGCAGCTAAGGGTGCCACTGAGAAACATAAACCACTCAGTAAATGATAGACAGGCTGTTTTAAGCCTGACATGAGGAGCTCAGCTGCCACAGTTTCACTAAATGTTATTGTCTCAGAAGAGCAGCATCTTTTTACACCTGCTCAAAACCTGCCATGGGAGCTCCACAGCACAGGCATCAGTCCTGCAGCTGGTCCCTCCCACCCAGAGCTGGGTGAAAGCCAAGTATTTCTGGGATTTTATAAATCCAGGAGTCAAAGTTCCTTCTTGGATTCCCCTTGAGCCATGGAAAACTATATTCTTAATACTGCCAGTTCAGTACCCTGCAAAAGTGAGTTACCATCTGAATAATAGGGATCAATGTTGGATTTTCAAAAGTCTTCTGGGATGGCATAATCCTGCTCCCATTTAAGCCACTACTGGGACTGAGGTGGGTTAGAGTTAGATGAGAAAAAAGTGCTTTCAGAAGTCCCATCCTAAGTGTAGAAGAGTTATGGTTGTCAATGTGGTGCATTCTTGAAAAGAAATTAAAGAACCAAAGAAACCCATTTGAAGCATGACTTCAACAAATCCTGTAATTTTATGCAAATAGATATTTCAAAGATATGTACAGTTCCTACAAAGGTAACTTCAGCATTAAAACTTGAAAGATTAACAGTAATCTTTTACAAGTTAAAAAAAATATCTGGCTGGGTTTTCAAAGAAGTTCTATATTTTAAATATAAAATAGTAAGTGTTGCATGGATTTTATTTTGCCTTAATCCTCAAGTGAATAATCCTGAAATAAATTTTGAGCTAAGTCCCCTGTGACCAGAAATATTCCTTTAAACTCTAGGGACTGAGCCAGCTATAGTTTCATTTTATGCCAACTAGCCAGATGTATTTTAAAGAAATAAAATTCTATTCTAAGAAAAATAAATTCAAAACTCTTTACCATAAAGCCTAAAAAATAAAGCTAAAAACCAACATAGACTTTATTTCTACAACAGCATAGAATAAATATGAAAAAAATCTGTGTCACATGGGATCAGAACTGATGTTTGTGCATTGCAGGGCATTGTCTGAGCAGAACCAGGGCAATTGCCTGGACACACACAGGAAAGAAATTGCTGCAGGGGTTTTATATTTCATAGTGGCATCTCCTTTCTTATGTAGCACCTTTTTGACCAAAAAAAACCTGAAATTTTTGCAACTTCCATTGCTTGGCTGAGTTTCAAGAAGCTTTGCTTTGACTGAAGAGCTCTAAATAATGAAAGAGAAGCACAGGACTTGCTAGGGTCTGATTGTGAGTGCAGTGACCTGGCTCTGGGTGCAGAGGGGCTCTCCTGGCCTGGCATGTGGATGTTGGGATCTGCACACACAGCTGACCCCTGGCAATGAGTTGCAAGCAGGGGCTTGAGGGAATCGTTCTGAAGTCACACCCTCAAATGCATGCTGGTTTTCCCCCATTCTCCTTCACCATCCTTTCCTTGCATTCCCTTGCCTGTGCCCCTCTGTTGTGAATATTCCTCCATTCACAACCCCTGCTGCCCTTTTTTCCCTATTTGCTGCCATTTAGCATCACACCAGCAGAAAATTACTGCAGGAGTGACTTCCATAAAGCAGCAAGTAGTCTTAAAATCAAGGAACAGTTTCAAAGATGGGTTTGTTGTGTTCCTGTGAATATATCATAACTATAATGAGGGTTTGGAATACATCAACATACGCCATAGGGGTAACCTCATCATTACCCACCCACAGTGACTGGTCTTGAGTGATCTCATTCCATATCCTCAGCATAGTTCTGGCATATTCCCTCTCTATGGAGGGGGGAATAGAGAGTGACCTTCCTTTGAAATTCTAGATGTATTTACATGAGACCATGCCAAATGCATTAACAAGTGGTGGAGTAGAAACCCTGAGTGAGTAAACATGGTCAGCCCAAAGACATGTCAAATACCTGTCATGGTATGACATGTCATACCTAAAATTTTGTAGTATATCATGCTTTGATTTACACCACAAACTATAGGAGGAAATGCCAGGCCAGTGAGAATCTGCTCTATTCATTTATTTTTAATTGGTATTCTGTCATGGTATAGTATATCACACTCTCAGGGAAGTTTTAAATCTCCTCTTTGCAAAGTAGATTTGGTCCAGGTGACAACCCAGTTTTGCTGTGGTTGTCATGGCATTTCCTCACACACAGCAGCAACTCCTGGTGGTGGTTACTGGTGATGTTACACATCCTGTATCCCTCCTTATCTGCAGCACTCCTGCTCAGAGAAAAAGAGAGGGCTGCTGCTACTAAGCTTGAAGTAGACATTTGGCTGAGAAATCCTGATTTTGGAGAGGCATTGCTCCTTGGAGCAGCATGCCTAGGCTTTGAGAGGCACATTGTGATGAGTGAACAGCTATAGGAGGAACTCTCAAACTTTAAATGTATCCAAGGAACCTCTGGTAATAAGGGCTTCAGCTTCTAGCCACAAGTGGTCCTGTGGGAAAAGTGGTCTTTGGCTTTTATTTCCTGAAAGGAAGGATTGTGTGGCAGTGCTGGGGCTCTGGGGTCTGTATAATCAAGGCTCGGCGTGATGAATTTGTGTGCTCTTCTGTGTTCTGAATTCTTTCTTCAATCTGCTCTGTGTGCTTTGTAAGGCTTCCAATAAAATATGAATTAAAAAGAAATATTCTTCATAGGCCTACATAGGACATGTGGCAGTTAAAGCTTTAGATACGGCGTTTTTGTTGAGTTAAGAAGGATGTGTTAGAACACACATAAATTGCACAGGGAAAATTTAGGCAGGGAAAATTTAGGAAGCCAATCAATGTAGGTCTGACCTTCAGTGAGGGGTATTTTCTGGGGTGCCAGGCTTTGCTTCAAGCTTAATGAACCTTTGAAAACTGAAGCTCCAGACTCCACAGTGTTACTGCATATAATCCTTCAAAGAGGGCAAGGTGTGAAAACAAGCTAATAAATGTGTAAGGGGTAAAGGAAAAATTTTACAGATGAGAGTCAAGGTTGCCAGGCTTTCCCCACCACAAAACCCCAACATCCCTCCCCAGGAACTCAACCCAGAATATTAGTTTTGGATGACTGCCTTTGCAAGTCAGTACAGTGCAGAGGAGGACCCTCCCCCATTATCAACTTCCAGCCCTTCTAGGGGTGCAGAAAAGGCAAAAATAAAAGATGAGGCTGCAGTTTGGGTGATTTTGGTCTGTGATGGATTATTCAGCACTGTCAATGTGCCCTGTCTTTCCATTGTGATAATGAGAAACATGATTAGGTAAATCAGTTGTTTCCTATCTTGCTTGTGTTTTGTCCCAAAGCAAACCCAAAGAGTGGCTTTTTCTTCCCTGAACTTTTTCTGTAGCTCCTTCCCCCGGCCCCTCCTGAGGGTTTGGCTGCCAGAGCTGCAGCCCAGCCCCAGTGTGGGATAGACCAGAGCAGGGTCCTGGGAGAGTCGCCAGGAGCCTCCCCCTGCTGCTCAAGGGGGGCATCTCAGCCCAGCCCTCACCCAGTCACACAGCTGTGGGCACTCCTGTGTTACTGCCTGATCCCTGTCTGGGAGCAGAGAAGGTTTTGCCAACCCCTCTGAAAAGCCCTTTGAAGTTTTGGGGTTACACTCATAAAGCAAAGGGTTGTTAGAGTTTTCTGCATATGGACTCTCTGCAGATGCCATTTGTAGGTTTCTGAAGGAGCTACAGACAGAACTGAAAAGGAAAGCACTCTTCCCCTGGAGGTGATCCAAGGGAATATTTGTGGAAGATACTTCTCAAGCAATGAGTAGCTTATGAATCCTCTGCCTCAAATTTATGAGAGGAATTGAACAGAAGATGAAATGCTTTGCAACATGATTTGCTTTCAGTCATTGGAGCTATCAAGGGCAAGATATCCCCCTTGAAGAGGTTTTAAGTTCAGTGCACTGGACTGACAGAAACCAGCTTATCATCATCCTGTGCCATCCCCTTGGAGAGCTTTCTCTGTTCCCAGCACCATGTGTCTCTTCTCTTCTACATGGTGCCTGTGTTTCTGCTCTGCCTGAATCCCCCAACACCGTGAAACATCTGGGTTTGTTCTGCCCAGAAATGTCCCTTCCTGCATCTCACCTGGGACATAACTCATCCTAGCAGCACTAACCCATATTCCAGGATTGGAAACCATCTCCTGGGGGCGAAGACCAAAGGCTTCTCAATCTTCAGCCTATGGGTGGTCTGGAGCCAGAACCCTTCGAGGGAAAACCTCTGAGAAGAGGAAATATTTGAGAAGGGCCTGAGACCCCTGCTGGACAAGCTGTCCATGCACCAGCAGTGCCATGGGGGATAAAAGGGCCAATGGAATGCTGGGGTTTATCAGGAGGAGCAGTGCCAGCAGGTCAGGGAGTGATCCTGCCCCTTTGCTCAGCCCTGTGAGGCACATCTGAAGTGCTGTGTCAGGTCTGGGATCCTCAGGATAGGAGGGACAGGGAGCTCCTGGAGCGGGGCCAGGGGAGGCTGCAGAGATGAAGGACCTGGAGCATCTCCCTGACAGGAGAGGCTGAGGGAGCTGGGGCTGTCCAGCCTCGGGAGGAGCCCCAGCTGAGAGGGGCCCTGAGCCCTGGGTGTCCCTGTGTGCAGGGAGGGCTCAGGGCTCTGCTCACTGGGGCCCAGCAGTGGCACCAGAGCCACGGGCAGGGACTGATCCCAGCAAGTTCCACCTGGACAGGAGGCAGAACTTCTTCCCTGGGCACTGACTGGGCACTGAACAGATTGTCAGGAGGAGATGTGGAGTCTCCTCACTGGAGATACTCCTGAACCATCCAGACACAATCCTGTCCTGTGCTGTGTGCTCTGGGCTGGCCCTGCTGCAGCAGGGAGGTGGGACCAGGTGAGATCCCTTCCAGCCTTACCCAGTCTGTGATTCTGTGTGAAAAGAATGAAAATTTCATTTCTCTTTCAGAGTAAGCAGAGAGAGTGCAACTAATTTCTAATAGTGCAGATGTAATTTTTGGCAATGCAGTTTCTGCCAGCTCTAAGAGCTTTTATTGCTGGAAACAGACAAGTGAAAAGCTGTGTGAGGTGAGGGAAGTCCACATGAAAGAGAATGGAAGAGACGTAGAAAATGCTTCAGATTGTTTTATATGGAGGCAGAAACCATCTACCTGCAGTATGTTGGGGTAATACATTCTTGATGCCTGGTCAGAGGCATCTGGTTGCCATCAGAGTGCACACACATCCTTTAGCTGTTCCTTTCCCTGGCACAGCTCTCCTCCCTGTAACCTTCTTGCCAGAGGGTATGGCAGCAATGACTCCTGGCCTTGCTGGACACAGCTCAGTGTTGCATACGTAGGATCCCATGAAACCAAAACATGCTCTCAAAGAGCTCTTGTACTCCAGGGCTTCCACTTCAGGAAGTATATTGAATTTCAAAGCATATTTACATATTTACTATAGCACTTCCAAGAGCAGGAGTTTTTTTAAAAGGTTAGAGCAACATCTGTTTGCCTTTGATGGAGATAATTCCTCTTGCTTATGTTCCCTATGCTGTTGAACTTCTGAATCTTACAGAAATCTTCAACATTTTAAATTGTCTAAAGGTCTGATAGTTTTTGGAGAAAGTGGTTGGAAACTAGTTGGCTGCAGAATATTCCTAGATGAAACTAGAAAGCCGTGTGCTTTTAAGGCCCTGTGCTTCTTAAGTGTGTTGCATTTGCTAAAGTTAAAGAAAAAAGCAAAGTCTGACTGTATCTGTGGCTCACACTGTGTTGTGTGTGGTACATGGCAGCACAAAAGTGAGTTTTCTGGTGACTCCACAGTAATGGAGTGGGTGAAAGGTGGGGAAGGAATTCCACAGTCAAGAAGCTTTGTGAGTCCTTTGGGGAATCTTCAGTGTTCAGCACTCCTGAGTCTAACAGTAATAAGATGAGTGGATTAAAAATGTGAAATGCAAAGTATGAAACTGGGAGTGTTGAGCCTTGGACATAAACACTGGTTACACTTTCCAGCTATTTTTTGCAGCTGTCTTTTTCAGCAATACATTTTTCTCTGAAAAGGGTCTGAATTCCTAGTGGCTGTAAAATGCATCAGCATCAAATACTGTGAGATGTGTTAGTGCACCTCCACAGAAAGAGGTTCATGCAGGTTACTCTTGCTTGTTTGACTGTCAGCTATGCAGTCAGTGTTCACCTGAATATAGGAAAGCACTGTATATTCATTTATTGGAGGATGCTAAAATGAGAGCCAGTATTTCTAGGTGATTAAAGAGTTACAATAATAAAACCCTCACAAAATATTAACTGGTTTGAAATCTGTTAATGAAAAGTGAATGCATCCCTCTTACCTTCACCTTGGCTGCTGTTTGTTCTGCTGATAGTTAAGCAGGAACTTTGGGAAAGCTCTTGTTATCCTTGCTCCCATACTTTTCCATTTTGTATTTGCCTTGCAAACTCTGTATTTCAGCTGAAAGTAGATAGTGCACAAGAACAGGATATTCTTTGGGGAATTACAGAAGGACAGAATAAAAAAGATGAACAAGGTGGGTCCAGCAGTCAAAGGAAAAAATAGCCTAGGGCAAATTTGGGGGTTTCACCACCCTTTTTCAGCCCTCATGAAACTGCACATGAGTTCCAAGTTGGACTTGAGGAGTTTTTCAGGTGGAGAAGAGAGACAAGCTTGCAGGGCCCATGAACTTTGGGGATATAATTGGTCTGACAGCAAATGCACAGCTCTCAGACTGCTGTGCTTTGATACAGAGGAGCAGAAGGGGCAGGGAGTAGAGAAATGCAATCCCAGTCCCAGTTCTGCCTCTAAGTGCAGAGGTTGAATGGGAACACCTTGGCAGAAAAGTGTAATCTAGATTCATGATTCCTCGAGCTGTCCCAGCTTTGAAAAGCCAATGGCTACCAGACCTCATGATTCTCCTAGTTTGTTCTTCAAGGAAGTGTAAAAAGACTTAAATATTTTGTTTATTTGTTTGACAGATTCTTTCAGTGAACATAGAAGAATGTAGAAATTGGAAAAATGCAGAGAGTTAAACTAAATCCTCCCAAATATTAACCCATAAGTGAAATTGCAAGTATGGTGGGTTTTTGTTGGTATGTGCTGAAGTGAAGGCATAGGTAGAAGTGGGGAGAAGAACCACAATTTTAGGTTTATTCCTAAAGTACTTGTGTTTTTAAAAGGCAGCCTAGAGCCAAGGTTTGTGTTTACTCTAAGATATATGTTGGAGGACCATACCTACCACACAAAGAGCATCTTCCCACGCTGGAAGGTGTAGCTGGATGGCTGGGGGTTGGAGCACAAAACAGGCCAGTTCTCAGGAGGCAGCTCACCAGGGCTATTAATACATTTGTCTGAAAAAGAGGAGGAGGATGTTCTCCTCTTACTTGTTCAAGGCATCTCTTTTTGTTCCTTCCTGTAGCCTTGGAAGGAGCATAGGTGATCCTGTGTCTTCCAAAGAGCTGTAACAGTCTACAACTAAGATTTGCTGGACCTCTTTTTCTTTGTAATCACCTCTCTTCTAAAGGAATGAAGAGGAGAAGCAATTTCTGGTAATAAATGATGAGCATTTGGTGCAGTGAAAGTTCTTTATCCCACAGCTGCAATTATCTTAAATAAACAAAACCTTGTGGGTTTGTCCCATAAAAAGGATTTCTATTATTTTCTGTATGCTAAACCATCTCATTTGAATTATACCAGGGATTAGCCTGGGAAATGTAACGCAATTGACTGATTTTTTTTTAATAGATCAAAACGCCTTTTCAGTTTATGAAAGCCTTTTTCCCATAATTGATATTATTCCTTCTATTTCTTCTAAGTCCTTAGAGGATTATGAATGTCAGTATTAGAATAAAAGAAAGATTGCTTTAGATAATTTTATGTGCAGGGCTCTGTTCCAAAGGAACCAAACTCACATGGGGATCTTTGAGAACACTATTAAAGGGACATGATGAAAATAAGGTGGGGGTGAAGAAGACCAAAGGAGGGGGGGAAGGAAGAAAAATCTACAAATCAGACTCAGCACAGGTTTCCAATGCAGCTGGCATTCAGTACACTGCACTTTTGGTCATTACAATCCATCTGGAACATCTCCATGCTGTAGTGTAACATTGATTCAAGATTGTTTTCACTTAACACTGGTGATTTTTCCTGACTTGTGTGAAGCTTTCCAGTAATTGAAGTAACATGACCTTACCCTAGATTCACTCAGGGCGTGGCAGCAGGGGACCACAGGGCACAGAGACTGTGTCCCTCCAGCTGCAGTGTGTAACACCACGGTTGTTTTCACACTCAGGAGCAGAAGATGCAGCTTTGAAGGACAATTCTTATTGTCTTACTTGTGTATTTGAACTGAATTCTACAATTCTTACTTGTGTATAAAGTCATTTTACTCCAGTTCCCAGGGGAGGTGGTGTTATCTCATATCACAGAGGTGATAGCAAACTTCTCACCTACAGCTGGGACAGAAGAGAGCAGTGACTCTTTTAAAAGTAAAGAGGTTTCTTCTTTTCTATATTAAGTGATACTTTTGAGATTAAATACAGTATGGTTTGAAATCATACCTCCCACTAAAAACTGCAGTGAATATGCCTGCAGAAGATCTTTTGCCATTAATTTGAGTAGACATATGGGAAATGTCTTGAACTTGTACCAGTCAGCCTACAGGTTTTTGTTGGCAGGCAGTGATCAAGATTAACCTTTCCTCCAGATTTTTTTGTGCATTGTCTGTAGCTACCTCAGATTAACAAGGAGAAAGGTAGGGATGTGCAGGAAATCTAATCAGCCTAATGCAGCTTCCTGATAACTTATAGGCTCTATCATAGATGATGACAAGGTTACCCCTAAGGGTAAAATTTTGGGGATGTTTACAAAGTTTCCACTTTTCATGGGCAAAGTTGCCAGGTTGTTATGTCCAGTCCACCTAACCCAGTTCAAGTCTGACTGACAGCAGCAGCACAAAGAAAGCACAAGTTTTGAGGCTGTTAGCATTAATTTAGGCTTTGGCTGCAAGGGTGTCTTGCACACCCAGCAGTGCTACAGAGCCTGGTGGAGAGGAGCCCAGTTTGTTGTGTGGGAACACTGCTGTCCTGTTCTCATCTCCACTCACAGTGGTCAAGGTGCAGCCAATGTCAGGTGATGCCACCAAATCCTCCAGTCCCTGCAGTGCAGCCCTTGGGGGAGGAGTGCACCAGGCACACAGTGGCTGCTGGACTTCCAAGGTGTGCTCCTTCTCCTGGCTGGGGCTGCCTAGTGGGACCTTGGGAGGCCAAGCCTCTGGTCAGGGTCCAGTTAGCAACTGAGAGTGTTGGGAGCATCTCACTGCCATCCTCAGCTGAGAGTGTTGGGAGCATCTTACTGCCATCCTGTAAAGGCTCTGTTTGCTGGCTCAGTAGTCCTGAAGCTGCAGTTTTGGATGACAGGAAGTGGCACTGTGCAGAGGTAGTTTTGAGGAAGGATAGATCAGAAAGGAGGACACTGGCTAAGAAGTGAAATAGTTGGTCTCCAGTCTTGGCTTCATTACAAATTTATTCTGTAATCACAAAAGTCCTTATCTAGGTATACTAGTCAAGTTATCCCAGGAAACTGACTCCTAAATTAATATAATACAGGAGAAGCATTTCTGCAGCAAAGCTTTTGCCTGCTGCTGCTCTGTGGGTACTGGGCCATGGTTTATTTTCCCTTGGGCTGAAGTGCTTTTCCCTAAATATCCAAAGAGCAAATTGTGCCTTGATAATGTTCCTGATGATTTAGCCACTTCAGGTGTTGATACGATTAAATCCATGGAATGCCACTGGGTTTAGAAGCTGGAGAACTGTCAGTCCAGAAAAGCAATGAGTTTTGCTCTACAGCCAGGTTAACAATGCAGGCTAACCCTGAAAGTCAGTGTTTCACAGCATTAATGGCAAATATATGAACTATTTTAAAATAGATCTTACGATGGTGGAACATACATGTATTAGATGAATGAAAGTTTGGAATCCCACTCTGTGCCAGCTTGGACACAAATCCAGGAGGAAACAACCTGAAAAGGGGCCTTTTTCTCTCTCTTTCTCCTCCTCCTGTCTGCCAGGCAAGCAGGTCCCAGCAGTCCCTTCCCCACAGGTTTGGAAAATAATTTCTTGAATGAAAGTGAAAAAAACCTGTTTATTTAACAGGTTCTCCCTCCCCCAGGCACAGGGCAGGAAAGGACACTGAACCCCCCTCCTGTCCCAGAGGTGGGGGCTGGTGGGTTTTCTGTAGTCCCTTCTCTGTTCACAGAGCTTCTAGACCGAGCCAGGTTGGGTCCAACAGGGTCTGGGCAGGGTCTCGGAGTTGGTGAGCTGGGCTGGGATGGAGAAATGAGCCAAAACCAGTCCAGAAAGGAATAGAAGCTGCTGAGGCAGAGCTCAGTCCCTCTCCAGCTGAAAGCCAAAAGGTAGAGAGCAAACTCTCCTCTCTGCTAACCAGCAGAAAAGTCACAACTGGGTAAAAATCTGTCAACATTGTGGCTGCAGGGTCAAGTGAGCCTCTCTGAAGAGCTCTCCTGGCTGCAGTTTAAAGGTACAAAAAAACTTCCAGCAGGCGATGGGGAATCCAGGATTGCCACAGAATCACCCCCAAAACACACTCTAAAGCAATACAGTGCAGTCCAGAGATACTTAGAAACTGGATGAAGTTATGGAACGGTGATGTGGCACCCACCACTTCTGATACCATTTACAGGTCTTGTAGCTGCATTTATTAGACCCAGCTTTGTGCCATGTGGACACCTCTTCATATCTTGATCCTGTGCCATCTGGTTTTACCCAGCTACTTGCTTCCCAAGGAGCAAATTATGTGACTGGTGGAGATTTAAACTGCTCATGGCAACTTGAGCAATTGCTGCCAATGATGTGGAATTATAATCCAGTGGGTAGGCATTCCTCTCAAGATCTTTGAGCCCACAAATGAAAACCTGTAATTCTAATTTGCTATTTAGGAATATGAAAACAAGATCTATGTTTTCCATAAAGCTGCACCTGATACCTCCTGTCAGAAGACACCTTATACTCCAAATGTTTGGAAACCAAAACCAGTTAACAAAGTGCTCAAATAAGAGTTTAGGAAAGGAGAATTAGGCACCACTTTGGGAATTTAATCTCTGAACAGAAGGAGCTTGGCATAAAACCACGCTGATAATGAATCAGTGCAGTCTTTCCCAAAAGAAGTGAAGGATAGCATGGAAGCTGGCCAGTGTGAGGTCAAAGCAGCCATAGCAAGGCTGCAGAGAAGTCAGGTGCAGAGGAAAAACAGAGATAAAAAGCTTTGAATATTTTTGTCTGAAGTCCTGTGAGCTTGCATTTGTGTGGGTGAGTATCACTGATTTGATAATGAGCCACTAGAACAGTTGAAGGAAATGATTAAGTGGAGAGTAATTGTGTGTTGCACCAAAAGCCTGGAGGAAGTGGCATGTCCCTAGCCTGATGTCTTCAGACAAAGCTCCTTCTGGAAGGTGAGCACTGGCAAGTCAGAAGTTACCAGCTCAGGGGTGTTTGTCTCTGCAACTCTGCTGAGAGGGACTGAGAGGCTGCCAAGTACCCATTGAATTGCTCATTTGGCTCTGAGGGGAGAAATTTGTCTCACTGGCCTTGTCCAAATAGCTCTTTCATAAGTTTTCTGATCATAGAAGGAGCTTAGATAGACTATTACAACCAAAAACTGGGTGTTTTCCAAAGCTGTACTGAGTTAAAATTCTACAGGACTCACTCACGTGGTGGATACTCTAAGACTTCCACCTTTAGCCTAGGTAAATGAATGAGCTCTGTTTCAGAGGGTTGTTTCCCTGCTCATCTGCTTTGTTGTATCACAGCATAAGTGACTTCTCCTGAAAATCTGTCAGAAGCCTGACAAAATTCAGAGCATATCACAGTCTGCACTTACCTCATCCCACTGGTAAAATTGGGTCTCATTTTATTCAACCACTTTATTTCATTTATTTCAAAGTAGTTTTGCAGCAGTTAGACTGGCCTGTCCTTCAGTATGTACATTTCTTCAGTAAGGAGAAATCCTGAATAATTTGCAGTTGTTTCATGACCATGCCTTTACATGCAAGGAAGACTGGATAAATCTACAGAGTTCTGGGTGAGAGGTTGCTTTCTTTTATGTGCAGCTTTAATAAATTAGAAATACAATGCACTTGAGGGCTTTTTCATCTCTTCTTGTTGAGTAGTGAGATTCATTTTGACAACTGGAAAACTTAGATTCAGTGCCACCACATAGATTTTCAGTTGGATGAAATGATGCCATTGCCTTGTATATTATTACAAAACAACCACATCAAACCATGCAAGTGTCCTGTAATGTCATGATTACAGTGTTAGGCTCATACCAGTTGAAAAATATGACTAATTGAATATTAGAATATTCCTTCAATTATATGTTTGGTTGTCCACAAAGATATAGGCAATCTGTTAAAATACTATGTCAATTTGTATTATGGCAAGCTTGGAAGGCTCCTGAGAAGGGAAGGGGAGGCTGCAAGTGCAGGTTTCAGTAAGCATTGTGATATCACCTAATCCTGCCATCTCATCAGAGCCTGCTATGGGAAAGAAAATCCCAGAGGACACCCAGGGTGCTGGTGGTCATCAGGGGCAGGGCTGCTTTTCCAGCCCAAACCTATACCTTGCTGTGGCATCCTGTGGCAAGAGAAGGATGTTTTGGATGATGGGAGAAACGAGGGAGCTGGCATGGCACAGCTTCTGTGTCTTTTGGTGAGAACTTATAAAATCACAGAATCACTTAGGTTGGAAAAGGCCTCTAAAATCTTCGAGTCCAATCATTAACCCAGCACTGCAAACTCCAGTACTTGACTATACCTGTGAGTGCCCCATCTACACATCCACAGGAGCAGTGATTCCACCACTCCCCTGTTCCAATGCTTGATAATCTTTCAGTGAAGCAATTTTTCCTGCTATCCAACACAGACATTCCCTGGCACTGCTTGAGGCCATCTCCCCTTGTCCTGTCCCTTGTTGTGAACCTCTCACCTTGCCACAACCTCCTCCCAGCCTGTCTCTGCAGAGCACCCAACAATCCCACCCAACTCGGTGCCATCTGCAAAGTGACTGAGAGTGCCCTCAGTCCCCTTGTCCAGGTCATTGATGCAGATGTTAAAAAGCTGACCCAGTTCTGAGCCTTGGTGGCACCACTGGTGCCTGGCCCCAGCTGGATGTAGCTCCTTTCCCCCCCACTCTCTGGGCCCAGACATCCAGCCTTTCTTTCACCACTGAACAGTGAGCGCCCCTGTCCAAGCCAGCAGGAAAATGCTGTGGGAAAGTGTCACAGGCTTCAGTAGAGTCCAGGCAGACACATCCACAGCCTTTCCCTGACCCACTGAGGGGGTCACTCTGTCCTGCAGGTCAGGTGGCTCGAGCAGGACCTGCCTGCCATGGGCTGGCTGAGGGGATGCCCTGCTTGCCCTGCACGGGTGGCACGGTGGCACTCCAGAGGATCAGCTCCTGACCTTTCCCAGCAGCAGGGCAGGCTGGCAGGCCCGTGGATCCCTGGATCCTCCCTCCAGCCCTCCCTACAGAGGAGTGTCACAGCAGCCAGCTGCCCTCCCCCTGGGACCTCCCTGGTGAGCCAGCTCTGCTGGGAGAGGATGGCAAGTGGCTCCATGAGCACTGCCACCAGCTCCCTCAGTACCCTGGGGTGGATCCCATCTGGCCCAGGGACTTGAAATTCTTTTTGAAAGAACGTGATTTCTACTGCCAAATTACAGCCTCTGTAATTATATTCTGGCTGCCTCCAGTAATCCTGCTATTTCAATTGAGTGCACAAATAAATAAATAATATATAACATGCTTTAAAAATGCTAGCTGGACAGAATGGCAGGAGGCACAGGGGTGTGGCCATCGGGTTTGAAAAAGCATACTGTATTTTTTTATACTTTTGCCTGAAATAGCCTCATATTTTCAGGTCAACTTATGGCCAAGAAAAACACAAGTCAAACCAAAGCCCACAGGAAACTGTAACAACTCTAAGAAAGGCCAGCAAATGAAGGTTGTAGAAAAATCACTGTGAATGATATCATTGACCACTGGCAGTGGGAAAGTCTGAGGACTTGTAGCTGTTCATGAACGGGGATTGGGGAAATGAAATGTTAAAATATTCTGGATTTTTATATATTTGTCTTCTGTTTTCTAAGAATCCTGGGAAAAACAACTTTGTTATGATTACCACCCATTGCTTTCTGACTTTTAAGGTCCCATGAATACAATTTATGCCTCTGAGTTGCTATAGATACAGGACATGAAATCTGTTCCTGGCCTTGCTAAAGTTGCTGGGAGTTTTGCTATTCAGTAAGGGACAGATTTCACCATAGATTTTCAGTGCCACAATCTTAGCTTCTGACAAAGACAGAGGCAAAATGCTGCTGCTTCAAAGAGCAACACTTTGCAAAGGAAAGGAGCCCCCATTTAACTGTTGGTAGAATTGCTTCTGTGACTTTATTGGCATTGTATGTGCTGGCACAGTGTGAAGAAAGTGCATGGGATAAGAATTTGGGTGGCTCATTGGAAACAGCTTTTCTCAGGTTTGATGGGGACCTCTTGCTAGAAAGCAAAAGTGAGGAAGCACAGAAGCAAATTGAGAGTGCTCCAGGTGGATATTGAGCTGGACTTATTAGATAACAATCATCTTCTGATGCCACAAAAGAGCTTTGTGTTCAAGTATATTTATGCCACTGGCCCTAATCTTTTGTTAAGGCATCTGAATGCCCTGGTTTGTGGGCTGGGGTTGTATTGCTGTCCTGCCCTGTCTTTCAGAGACTTGATTGCATTCGTGTGCTGGACTGCATTTTCACACAAAGCTTGTATCACAGATCACCTTTCCTGCTGTCTCTGAGCACAGACTGTGCTTCTGTAGTATCTGTTGCAATGATTTTAATAGAAATGTGATACTGGGGAAGCAGGAAAGATATTGTATATATGGTTTCCACTGCTCAAAAGTCAAGGAGCAAATGCCATGTGATGAGGCAATTCTCAGCAGACCTCACCTGGGGAATGTGCAGCGGAGCTGCACTACCCTGGTGCCTTCCCTGCAGGGAAATTGGTTTCTGGGCTGCTCCTGTGCTTTGGGGCCAGGGCACCCTCTGAGGAGCAGCTCCTGCAAGTCTGTTGGGTGCTTTGCTGCTGCTGGGGGGGTTCAGTGCTGTGGCACAGAGCAGCCCCAGCCTGCCCCTGCTGCTGCAGGTATTCCCACAACACTGCCCTGCCAGCCCACCAAAGCTAAGGCTGGAGCAGAGCAAAGTGGACCAGGGCCGGGAGTGAGTGAGCCCAGGACAAATCCATAGCTCTGTGTCCCAGTCTAACGCCTCCTCCACCATACTCTGTGGGCTGGGGCACCTCTCCAAGCTCCAGCATCTGGCTGACACTGGAATTAATTGGCTGAAGTTCACCCAAACAAGCCAAAGGTGACATAGGCAGGTGGTGGTGTGGTTCATCTCGTGGAGATGGTGAAGGAGTTGTGTTAAATACCACAATTTTCTCACTATCATCATTCCCCAGAGTCCAAAATACTTTACAATGTTAAATTATCTGTGCTAAAACAGTCTCTCCAATGAGACTGGAGACCACCCAGAACTGCTCCTAGATACAACAGCATTCTCTTTAAGGAGATAGGCTGAAATTATTTGGAGTTCACTGCCCATAGGGCATATTCTGGGCTGGATTCATGCACGCAGGCAGTGCTCAGGGGACTTGTCTCAGAGCACTCTGTTTCTGGCATGCTTTGTTTCCATTTGTATAATGGAACCATTTAAAAAATAAATAGCAGTTTAAAAATAAGTGAGTGATCTTCATAGCTAATGTTTATCTAGGATAACTGGCATCCATGTCCATGCTAAAAAACCTTTACTGGCTTTATGAATCTGTTTATTTAAGTATCTGTATTTGAAATGAGGCTTATAATATTTGCATGTTGAGTAGCACAGAATTTCTTTTATCAGGAAAGCTTCTTCCCTATATAATTCTATGCTGAAAAGAGACAGTCATGCTTTGTAACATTCTTACTGAGATAAAGCAAATGAGACCTGTCAGATTCTCAGTAGCACTAGTTGCTCCAGTTTAGTTTTGCTCTGCTTCAGTCTTTTGTCATAGACTCCAGACATGGTGTAAGATCAAATCAAGAGTCTGAATTGGAATTGTTGTTTTGTTCTGTACCTGAAAAAAAGTGTGTAAGGATGTCACTAGAGGACTTCAGAGAGAGTTTTCTGTGTGATTTTTAAATGAAAGACAAATGACTTCTCATGCAGTTTTTATGGTTGAAGGCAATGTGGAATCTTAGAGGAGGATTAATAACAAATTAAGAAGAAAAGAAGAGGTGAGACACCTTTAGCACCTGTCTGTCTCTGTATGGATTGTCCTTCAGTTTTACATTAATTGGATGAATTTGCCATATTGTCCCAAATGTTCACTTCCTCAATGGAACTGCCTCCATCCAGGTCCCCTTTGGGCTGTGAGTGTTAAAGGTCCTCCTGCTGAAATGTACCTGATCCTCATTTCAGCTCTCTTAGCTGGTGTCCATGGTGCTAATAGGAAACACAGCAGCACAAGTGATGCAATTTAACTATGTAAAGCCATTTTGAAAAAGCTTGGACCTTTCTTCAGCAGCCCTGGTGTGAGTTACAGTGGAGTGAGCTTACTGAGGGGATTTGAAAGAGTGGCGGGGATCAGACAACGAGAGTTCATACCCCTACCAAAGGAGCAGAAGAATTACAATGCTCTGTGGAGCTTTGATTAACTGTCTCCAGAGTAAATACAACCTCTGAAAACAAAAGCTTTCTCTCACACCAGGCCCCAGAATTGGCAACTTTAGCACATTCTATTTGTTCACCTCCAGGACGGCTGGCAGGTTCAGCCAAAGGAGAGAGACTGTAAATTACAACAAAAAGGGAATTAGAAGATGTTATTTTAATCAGACTACTGAATGACTTCACTGCCGAGCTAGTGCACGGTGTGCACAGTAATCAGACTTCTGTGGGCCCAGGCAGTAGCTTTCTCTGTGGGCTTGTGCCAGAGGAGGCTCAGAAAGAAATCTTTCAGCACACCCTTACGGTTGAATGATCAGGCAAGTCCTGTGTCCCTTCTCTTGTACTTCTATTGCAGCTCCTTCAGGCCACTCTTTGCATAAGCAATAAGGCCAGATTGTTTTAGCTGGCATATCAGGCACCAATTTTGCAAAACCTGATCTACTTACGTGGACCTGAGTGCCCACAGAGTCCGACACCATTCCAGAAGTGATTCAGGGGATCCTTGCTAGGAGCTGCTGTTGAATGATTTATCTTCACTCAAGCCCCCTGCAGTATTTTAAACTCTATCCTTGTTCTTATAGAGAAATGCAAAATATTAGAAAGTTCCTTGTGCTTTATGTAGTCAGAGCTATAATCTCACTGTTAATTACTGTGTTTGGTTTCCAGTCTGCCATAGCTCTCCCATGCAGGCAAGCTGAATTTCCTTGCAGTATTTCAAGTGAGACATTTACTGCCACTGTTAGCCAAAGAAAGGATTTTTGAATGCTCCCTTATTTTGAATTATTTTCCTTTTTCTTTGTGTGCTGCTTCACACTCACTTTCCCTGGGCTCCAAACAGCTCTCAGTGAAAGTGACCTGCCTTTCCCACAGCAAAGTTCAGGACTTGTACCCCAGAGTCAGCTCCTGAGAGCTGGCATGCCTGAAGCAGAACCAAGCTGCAGGGTTGGATTTTCCAAGGGAAGATACCTGCCATTATTCACAAGAAAAGTACATTTTCCATTGAGCAGGACCATCACATAGCTGGCAGCTGCATGAGCAAGAGGGAGCAGGACTTCCAGGCTGTGCCATACCTGAAAACATAATTGAAATAAAATTGCCAGTTGTGAATCTGTTTACCAGGATCATTTACAGAAGAGCATTGGTCACCTGAGTCTTTCTGTGGAGCTTAGTGGAGGGGATAACGTGACCCTTTGAACTTCTCTTATGGGGAGGAGCAAATTGGGAATATTCTTTACTGCAAGGCTGAGTTTTTAGGGAGTATGTGCACACAGCCCTGATTTCCAGATGAAGATGCAAACCACTGTCACCAGAGGAGGTCCAGATTGCCTCACTCCATTTCAAAAAGCTTGTCTGCTCAGGGCAATCTCCACATTTGTGCCTCTGACATCCACTTCCTTTTCCTAAAGCCACTGACATACATCCTTTCCCTCGAAATTCCCTGGTTCTCTTTGTGTCAGGAGGCAAGGCAAGGAAAACTTCACAGAATTCAGCTTCTGCATGTGCAGCTGTGTGCTGTGCCTGGGCAGCCACCAAGGCTTGGTGGCTCCTCTGGTCACTTCTCCAAACAGAGCATAAATGTTTCCCATGCCTGGACTTTGGGGGCTGCCTTGAAAGTCTTGCAAAGTCCTGATAGTTTTGCTGGACTGTACTTAACCCACGGACTGGTGAAGGCTGGGACTGACTGCCCCCCACACTGATTTGTCCTTCAGCACCTTAAAGCCAGGCCACCCCTTGGCAGGGCAGGTGCCTGAGGCATTTTTACCACTTCATTACTTACCTGGACAGCCATCTCTTGCAACATATGGTTTGCTATTGCTGGCATCATGCTAGAATAAAAAAGACTATAAGAAAAATAAAACACTATATCTAAAGAAAATCCAAACCAGAATTCAAGATTATTCCTTAAATTTCTTTTCCTTGTATGAGAGAAATTAGGGACCTGGGTTTGTTCCCTCTCTCTTAGCCCTGTGGAAAGTGGTTCAGACTTCTGCTCCAAAGCTACTTCAGCCTTTTGGAGTGTTGTTCAGTGTCTTTGTCACCTGTCTGTCCTCCCACCTCTCCTGCTTGCTGCCAGCTCTGTGGAACTGTTGCTTCTTGCTGCTGCTCCTGGGCACGTGCCTTGGACTGATATGGTGGATCCTGGTCCCAACTGGTGGCAACAGCACCTCGGAGCAAATAAATGCAGGAGCAAACTGGAACTCTCTGTCAGTCAGTCTAAAATCCAGGCTGGGATGGCCTGACCAGGAGGTGTTGTACAAACTGTTCTCCTCTGTGGGTGGGTTCCATGTGGCAGCCTGAGTAAATGGTGCACCCCAGTGCAGCAGTGTAACGTTCAGGGGGCTGTGTCTGCAGGGGTCACAGGCTGAGCCTGCAGGGACCAGGAGCCTTCAGCCAGCCCCGAGGTTGTGCAGGAGCCCGAGGCACAGGGCAGGCAGCAGCTGCTCCTCGGGGAGCAGATCCCACACATCCAGTGCCTGGTGCAGCCAGGAAAAGCAGCGCTGCTGGAGGGGAAGGGCAGCAGAGGCCCATTAGCTGCCCTTTGAGAGATCTGTGCCCAGCTGCAATGTGAGGGAAGGAGCAGAAGTGTGGCTGAGACTGGGGCCTAGCACAGATTCTTTTTTAAATCTCTTTTTGGTTGAGGAAACAGAAAATGCCTTTTTTTTTTTTTCTTCTTTTCATTTTAATTTTTTCTATTTTTTAAATCGACAGGGAGTTTATTTCTCCACCATTTTCATCTACAAGTTAAGATATTTGAATCAATGTTTTAAAGAGAGGAATTTAAAGCAAGAAAACCCAAGACATCAGTTTACCCAATTTAAAGCAGAAAACCCAATATATGAGTTTACCTAAATGAATGACAAGTATGCATCAGTTCATCAGAGGTTGATCTGAGGGGCACAGGAGATACTATTGGGTGGTGGGAGTTGTTACTCACTGGGCTGTGTCTTTGCAAGTGGGAATTTGGGGTCATAACTTTATGGTTCTAAAGCCTGTATCGCATTGCTCAGTGGAAAATGTTACAATCTCTGCAAAACTGTAAGTATTCTGTGCCACAAACCTCAGACTTTCACCACTTGACTGTTACACCACCTGTGTGTAATTAGCAGCTTGACATCAGACAGTAACTAGAAAGTTACACCGAAATGGAAAACCTAGGCAACCTGATTTCCTATTTTCATTTTCTCCAGACAAGACCAGACACCACAAATGCATGGGCCCTTCTGTGCATCTGTTCTCTCAAACATTTCTCAGGGGCTTTACCCTTTTAACCAAGGCTGTAGCTGGATGGATGCACATGAAATACATTGTTATCCATGCAAATATTTTCAAATTAGAAGCTGTCTGTGGTATATTTTACAGAAACTGTTTGAGAGTTAGCACAGCACAGCCACATGAAACCCACCTGGCCAACCGTGTGGTTTCTGCTTTCAGAGCCAGCTCCGCTGAGCCTGGCCCTTGTTGCAGACTTAATTGGAAATATTTGTCCAGGGAACTTGCCTGGTGTGTTGTTTGATTTCCTCATTCTTGGTGTTTGATCTGTCCTATCAGGACGTGTGGTTGGTGCAGTTGGTTGGTACCAGTGTCTCAAGGAGGGGATGGAGCCGGAGAGCGAAGCCGGCAGCCAGTGCAGCTCCTGCTCCCGTGGAGCCCCAGCTGCTGGCAGGCCTGGAGAGCAGGGGACAAGGCTGGGGCCAGGGACTGAGGAGGGGACAAGGCTGGGGCCAGGGACTGAGGAGGGGACAAGGCTGAGGCCAGGGATTGAGGAGGGGACAAGGCTG